>JALMGJ010000054.1:3095000-3096526 GCA_023362775.1 Charina bottae | reverse complement strand
CTAACCCTAACCCTAACCCTAACCCTAACCCTAACCCTAACCCTAACCCTAACCCTAACCCTAACCCTAACCCTAACCCTAACCCTAACCCTAACCCTAACCCTAACCCTAACCCTAACCCTAACCCTAACCCTAACCCTAACCCTAACCCTAACCCTAACCCTAACCCTAACCCTAACCCTAACCCTAACCCTAACCCTAACCCTAACCCTAACCCTAACCCTAACCCTAACCCTAACCCTAACCCTAACCCTAACCCTAACCCTAACCCTAACCCTAACCCTAACCCTAACCCTAACCCTAACCCTAACCCTAACCCTAACCCTAACCCTAACCCTAACCCTAACCCTAACCCTAACCCTAACCCTAACCCTAACCCTAACCCTAACCCTAACCCTAACCCTAACCCTAACCCTAACCCTAACCCTAACCCTAACCCTAACCCTAACCCTAACCCTAACCCTAACCCTAACCCTAACCCTAACCCTAACCCTAACCCTAACCCTAACCCTAACCCTAACCCTAACCCTAACCCTAACCCTAACCCTAACCCTAACCCTAACCCTAACCCTAACCCTAACCCTAACCCTAACCCTAACCCTAACCCTAACCCTAACCCTAACCCTAACCCTAACCCTAACCCTAACCCTAACCCTAACCCTAACCCTAACCCTAACCCTAACCCTAACCCTAACCCTAACCCTAACCCTAACCCTAACCCTAACCCTAACCCTAACCCTAACCCTAACCCTAACCCTAACCCTAACCCTAACCCTAACCCTAACCCTAACCCTAACCCTAACCCTAACCCTAACCCTAACCCTAACCCTAACCCTAACCCTAACCCTAACCCTAACCCTAACCCTAACCCTAACCCTAACCCTAACCCTAACCCTAACCCTAACCCTAACCCTAACCCTAACCCTAACCCTAACCCTAACCCTAACCCTAACCCTAACCCTAACCCTAACCCTAACCCTAACCCTAACCCTAACCCTAACCCTAACCCTAACCCTAACCCTAACCCTAACCCTAACCCTAACCCTAACCCTAACCCTAACCCTAACCCTAACCCTAACCCTAACCCTAACCCTAACCCTAACCCTAACCCTAACCCTAACCCTAACCCTAACCCTAACCCTAACCCTAACCCTAACCCTAACCCTAACCCTAACCCTAACCCTAACCCTAACCCTAACCCTAACCCTAACCCTAACCCTAACCCTAACCCTAACCCTAACCCTAACCCTAACCCTAACCCTAACCCTAACCCTAACCCTAACCCTAACCCTAACCCTAACCCTAACCCTAACCCTAACCCTAACCCTAACCCTAACCCTAACCCTAACCCTAACCCTAACCCTAACCCTAACCCTAACCCTAACCCTAACCCTAACCCTAACCCTAACCCTAACCCTAACCCTAACCCTAACCCTAACCCTAACCCTAACCCTAACCCTAACCCTAACCCTAACCCTAACCCTAACCCTAACCCTAACCCTAACCCTAACCCTAACCCTAACCCT
>JALMGJ010000054.1:1470000-1725000 GCA_023362775.1 Charina bottae | reverse complement strand
GTGTAGAAATGTCCTGCGAAGAAGCTCACTGCACAGCAAGTCTCTGGTTTAAGAACGTCCCGATTTACGGATGACTCCTAGTTAAGAACGGACTGCCATAAAACCTATGATATTAAAAATTCGAGTTAAGTACAATGTTTTGAGTTAAATAAGTAAAGGTAAAGGTTCCCCCCGCACATTTGTGCAGTCGTGTCCGACTCTAGGGGCCAGTGCTCATCTCCGTTTCTTAGCCAAAGAGCCAGTGTTGTCTGAAGATGCTTCCGCGGTCATGTGGCCGGCATGACGCACGCGGAACGCTGTTACCATCCCATCGAAGTGGTACCTATTTATCTACTTGCTTTCAAATTGCTAGGTTGGCAAGAGCTGGGGCGAGTGCGGGAGCTCACTCTGTGACGCAGGGCTAGGGATTCGAACCTCCAAATGTGCGATCTTCCGATCAACAAGCCTGGTGTCTTACCCGCTGAGCATACACAGTACACAATGCTATTTTGTGTATTATTATGTTTAAGATGTTTTAGTGTGTTTGGAAGTGTTTCTTAAGTGTTTTATATGCATAGAAAGGCACAATATATACTATATACCAAGACAAACATTTGACTCACTGATGCTAAATAACTGTTCCGACTTACATACAAATTCAACTTAAGGACTTAGAAACGGAACTCGTTCTTAAACTGGGGACCTGCTGTCTCTCTTTCCCCCGTGGTTAGATGACTTCTTCCTCTGTCAAGCACTTCTCAACGCAGGCAGCTCGGGCTGACTCTCAGCACAGCCCGACCCCCAAGCTGGGAACTGACGTGGCTGTTTCGGGGTGGTGACTATCCCTTGTGCAAGACGGTGCATGTTACTCATTGTGAAGATCAAGTCTTGCGACAGCCACTAGTCCTACAAAAAACAATCCGAACAATTATGGCTTTTTCCCAGGGTAATTTTAAACCAACAATTAGATAGCCTCTTTGCTAAATTTAGAAACTTCCTAAGTCCATGTGTTAGAAACTTTATCTAACGCTTCCTTTACTACCATTTCTGAAAATTAATATAATACAGTAGCTAATTAATTTTCACGGTTTGGGGCTACAATCCTCAGTGCACTTCTTTGAATGCAGATCAGCTGGGGGCAAAAAAATTAACCATTACACCTGTGTTTTTGCCAACTTTTAGCAAATCCAATTGCCAAATTAAGCCATTAACTCATGTGCTTAGATCAAATATAAGGCATTATATATGCCTTATAATGAAATGATTTTAAGGGGTCTTTTTGCAGACAGAAATCTGGAATTCCCTAAGATGTTTTCTCTCGTTCTTTTAGGGTTGGTAAGTCCCAGCATGGAGGCCCTAGGTTTCTTCACAGCTTCTAAAGGTGAGGGATGGTGCTTCTATGACGTCTCATTCCCTCAACCCGTTCCTCCTCTCTGGCCTTTGCTGCTGTCTCCTCCCCGTTGTTGGAGTGAGCAAAACACTGGGACCACACTGGTCCGGATGGCCAAGAGTTCCAACTCAGCAAAGCTGGATGCTCAGGAGGTCGTGCGTGCATCCCCATTGAATAGAATAGCTTTATGAAACCCTATCGGTGGAGGAGGTACATGGTTTGTAGAGATGTTGAACCTTCCATGTGAGCATCTTCAAAAGTATACTCATCAACTCTCTGTATACAGATGGTGCCCGTGCTGTTGCTAATGGGTTATTGCTCTTTTGGGCCAGATTTACTGAGATGTCCACTCTTTGGATGGAAATGCTACATGTCATACACACGGAGTCATAATATGATAATAAATAAATATGATAAATATAAATATGATAAAAATGATCGATAAATTAAAGGTGATACCATTAGCAGGCACCTAGCGCCGAAGAATTGATGCTTTCGAACTGTGGTGCTGGAGAAGACTCTTGAGAGTCCCTTGGACTGCAAGGAGGTCAAACCAGTCAATCCTAAAGGAAGTCAACCCTGACTGCTCATTGGAAGGACAGATGCTGAAGCTGAAGCTCAAATACTTTGGCCACCTAATGCGAAGAGAGGACTCCCTGGAAAAGACCCTGATGCTGGGAAAGACTGAAGGCAAAAGGAGAAGGGGACGGCAGAGGATGAGATGGTTAGATAGCATCACCGATGCAACGAACATGAATTTGAGTAAACTCCGAGAGACAGTGGAGGACAGGAAGGCCTGGCGTGCTGTGGTCCATGAGGTCACGAAGAGTCGGACACGACTAAACGACTGAACAACAACAACAACAATAGCCCTTTGGAAAGGATGAAACCTCTCTGAGTATTTTTTTTTTCCAATTCACTAAATCCTGTTACGCTAAAACAAGGAAGATTCTGTAATCTGTTTCTAGGCAGAATTTAATTACCTTTGCAGGTACTGTTACTCCTTCAGTGGAAATAGAAAATCCCCTTCCAAAATTCAGACACGTGCTGAGGTTCCTAAGTTTCCACCACTAAAAAATGATTTGTGGAAACCTTATGGAACCGTTCTACCGGACTACAAAAGAGAGGTGCAGGTTTGGAGTTGGCTGCAATCAACATTGATTAGGGGGTCACCGGCAAGGATGGGCACAGATTAGGCCTGCATGAAGAGCGGATCTGCTTTGGAGAACCTGACTTGCTTTGCCGAAGTGAGGCGGCTGCCCTTGAAGGGCTCGGGCCAACCCAGCCAGAGAAGGGTCTTCTCTGCTTCCTCCCCTTCGCAGCGGCCAAAGTGCTTCCAGGCTGGGGGGGCTTTAGGCTGCAGCCACTCTGTCCGAAGCTTCAGCAGAAGGCTCCTCTCAGTCCGCTCCCACAGAGTTCCCTACAGATCTCCTAGCCCTTTCCTATTGTCCCCTCCTCCCAAGGTCCTTCCACAGCGCTGGGATCTCTGAACCTCCCATTAGCTGTCCTGAGATTGGGGGAGCCTCTCACGACCCCGTGCCCGCTTGTGAAAGGGCAAGTGCTGCACTGCCACTGCCCTCCATCCACGCTGCAGCTGGAGACCCCTGGCACACACACAAGGGGCTTTGGGCTAGCTGCCCACCACCAGTGCCAGATCTGGAGGTCCCTCCGTCTGCAAAGAGGCCCTGAGTTTGGGCACTGTGGCACAGCTGATGGGTCATCACACTATGGATACCAGAATGCCATCAGCTTCCAGGGTGTTGCCATGGTGTCTCCTAGCCTGGGCAACAGCAGCACACTAGTGGTGCCCACTCTGAATTCCCCTTGGGGGGTGCTGTGGAGGTTCAAGGTTCTAGCCGGGCACTCCAGCACTAGCAGTGCCAGAAGGAGCAAGTCCAAAGCCCCATCAGCGGGGGGTGGGGGGGGGGTTAATGCTGTAGCGTATGCCAGAACAATGGCAAATACACACACCTGAGTGTAGGGCGATGGGGTGGGGCAATCCCTTCCCACCAGAAAAGATGGTGCTGACAGTTACTTCACTGAGTGGATTTGGTGGGCATATCCCATTTGCATACAGGAGTAAATAGCTTAGGAGCAACCAGTTTAGCAGACCCGGCCACTGAAATGCCACGGACCCCGACTTGAGTAAAGTATTTGACAATTCCTCCTACCAAATGCTAGTAGAGAAGATAGAAACGTATGGGCTGGACTATGCTATCATTAGATGGAAACAGAGCAATTGTGCCCCAAAAGTGTAATTCAATGGCTTCATTCCATGAAAACGTTGAGTGACATCTTGCAGGGCTCCATTCTAGGAAATAAATGACTTGGATGAAGCGTTAGAAAACACAAGTATTAGCTTTGCAGATGATACTAAGGTTGGGGAGACCTTAGAGGACAATATAAAGGGGGGGGTCTTGATAAGCTGGGACAAAGGGCTCAAACCAGCAAGATGGATTTCAACAAACACAAATGCCAAGTCCTACATTTGGCTAGGAAAAGTCATAGGTGTGAGTATAGAACGGGAGAGACCCTATAGGGCAGGGGCACAAGCAAGAAGGATCTAGATGTCTTGGTGGGTCATAAGCTGAACATGAAGCAACCATGTGATGCAGCTGCCCATAAAAAAAAAAAAAGGAAACTGAGAAGGTTGGAAGTACTAGTATGATTATCTAGTGGAAGAAAAGACTGTGGGGAGACACGATAGTTGTCTTTAAGTATCTGAAGAGTCATTATGTGGAGGACAGAATTGTTCAGCACTATTCCAGAAGACAGGGCAAAAAACAATGGGCTTCAATTATCAAGGGGCTGGCTGGACATCAGGAAAAAAATTCCTAACAGGGAAAGCGGCTTCACAATTGGGCAGATCCCTCACGAGGTGGCAAACTCTTCTTCACTGGGGAGGTTTAAACAGCAGGTGGATGACCATCTGTAGGGACGATGTAGTGTGGATTCCCACCTGGACAGGGGACTGAACTGGATCATCTCCAAGGTCCCTTCCAGCTCTGCTGCTCTAGGATTCTCTAATTGTCCTTGGTAGACACAAGCAACCTTCGGGGGAGATGGTGTGGTAATAGAAATTGAAAAATAAATAAATAAAAATAAAACAAATAAAACCTGAGGTAGGGATAACGACGTTATTTTGTAGATAATACTCTGATTTGGAATGAAAATGCTTGTGCTACACGGCTTAGTAACTGGATAATTTACTTTGTGAGGGGCATGGTGGCTCAGCGGGTAAGATGCCAGGCTTGTCGATTGGAAGAGCGCAAGTTCGGAGGTTCGAATCCCTAGCCCTGCGTGCGGAGTCAGCTCCCGCACTAGCTCCAGCTCTTGCCAACCTAGCAATTTGAAAGCATGCAAATGCAAGTAGATGAATAGGTACCACTTCGGTGGGTAGGTAACAGCGTTCCGTGTGCGTCATGCGGCCACATGACCGCGGAAGCATCTTCGGACAACGCTGGCTGTTCGGCTAACAAACGGAGATGAGCACCAGCCCCTAGAGTCGGACACAACTGCACAAATGTGCGGGGGGAACCTTTACCTTTAATTTACTTTCAGAGAGTGTAGCAGTAGTCCTGGATCTTCATTAATAATTTCAGTGCAATAGTGCATCAAGTTTAAAACTTTTTATAATTTGGGAGGTGTCCTGGTTGGATATTCACCATTCATAAGATGGAATAAATGAACCATGGGAGCGTCTGGATTTTTTAGCCGACAAGCGGGAGGAGCCATCAGGATACGTTGCTTGTTGTTGTTCAGTCGTTTAGTCGTTGCTAGTTCACTGCTAACCCAGACTTCCAAGTAGTCTAGCTCACGGTTCCTCTGAATGCAAGGGCCCGAACAAGCAAACGGCAGATAAGTAATTCCTCCAGTGTTGCTGTTGTATGTACTCCTAGGCGCCCTTTTCCATGTTTAAACACCACTGAATAGAATTAGTCTTACACAGTAAACAGAATAGGCCTTCTTGGTCCTTTCTAGTGTAGAGTAATGCTGCCAAACCAGTCCAACTAGCAGGAAAAAAGGACACATTCCAGGGCCAGCGAAAGTGCAAACCTGGGTAGTTGGTAGAAGATTCCTCGATCAAAGGGATCATGAAGGAAGTTCTTTAGCCACCAGAAAGGTAGCATTATTGACTGACGGACTTGATTTATCTGCTGCCTTTTTGCTCAAAATGAACACTTGACGTAGTTAAGGGGATTCAGACTTAAAAAATGCAAAGATGGCACATGAATAATAACACCCTTGACCGATAATGGCCTGGTGAAAGAGATTCTAAAGGCAGGGAGAGCTACGCTTTTCAGAGCCTGCAGACAGTCCTCTTAAAGGGGGGCATCTTCAGGATGGCCAGAAGATCTCACAGATCGGGCTGTAGGCCACTTAGGACCGTAACAGCAACACCTAAAATTGTGCCTGGAGAGTAACTGGCAACCAAGGCAGATCTTTCCAAAGGGGGATCATGGAATCCTGTTTTCTCGTTTAGTCTATACTTATCTATATTTTATATCAATTGCAACTTTCATATAATTTTCAGGAGTATGCTACAGGAGATATGACCCCCTCAGGAACTGTCACAGCCTGTGCATTCGCAGGTAGTGCGGATGGCTGAGCTCCACCTGTGTCTCCAGTGATAGCTGAGGAACAAGAACCACTTCCAGTCTACGGACCTGCTCTCTCAGGGGATTCAGACTGTCCCACCCAATTCCATGCATGAGTTGAATTTCTATGGACCAGCACCATCACAATCTCCTCTGGACTGAACTTCTTCTTCTTGTCCCTTACCCAAGTGTGAGATTTACTGATGCTACGTTTATTCTCCAGATTGATGAACAAGAAGCCAACAATTTTCATCAGGATTCTTATCAGGTAGTAAAGATGCTTCAAGGGACAAGATAGGAGGAAGCAGTGCTCTAAGTTATCATAAAAACAGTGGTATTCTGTGGTACCAATCAGGATCTATAGCTGTGCAGGATCTAACCTGGAAATTCCTATATTCCAAAATCCACACTGTTTGAGTAAGCGATGGCATTGTGATGTGTGTGTTGCCCCTGACTCCCTGCAGAGGTCCATGTCTGTATTTTCAGATGACACCCACTGAAGTCACAGTGCAACTTGAGGAATTGGGGAGGGCTGCTTATAGTTGCTCAAACAGATCCCTTGACCACGATCAAGGAGTGATCTTCAAGAGTTCCTCACTGAGCTGGAGGGAAGAATCAAGGAGAGGCACAAGATTCAGTCCTGGGCCCTGAATTCTTCCATTTTCATTAACGACATGGGTGAAGAAGTGGAAGGACACATAACCGAGTAGGATTGCTAATGTCCTACTACAAGACAAGAGCAAAGTTCAAAATGACGTAAATGGTCACAGATGGAATATGAGTCAGCAGGCAAATGCAGTTTAAGATGCATCTGCGGAAGCATCAAGGAACAGCAACTTCCGAATCAGGGGAAGTGATTGTTCCAGTCCATTCTACATTGGTCAGACCATTCCTCAAATATTATGTATCCAATTCAGGGCGCCACATTTCAAGAGTGATTCAGAAAACTTGAGCAGGTGTGTGCAAACAAACCCTGCAAAAAGAGATGGAGGACTCATCCTCACAGCCACTTTGGCAAGCTTTCTTCCCATCCTGCGTCAGAATAACTCCGCCTTACAGTGTGCCCTTAATGCGCATCCAAAATGAGGCCATCCTGTGGCACTGTCCACACGGCTCCTCCCCGTGGCGCTGTGGAGCAATGGCTGGTGATCGCCCTGGCTGAGATTCAAAAGTCACCCGCCGCCGTGGGAAACGCCAGACCCAGTTGCCCTTTGGGATGTTTATGGGGGCGAGGATGCTTACACAGCCTGGGTGCTCCATTCAATCTATTTCTTTTTCTCAGAAGGACGTCCACCAGCCGATCCAGGGAACCGGGCACATTTAGCCTTGAAAACAGGCAAACGAAGGTGCACAGGACAGCACCCTTTGAGCACCCGAAGGAGCGAAGATCCTCACTGTGGTCTCAAGTTCCCGGAAGGCTGGCCGCTGCCGCCTCCTGCGCACAGGTGGTGCTTCCCTTCGGTGGTGCATCGTGATTCTTAGCGCACTTTGCCCACTATTGGGGCTCCTGCGGTTTTGAGCCTCCGGACTCCTGCAGAACCCCCCCCCCATCCCGAGGCCTTCCTAGGGCCCATCACTGCAGAAGGTTCGGGGCAGGAGAAGCTGGCCGGCCCCAGTCCAGACAGTATGGGGCTCCTGGGCTCTGTTCCTGGCCCAGGCCTTCCTTGGAGCCAGGCCTCCGTGACTCCTCCGAGGGGGGCTGCTGCTGCCCAGGGTGGAGGAGGGTGTGCGTCAGCTCCCAGGGCCTCCCTACATTCTCCTCCGCCGGGATCCTCCCAAAGGCCAGTGTGGGGTCGACCAGGGCTGCGGAGGCCGGCGCCCCATCCATCCATCGGGGCAGAAAGAGCGCCTTGTGCCCTGTCTTTAATGACGCGCCCTAACGGATGCCCTCCGCGCCATCCCGGGCGCAGGGCCAGAACTGCCAAGCCAGGGCCGCGCGGCTGAGCCCGAGCGGTGGGGAAGCGCTGCTGCTGCTGCTGGGCCCAGGCTGGCAGCCCCCTTCGTAAGAGGACCCGCTCTTACTCCCCAACCCCGGTGCAAAAGAGGAACGGGGCTTGGGAAACGTTTCCAAGATCTGCTCCCAAATGAATGCGGAGCCAAGCCGTCTCTGAATGGCCGGTGGGGTCCTGACCCCCCCCCCCCGCCGCAGCAGCAGCAGCACCGGGCCGGCGAAGGGCCCCCCAAGCCACGGGCGCTTCTCCCTCGCAGGCGGAGGCGCGGCGCTTCGGGGCAGGCGGCTGCCGAGGGAGCGGGGAGCTCGCCTGGGCGCGCGCGCTTGGCCCCCTTCCCGGGCCGGGCCGAAGGTGTGGCTCGCCGGGGGAGGGAGCGCAGCGCGGGGCAGGGCAAGGCGGGGCGGGGCGGGGCGGGGCGGCGGCGGAGCGGGACCAGACTCGACTCCGGGAAGTGCTGAGCGAGGGAGCGGCTGGGCGGGAGCGTCTGCGGTAGAGAGTCCCCAGCTCGAAGTCCTCCGTCCCGCCGAGCAGCGAAGCCGCCGCCGCCGCCGCCGCCGCCGCCGCCACTTCGCCTGGGCCAGCGCCGCGCGCCGGGAAGCCCCTTCACGCCCTCGCCGCCCTCCGCCTGGCCCGCTCGCCCGGCGCGATGCCGGTCAAAGGAGGCACCAAGTGCATCAAGTACCTGCTCTTCGCCTTCAACTTCATCTTCTGGGTAGGTGGGCAGGCCCGGCCCGGTTGGCAGCTGCGCCCGCGGGCGCTCGGCCGTGGCGAGGGGCCTCCTCCGGCTCGAGGGGACTGGGGCGGGGGGGCCTCTGAGCAAGTGCAGAGGGCCGCAGGCGTCCCGTCGGGAAGGAGGCGCGCGGGAAGCGCCGTGCCGCCCAGCCTCTCCGGGCTCCGCGCGGCGGGAGCGGCCCGCCTCCGCCGCGCACCTGGGGCCGCCAGGTGCCCCGTCCGGAGGTGGGAGCGGCCCGGCGTTTCCCTCCGCCGCGCGGGCACGAGCCGGCGAGCGCTGCGCGTGCCAGAGCACGGGGCTGGGGGCTGCGGCGTCAGCGGCGAGGGGCTGGGCGGGCCGGGGCTGGGCCGGGGTCTCCCTCCGGAATCGGAGGGGGTCGCTCCAGGGCCGCCGAGGTGGAACAGAAAGCGCTGGAGGGACTCGGGAGGCGGGGGCTGCCCCTTCGAGCGAGCTCCGGCCAAAGTGCCGGGGAAACCGAAGCGAGCCCTGAGCCGGGGAAAGCAGGCGCGGGACCGCCCGGGGTTCCCCCCCCCCGCCCTGCCACCCTGGCCAAGCCAGGGAGAGGGAGGGCTGCGGAGGCTCCCTGGGGAATGGGGTCGCCCGGAGGCGCAGCTCCCAAAAGACGAGGGTCGATCCCGACGGCAATTCGGGGGGGGGTGTCTGGGGGGCAGCCTGCCCACTCTTGCCGCCCACGCGCCCGCCCGCCCGCCTGCCTCTGGGGAAAAGGCAGAAAAATACCAGCCTCAAGCATAATCTGCATTTCCAGCGTTGACCACAGAGGCATTCTGAGAAAATGGAAAAAAAATAACGAAGGGGGTGCAGTCCCCAGCTTCTTGGGGAAATGGGCCCACTTCTCCGCAGGGAGTCAAAAAAGTCAATATGGCGGCTGAAACCTCACGACCGAAGCCCACCTCCCTTTTACGTACTCACTTCCAATTTTGTGCAGCCGTAGCTGCCATCTTGACCTGTGTTGACACCCCTGCCCCCACTTGGCCAGACCACAGACGGAGGTTCAGGCGAGGGGCCAGTCCTTTAAGTTTCGTAGTTACAAAGGGATCTTATGTCCGTCCATAGAAAATAGTCCAAATAGACGTTTTCTATATGGTGCTGTGGTCAGATGTTTCTGTTTTGGTTTTGTTCTTGTTTGTATGCTGGTCCTTGACCCAAATAAAGATTGGGGTGAGGCGAGGTGAGGAACTGAAGGGCCAGCCCCTTCTCCAGGAATGGCCGGGCTGCCTGGGTTGCTCACGGCCTTGAATCCGCGAGTTGCGGTGTTTCTCAGCCTTGGCAACCTGAAGACCTGTGGACTTCAACTCCTGCGGACGTCAACTTCAACCATGCTGGCTGGGGAATTCTGGGAGTTGAAGTCCACACGTCTTCAAGTCGCCGAGGTTGAGGAACACTGCTCTAGATGGATCTAGATGGTCTGATTCATTGACTAGCTATGGTGCTCGTTCAGTGTCTTGTGTGAACCCACAAACTTGGGTCTGTTCTTCGGGTTTGGGTATTGTGGAAACCCCACCAGAGCCAGATGGCTCCAGGATTTCCAGTGTAGCGGTAAGGGTTGCTGACCTCACTGGAATTCTTTTCAAGTTGTTAAATTGTTTGAGAACGTGATTGATTGTGAAGAGGCTTACTTGGAACAAGGCATCCTGCTTTCTTTTCTAGATGTGAGAATGATCTGCTCTGTACCATGGAATTGTGTATCGGGTTTTCCCTCCCTGTCCCAAATGACAACTGAATACCCAGGAAAAATGGGGGAGAATTCTGTTCCGTACTTTACTGTATCTGGATGCGCATTAAGGCTCGTGTGTTTTCCTGAAAGCTTGTGAGTCAAGAAGAAATTGGGGCTGCACTGAAGTCCTCAACTAAGTTCTCCCAGAATTTTCTACCCTCTTTGAAACTGGCTGCAGCCACTGCTTATGCACCTCCCCTCGTTAACTGGCTGGGGAGATTACCTAACCTGGGCACAAAGTGATTTTTCTGGTTGAAGGAATCTCCCTCCAGGTAGAGGCAGGAAGCCACCAGAGAAGGGTGCAGATCCGGCACAGGCACAGCACTTATATGCAGTTTATCTAAGTTATGTCTGGACAAGTGTGGGTGGTCCCGGGTACGACCTCTCCTGTGTCATCCAGCTTGGATTCCTGGTGATTTGCGATGGAGTTTTCCCTTGCTAGGACAAGCAGAAGCAAAATACCTTTTGCAGAATAAGCCAATACTTGCAGATAGTGTGCGGGATGCCAAGTTATCTTTTCATGTTCCTCATGTTTCCTTTCCGTGGTGCAGCAAAGAGGAGGGATTGCCTGAGAAATCTTGCCTCTGCACGCCCTCTGCTCTGCTTCCCTCCGTTCGCATGGGTGGGGCTGCACCTTCCAGGCTGCTGAGAAAGGGAATGTCAATCAGAGACCGGAACAGAACAGAAACGGGGGCTTAGTGAGTGGGTGATGATGGGTAACTAAACCCAGATAGTCACATTGAACCCTGCCTGGCAGCTGGTGGCAAGAGTGGGAAACGATTGACTGATGGGAAAGAGAGATGTAGGTGGGGCAGCAAGCAGGGCTGTGTGTGATGGGGCAGCGCTCTCCCCGCTTGAGGCGCATGCGTTGCGACAGCTCCAGTTGGGGGCCTGTGCAGTCCTCCCCTTACCCAGCTGGCTGCCTGAAGGTGTGTGGGTTTGCAGCTTCCATGTGGCTCCACGTAGCTGGAGGAGGCTGCTCAGCGCTGCCTCCAGGTCCAGATTGAGTTTTGACGATCACGTGAAGTCCTTGCCCTGCTTTTATCCCATTCTCAGACAGTTTTCAAGTATAATCCACGCAGGCATTTGGTACACGCCATATCTGTCTTCCATCGGGGAGGAAAGGAAGGGTGAAAGGGCAGCCCCGCCTGGCTTGGGCAGTTGGTCTCAGCAGTTTCTCCCAGGGAATGTGGACCTCAGCAGAACATAGTTGCCCTCTGGTGATGGAGAAGAATCCAGGTTTTGGTCTGTTTCTTCTTTTCATATTTTAAAGCAGAGCTTTCCAAACTTTTCATGTTGGTGACACACTTTTTAGGCATGCATCATTTCACGACACACACTTACAGCAGGGCACAAGGCAAGGCACTAGGACCTGCGCGGAATCCTGGCAGGGCTCGGAGGCAGCAGCAGCTGCAACACACCCAGACACTGCAGCTGACACACTAACGTGTTGTGACACACAGTTTGGAAACCTCTGTTTTAAAGGCTTCCGGAGCCTCCAGAATGCAAGGCTGCATCATTCAGTGCAAAGGTGGGCAAATTCAGAGGGATGACGGATCTTTGGATAGGATGCAAGCCTTTTTTTTTTTAAGTCCTGATTTTGGTCTGTGTTGTGGGAGGTAAGGTTGAAAATGGGCCTGGGATGCCTCTGGGAGGCTCACTGCCATTTTCAGCCTGAAGATCCCCCTTTCCCCAAATGTTATGGAAAGCAGCCCATAATCACACCACTGGAATCTAGCTATTTTGCCACCCATTTTCAGCAGCATCCTCTCAAGAAGAGAACAAGTGGGGTGTTGGGAGCAGGGGTGGATCAGAGATGGACCTTTCATGATGTTGTGATTTCAGTGGGCAGATTGGCAGCTTAGCTGTCTGCCACGTTTCTGTCTCTGCTTCTCTCCGCATCCGAATCCGGGGTGGGTGGGTGGGGGGTGTTCCTTTAGAAGCCTGTCGGGACTTTCTCAGAAAGGTTGCTTTGAGGGACCCGCTCTTGATTGTTTTCCCTGTCATTGACAGGTTTAGGATAGTCTATTTCAGCAGTAGCGCTGTCTGAACCCCAAACCTTTCATGTCCTCTGGGACACGATGTTACAAGAAAGGCAGAAGATGGTTCCATACTTGTCCCGGGTTCATAGGCCCTTGGGACAGTCCTGGAAAAGTTGCTGAAGAGGAAGGGGAAAGGAGAAAGTGGGCTGCTTGAAGGAGAACATGACTCCGGGTGGTATACAATAACAAAAAACAATAAACCAAAAATAACTTGTAGCATTAAAACAACTTGGAGTGCCAGTTTGGTCTAGTGCATAGCTTTCCAAACTCTGTGTCGCGACACTTTAGTGTGTCACAACACACAGTTTAGTGTGTCACAACACAACCCGGAAGCGGCGGCGGGGACGACAGCAGCGGCGCGCCATCAGCGCTTCTGCGTTTTAGCGGAGGCCGCTTCCGCCACCACCATGCACACCACCGCCGCGCGCCCCTCTGCGCCGCTGCCATACACGCCCCCGCCGCCGCGCGCATCCCCACGCCGCCACCGCTGCCGCCGTTGGTGTGTCGCCAACGGCGGCAGCTTGGAAAGCACTGGTCTAGTGGTTAAGGTGCTGGGCTAGAAACCGGGAATCTCTGAGTTCTAGTCCCATCTCAGGCATGAAAGCCAGCTGGGTGACCTTGGGCCAGTCACACACTCTCAGCCCTAGGAAGGAGCCAATGGCAAACCAGGAGACAGAGAGTTCTAGTCCCCCCTTAGGCAAGAAAGCCAGCTGGGTGACCTTGGGCCAGTCACTCCCTCTCAGCCCAACTTACCTCACAGGGTGGTGGTTGTGGGGAAAAGACAAGGAGAAAGGAGTATTTGTTATGTTCGCTGCCTTGAGTTATTTATAAAAATAATAAAGGCGGGATAAAAATTAAACAAATAATTATCTATCTATCTATCTATCTATCTATCTATCTATCTATCTAAATATTTTAATCCATTCAATCATGTCCGATTCTCGGAGACTGCCTGGACAAGTCCCTGCAGTTTTCCAGGCAAGGTTTTTCAGAAGTGGTTTGCCATTGCCTCCTTCCTGGGGCTGAGAGAGGGTGACTGGCCCAAGGTCCCCCAGCTGGCTTTGTGCCCAAGGTAGGACTAGAACTCTCAGTCTCCTGGTTTGCCATTGCCTCCTTCCTGGGGCTGAGAGAGGGTGACTGGCCGAAGGTCCCCCAGCTGGCTTTGTGCCCAAGGCGGGACTAGAACTCACCGTCTCCCGGTTTCTAGCCTGGTGCCTATAAAGCCACGCCAAAGTGGCTCTCATATAAATGGGAGGCGCAAGTTATATCATGGCAACCAAGCACCATAACAAAACAAAGGGAGGCTCCACTCAGTCACACTGACCTTTGCCGCTATACCCTGCTCTATCTTCAGTCAGACACATGATTTAAAATACTAAATGTTTTCATTTTTAATAAAACAACAGGTTTGTTTAATAAAGCAGCAAAGAGTGGTGTAGATTTGGGGGAAACTGGGTGGCTTAAATTGATTAGGATCTTAAACTGTTCAACTTATACCAGTGTTTCTCAACCTCAGGAACTTTAAGATGTGTGGACTTCAACTCCCAGGATTCTCCAGCCAGCCATGCTGGCTGGAGAATCCTGGGAGTTGAAGTCCACACATCTTAAAGTTCCCAAGGTTGAGAAACAGTGACTTATACTTAATCAGCAGAGTTTTAAAATTGTCGTACATGCTGATTTACATGCTGTGTAAATAAATCACATTGTTCCCAGGGATGTTGGGACAATTAGATGTGTTTCGCTTTTTAATCTAATGATTTAAAAATGATCTGCTAAACATGACTTACCAATATTCTAAGACGTGATTATCTAGATAGAATACATTTTCTCATGCTATTAAAAATTGTTAACAGTGCCAAAGAGCTGTTTGTTTGATGCTGCCCCAAAGCAATTATCTGAAAAAGGTTAATGGCAACTTTGAAACTGCCCGGTTTGTTTTCACACCCCTTCATTATTTAATTCTGCAAAAGCATTCGTTTTAAAAAGAGAGTATTTTCTGCAGGGAAATCTTCCAACTCCCATTACTGATCGCAACTCAAAACTGCAGGAACTGTTCAGCCTTATCAGAACATACAACATTCTCCACTGGTAAATTCTTTGGGCTGAATTCATTGCTTTTACAGAGATCCAAGCTGGGTATGCGGACTTAAAAATGCGGTCCTGCCATCTCCCCCCTTTCACTCCAGTGTTTGAATGCTTTGGATCCCGGGCCCTTCATCTCCCCTCTATCAGTCCCTGTTCCTGTCCCCCTCCGTCCCACCACCTCTGCGCACTTAATTACTAACATGTTTCATTTTCTCTAACCCGAAAGAGAGCAGCCACATGTCGGTTCACACAGACAAAAAGGTTTCATAAAAAGCACCCTTCTGTTTGCCCAAGACTCTTCTTTGGCCTGCTGGCACCTGTTGCAAACAGGTTCTGCCGCTAAGCTGGTCTGGGCTGTAATGTTTACCCTCTGTTAATTGGCTGATTAAAATCAGGATTTGGCATCTCATAACTTCACAAATACACAGGGGATTTTTTTTCTGGGTGAGTGAAACCAACAATTCCTTCACTCGAGCTGCCCAAAAGAGATGATTATTCTCAATGTGGAATGTTTGCCTTTCGGTGCAAGTATAAATATGTTGATAGGACTGAAACTTCTCTTTTTATTGTTATGTTTTTTATTAAGCGTTTTAAGAAAAGGAGAAAGGAAAAAGGAAGAAAAGAGACACATTAAGGAAGCAAAAAGAGAGAGCAAAAAAAATAAAGCACAAAGTAGATAAGCTTTGGCAGTTTACAAACATCACAGAATTAGGTTAAAGATTCCAATATTTGGTTACTTAGTTTAAGTAGCTGAATATACTATATTGTTTCAAAAACTGCCAGTCATTGTTAAACTCCAAGTAAGACATGGATGTCCACAGGAATAATCAAGACTGTATAAATCATAAAATGAGATTAAGAATTATAGTAATTTCTGTGATTTAAAGTGTCTGCTTTAAAAGGTGGCCAAGATTTTTATAGTTCTGGGTGTAATTTTAGTAAAATAATGTTACTGAAGTTGTAGTCTTTTTCCCCCAAAATTGAAAACAAAGTATTAAGTGACCGGCCTTACACATTTTCTGTTCTCTAATTAAGGATTAGGATTGAATTCAAGATACTACAGAACTTGAAAGAAGGAATCAGGCAGGCAGCCCCAAACTTTAAGATGTATTATCAAACTAGCTATTTAAATCTGTCTACAGCAGTGTTTCTCAACCTTGGCCACTTGAAGATGTGTGGACTTCAACTCCCAGAATTGAAACTCCCATGCTGGCTGGGGAATTCTGGCAGTTGAAGTCCACACATCTTAAAGTTGCTGAGGTTGAGAAACACTGGTCTACAGATTGAATTGTAGCCTCCTGCGTTTGGGCTACTTTTGTTGAGGGTGGGACTCCTGGATGGACTGAATCTTTGCATCCTTGGACTGATGCAAACCAAAGTAAACACTTCATGAGACATTATGCAATCATAAGCAGCGTATTAAAAGCTTGGGATAAATACAGGAAGAGAATCGGTTCAGACGCGCCCCTCTTACTATTTTTTGCATGTTTATTCTCATGAAGTAGAAAGCAGAGAGAAACAGGCATTAGGGAGAGAAAAGAGATCATGCAGACTGCAAACAGACACTCTTCTTTTCTTCCGAGACAGGGTTGTTTAACCGGGGTGGGGGTGGGGGTGGGGGTGGGGTGAATTCTGGAACAATTCAAAATACTTCTGCCTGGTTTTGGAGAGCAATTGAGACAGCCACACAATGCACTCAAAGGCTGTGAGCGAAGGGTTCCTTGAAAGTAGAGGGGGGCGGGCTGGGGCTGTTGTCCTGCAGGAGATGCAGGCTGTGAAGGGGGAGCCAATTCCAGGGGGTAGAAATGGGGTCTCTCGCTGCTGGGTTGCATTCAGGAGCCTCTTCCACATTCTCCCTGTGAGGGAGCTCCCCATTCCATCGGGAATGGCCCGCGGGGAGGCCCTGCAGGTTGCGTGCGTTCCTCCTCCCGCCCCTTGGACGCATCCTCGCTCCAGATTTTACAGGTCATGAATGAAACGTCTGACTAAAAAAATGACGTTTCTGCCTGGGCTGTTTGTCAGCCGTTCCCTACTGGGATTTTGACAGCTGAACGGCAGGCAAACCAATAATTTTGGAAAAGGAAAACATATTGCCTCTGTACGCCACCTCCCTTGGCTTCTTACAGAGTTGCAATATATGATTTGTCCTGCGAATTGCAAATTAAACCTTTTCCATACAAAACCCCATTTTTTTCTCCAGCTTACACTGCACGATCTGTTCAGTTGAAAAAAAACAACCTTGGGGCCAGGTTATTTGCAGGACCGCCTTTCCCCAGTCACATCCACCCGGCCCACCAGAGCAGGCAGGCAGGGCGTGTTGCGGGTCCCTTCAGTCAGGGAGGGACATCTAGTGGGACCAAGGACAAGGGCCTTCTCCGTGGTGGCTCCCTCCCTATGGAACATCATCCCCCCAGATATAAGACTGGCCCCCTCCTTGCTCCTTTTCCGGAAGGCCCTGAAGACGTGGTTCTGTCAACGGGCCTGGGGACCCCAAGCTGCTTTGGAGCCGATCGAGTGGCTGGTATGAATGGGTTTGCTGCCGCCGGGGGGGTGTCTTGTGTTTTTATGTTTTTTAATTCTGTAAGCCGCCCGGAGTCACCGTGTGTGAGTTGGGCGGCCTTACAAATCTGTTTAATAAATAAACCTCGCTGCCTTTGTTCTCAACGGTGCTAAAGCATGTATATGCTTGCATACGTGTGTACGTGCATTGGGTCAAGGCTGGATCATGCCTGCAGTGCTGCTTTCGCTAACGAAGGCTCCATGTGCTTCATGGGTGGCTGGCGTGTGGCTGAGCAGGTGAGCGAGTAACGGGGTTTCGCCTGCCCTGTGATTGTCCTCCTGGAATTCCCCCTTCCGTTCCAGAGAAGCAAGGATAAACTAGGAGGAGGGCGAGGGAAGTGGATAAGCGACTGTGTTTTGTGGGTGTGGTTGCGCAATGTGCTACATGCGGTTGGTTTTAATCTTGACTTGCTGAATGAACCCCGTGGCACCACCCACTGAGCCATGATGGCCAAGCTTGGCATCCTCAATGGGCCCAGCCTGGATGGGTGTGGGACAGTCGCGGGTGCGTGGATTTCATTCATGGCATTCACAGCTCGAAAAGACAAACGCAGTGTGGCACTGAAAGTCCCTCCCATAGGGTGTGCGTGTAATGTCGCAAGGCACACCCTAGAGGGGCGGGGCCAATGGCCACGTGGTTGTGAGGCTGCCTTTATCAGATGGACTGCTTTGCCACCCCATCCCCTTGTCGGCGGAGGCGGAGTTCATGAGCATAAAGGAGAAGGAAGGGTGCCTGGGCTTCAGGCGCACTGACTTTAGCCATGGGCTGTCCGCACTTAGATGCGAGCCGGGCTGTGTGTGTGTGTGTGTGCGTGAGAGAAAATGGGATCTAACTGCAGATCATGGGCATTGATGTTGAACCTCAAACAGTTATAAGGTAAACCCTCATTATTACCCTCCGTGCTGCATTTGTTGGGACCGAGATAGACTTGCCGAAGACTGTCTAGCTATAAGGTAAAGGTTCCCCCCGCACATTTGTGCAGTCGTGTCCGACTCTAGGGGCCGGTGCTCATCTCCGTTTGTTAGCCGAAGAGCCAGCGTTGTCTGAAGACACTTCCACGGTCATGTGGCCTGCATGACGCACGCGGAACGCTGTTACCTACCCACCAAAGTGGTACCTATTAATCTACTTGCATTTGCATGCTTTCGAATTGCTAGGTTGGCAAGAGCTGGAGCTAGTGCGGGAGCTCACTCCGTCACGTGGGACTAGGGATTCGAACCTCCGAACTTGCGATCTTCCGATCGATCCGATCCAATCGATCTTACCCGCTGAGCCACCACGCCCCTGGTCTAGCTATGTCTAGCTATGGTGGCTGGGAATTATGGGAGTCAGAACCCAACAGTTGCTATGAAAAAAAGCTGCATATGCAGTGCATCAGGTGGGGTGGCTACCAAATAGACATCTAAATGTTGAGCCATGGTTTAACTTGGGTTTATTGAGTGAACCACAGAAAGGCTGACTGGATGATGCTGGTTGATGGGCTAAAAGTCCCATTGACTCTGGCTAGTAAGGCCATGATGGCTTGCGATGATGGGAGTTGTGACCAAACATCCAGAGATTCCCTGAGTCGTGGAAAGTGGCTTTTGGGGAACATGTCACTTACCTTGGAAATTCAGCTTCACACAGTGCCCCATAGTAAGTGTGGATGTGCGTGTTCGTATATGGGGGTTGTGTTTAAACCCAGGAACTACTACTCATCTGCCTCTGCATAGGAAGGGTGCACCACACCACTTGAATATGTGGGCATTGTGTGTTGGTAGTGAGCCTCTGAGATTGTGCAGAAGTGCCCAGCCCTGCTCATCCCTCCATCTCACGCTGCTCTCGGTCGCTATCAGAGATCCCAGGAGAATGTCCATTTTTCTCAGGGTGAGGTGATACTCCTACACTGCTGTGTTGTTTTCCAGGTCTAAACCTAATTTTAATTATTGTTTTCTTTTGGCCACTCGCACTCCAGCCTACGTTGCTCCGCCAACATAATCCAAATTTCCCGAAGGCTCTTCTGTGTTCCTCTGTTCTCTTCCTTGTTTGTGACAATGTCTCCATTGCCCTGTTCTGCAGAGCTTTCTTTTTTGTCGTCCTCTACATGCCGCAGCTATTTTCTGACCGGCTTTTGCTCCCACCCATGCTGGCTCTTTTATTGTGGGGCCCTGATTCTCTTGGATCTCCAAACGTGCCCCTGAGTCTTTGCGGAGCCAGGAAGCGGGGTGGAGAGACCCCGATTCAAGGCCCACTCAACAGCCAAGCCCACTGGGAGATTTAGGCAGCCTCTTTCCGTCCACCCACCTCTCCAGGCCTCGTTGTGTTTCGGGGTGGTGGGGAAGGGGGTAAAATTAAGGGAGGAACCCCCCTCCCCCATCCACTCTGCTTAAAGGCAGGATATAAATGCCAGCATCACATTAATAGTGATGTCTGGAAGTAAGCCTCGCTGAACACGACGAATCGTGTTTCCACAACTTGTTATTACTTGGATTTACTTTGGCGTTCCTCTTCTTTTGAAAGCTGCAATGATGGCATGACCCATTGTTGTACCGTCATGTGCTTTCCCAATGATTGTGACTGTGGCTCCAGACTGCAATGCAGAAATCTGCATGGAGGGGGGATATGGAAACACTGACGCACTTCAGCCAGAGGCTGATGAGGCAAGACTTTGGCCTCATTGCTTACCTAGGCCGGGGAGGTGAACAGGGAGGAAATTGTGAAATTGACTTAAAACTCTGAAAACCGCAGGAGGGTTCAGAATCCAAGTGGCAAAAATTCCCAGTAATGGAAAAGTGTCACACGATTCCTGAAGCTGAATCTTTGTGATCCGCGTTGAACCACAGCGGCGCTGGGTACAGGCATTAAAACACCAGGTGTTGGGGTGCCATTCCCAGGTAACTGCAAAAACTCTGTCAACAGTCAAACCGTCACTTTTGCCCTGCCACCTGGCTGCATGTTTGAGAGACGCTGAAATGGGCCCGCATCAGTGCCTGTTTTCCCTTTGTGAATTCAGTCGCCCGCCAGAACTCCTGGAGCCAAGCTTAAGCAAACACACAGTCGCTCTCATGGCTCCAAAGGCCTCACCGCATTCTTGAGAAGCTGGAAAGAATCCCAAATGGCAGGATTTGCCGAAGTTACTGTACGTCCTCATGACAAGACCCCGAAATAGGAGTAGCTGAGGCAATTCGTTTGGTCCACCAGGAATGATGCAGATTCCCCCGCTGAGCCACCAGCTGCTGTGGTTCCCCCTTTGAATCCTTTCTGGGAAAGGAGCGTCACGTGGGGTGAAACACAGCTCATTTTGCAGATGGAGTACAATAAGCACCCTTTATTGCCTCCACTGCTACAGCGGGAGACCCCTGAATTTGGGCTTGATTGGACTCCTTCCAGTATTCCTGCACTGCTAACCATCTTTCTTCCTACCATTTTACTCTCTGCTCCTGAAGGGGGGGGTGTGTGATTCAGTGCTGCAAGAGGGAAGATGATGCTTTGGGCGTGTTTGTCAGTCATTTCAGCTGCCTCTGCGTTGCGCAGATCAATGTTTGTGGCAGCTGGAGGAGGAAGCTGGGGTTACGTGCATCCTTCATTGGGCATGTCTGATCAGTTTGTACAATCTGAGAGCACCTCCAAAGCCACTCTGGCCATCAATTCACAGTTTGGGGGCCATAGTGTCCTCCCAATGATGTCCCTTTAGCACAGAGCTTTCCAAACTGTGTGTCGGGGCACGTTAGCGTGTCGGCTGCAGTGTCTGGGTGTGTCGCGGCTGCTGCCGCCTCCGAGCCCTGCCAGGATTCCACGCAGGTCCTAGTGCCTGCCTTGTGCCCGGCTGCCTCCAAACCTGCTGGGATTCCGCGCAGGTCCTAGTGCCTGCCTTGTGCCCTGCTGTAAGAGTGTGTTGCGAAATGATGCATGTCTAAAAAGTGTGTCACCAGCATGAAAAGTTTGGGAAGCTCTGGGTTAGCAGCTTCTAAAGACCTTGTTCTGAAGAACTCTCTTCAAGGACCATGGAGGCTCATGCCCACGCATGCAGAACCAAAAGCCAAGGGGGACTGGGCAGGGCGGGCTGGACAGAGTTGACACCCTACCCTACCCTACCCTGAGTGGGGAACATCAACCCTTGGGAATCTTTCTCTTTCCTTCTCCGCAGCTTGCCGGCACAGCCGTCCTCGGAATTGGACTATGGCTTCGGTTTGACACACAGACCAAGGAAATCTTTAATTCGGAGCACAACGATACAACTTTCTATACAGGTAAATCATCAAGAGCGGCTCAGGTTTGTACACAAAGGTGGCCACTTAGGTATATCTTCATGCGTATAAATATTTGGAGGATGCAGACTATACTCTTAACATAATAAGGAGTGTCTGGTGTAGAAAGGGCTGAAAACTAAATAACGTGTCTCAAGAGTTCAGTTCTGGTTCCCGTTAAGTTAGGCTAGATCAGACCAAACCAGCCACGTAGACTGAGGGTTAAATGTCAGCCATTCCTTTTCCTTTCCAGGATTCACTAGAGATCATAGTGGCAGATCCTTTTGTTTCGAAGCTGGGACTGCCTCACGTACAGGCCAGTCGAGCGCACGCCGTCACACTGGCCATAATCTCATGTCGTCCCCTGCTCACTTCCACCAGCCCCATGTTTTTAGCCCCAGAATCTTCCCAACTGCACCGACAAAACCCACCAGTATATACCTTTTCACAGGTGTTTGTTTTTTAAAAACAGGTGTCTTTAGCTTCCACAAACCCATGATTTTGCCCTTCTTAAAGGCCCCACCTCAGTGGCCATGTTCCTTACAGCATTCATCAGTTGGAAAAATGAGGAGGAAAGTTTAACCCCAGGAATACCAACCTTTCCCCAGCTTCATCCTAGGAAGACTTTGGGGCGGCTCCTGAGGTGTGTTCGGGATGGAGGATGACTCTGAGTTGAGGGCTGGTGGCATCCATAAGGCTGGCTGTAAGCTCCCCAGCTGTACAAAAGATAAAAGGATTTAATGGGATCAGGAGGAGGAACGGTCAGTAACTAGCAAAACATGTCAATCTTCGAAGTTACTCAGTTGCTGTTTTCCTTGAACAAACAGTATGTGAAACCCTTTAGGGAAACTGAGTAAGCCTTGCCATTCCGTTAGTGTGGCCTGATCCAGGGAAATGGATGTTTAGCCTGTTACGGGCATTAAATAGTTTATTAAAGGCCGTGATGTATGTTACATCAGCCCTTGGGTCGTGCTCATGAATTTACACAACACAGCCATAGAGTTCCTCTAGTCATGTTCTGAAAATGAATCCCCTATAAGATTAAAAAACTATAATTTTAATTCTGGGGAATTTGGTACAGATGAAATGGAGATCCAGGAGTAGGATGACAAACCCTGGCTGCGAAAAGATACAGAGAACTGTTACTGACGTTGGATTTCCGCAGCCCTGGTCCTGCTGCAGTGGCCAAAATTTTGGTTTAGGCAGAGCTTTTTCAAAACCAGTAGTTTAAAAATCTTGTCATCCCAGGCTAGCAACATTTTTCCCTTGGAGAAGCCAGGGTTCTTTGCTTTGGGGTTGTAGAACTCCTTTTAAAGGTTTAGAACATTTCAGGATTGTTCTTCCATTTTTTTAAAAAATCCCTGATAAATACAAAGCTGATTATTGGAATAACGGCCAGTTTTAATGCAAGAAAATGTCTTGCAAATATCACAGACACTTAATGAGGGTGGTGGAGTCTTTGGAAAGGTTTCAAGGCAGGAGCAAAACTGTCAGTTAAAACCTTTTGTCCTTTTTCAGGCTTCTGTGTGAGCTTGGAAAAAAAGGGGCAGGGATAAGCATCGGGTTTTCATGAGTTGGGTCCTCAAAAGAAGAGGCAATCCCTTTTTTTTTTCCAAGTACACAGTTTGTGTGAGGTCTCCTGAACCATTTTTAAGGCACGCAGGGCCCTAGTACTCAGTATTCCTTTGAAGTCAACCAGGAAGTGTTTTAGTAAATATAACAAAGGAATTCTTGCAAAACAGATGGCTGTTAACTGATAAAGCTTTCTGCTGCATTGCAAGCAACCGTCCCTGGCTGCTTTTATGGAAAAACAGTGTAGCTGGTTTTGCGGGCAGAGAGCGTGTGTGTGGAAGGGAAAAATGGCTAAGGCCGCGGTGTTAGTATTGTTTACCCTGGTAGGACCTGGTAAGTCCTCATCATAGCTGCAAAATAGACGCACGGCTGCCGTTAAGAAAAGGCTATTTCCATCCTGCAATCCTTAGGAAAGACATTTGAAATAAAATCGTAGTGCTGCACAGTGAATTTTGGTGGGACTGCAGTTGGAATCAAAGGGCCATCCGAGTGACGAGGGGGTACAAGGAAAGAGAACAGCCGGTGGTGCAAATGCTGTCAAGACGTGGACGATGGACAGGATAGGCACCGCAGACAGAAGGGTCCTGGCCGGGCCTTCAGTCTTCAGAAAACCACCGCTGGTATGGTCCCCCCTTGCAAGGCAGAGTCACACCCAAAGAAGTACATTGCTTCTACACCAGTAGAGTCTTATTGATGCTTTCTGAAGGTTACAATTCACATTTCTTTAGAAAAACCTGGTTATGAGTTTGTATTTCTTAAAAAAAAAACAACTCGGTTACAAGTTTGTATTGGGTTGTATACACTAACTGCATTATTGTAACAAGGTAACTATAATGTATACAAAACTCTATACCTTAAAAAAGAAACCTAACTTATTATATAAAGAATTATACACTTGTGGGGGGGACGACGACTGAACTAGGGAAAAACACGTGGGGAGGCAAAAAAAAAAAAAAAGGCCCTAGGAAAAAAACAATCAAAAAAGTAATAATCCAATTAAGCAGAACTAAAACCTCAAACAAAAAAACCACACCTAAATTCTAAACACACACACATACACACACACACCCCAGTGTAAACTATCTATCCCAGGTAATTACAATTCTATAACTTCCTTCAGTTTCTTGCTTCTCCGTCCACGCGAGCTAACGTCAAGACTGAGAACCACAGGATTTGCTAAGCCAGCCTTTGGAGCCTGGGACATAATCATCTTTTTTGCAGCCGTCCTTACATGCGGCTTCCATGTAACACAAAACTTTTATTCAGCCCGAGGATTTTCTTCTTCTTCTTCTTCTTCAACCCAGGGGTTTACATTCTGATTGGAGCCGGTGCCCTCATAATGCTGGTGGGATTCTTGGGGTGCTGTGGAGCAATCCAGGAGTCGCAGTGCATGCTTGGCTTGGTAAGTCTTCACACACACACACACACACACACACACACACACACACACCGGGGTGAGATGCTGCCTTAAAGTTGGACCATTTCATTGCTCAAGCTTTCGCTTTTTTCCAGTCTAAAAATAGAGCCAAGGAAGGATGTTTCATTCATTATGCATGCCCAGATAGGCTCCAGATACAGCGGATGATGCGCGTTAGGATTCTGTTTGCGCCACAGAACTGATTCCTATTTGCATAACGTCTCCGTGCTTTTCAGCAGCAAGTTTTTGGAAAGCAGATGGCCTGATCTGGCCCAGATCATTTTAGAGATGGTCCCGTGTTGAGGCTCAGATCCAGAGTGAGATTTGGGGAAGCAGGACTAGGTTTGCCGTGCTTGGGAAAAAGACAAAAACTGAAAACGACAAAGCGGAAGCTTCTCTGTCTTTGTTTTTCACCAGTGTGGCCATTTAGAGGAGTTGTATTAACGCCTCATCCTCCAGAGGGCCACAGCAAACCCAGGGCAGGGCCAGTCCTGAAGACGCGTGCGGTGTGGCCAAGCAGACTGTGGCCCCCTATCCCAGCAGGAAGACAGAAGATCCCCTCCCCATTCAAGCTCACTAGAAAGCTGGTGCGAGCTTGGGTGCCTAAGGCCGCAATGTGGGGCTCTCCTGAAAGTGCCCCCAAACAGCGGGGCCTCCTAGGTGGCAGGAGGGCCAGCTGTGGAACTCGCAGCTCAGCTCTGTCCCCTGCAGCGTGGTGAACGGCTGCTATTTTACTGCCTTTGATGGCTCTCCTTGATGTGCTGAGTTTAAAGGACCTTGTTTTGGTCCATGGCTTTTATCAAACTCTTCTTACAGGAGATGGTGGTTAGCCATTTTTGCACCCTGCTCTGAACATCTTTGGAAGGAAGGTGCCAGGGAGATAACGGGCGGCGAAGGAGGGGGCTCCCTCCAGGAAGGGAAACGCATGCGTAGTACCGAGACTCTATGTTTCCCTCCCAAGAGGCTCAAGAAAGCCCCGCCCTAGACTGAGGACTCTATCTCTGGGCAGTGCCAATTTGTGTCGGTCTAGCTGGATTCTGTTTAGGAGGTAGGAGAATAAACATCAGCGCTTTGATCTCAAGTCTCAGCGTGTTTTTCCTGCACCCGTAGTCGGGACAGAAGCGCCGTATAAAAATGAACCGATGATATTATCAGTAACAAGGCATGCCAAAATACTTACTTTCAGCCCATCTGCCTACCCTACAAAAGTAATCTGCCTCATCCGTGAAGCCTGTGTTGATGTAGCCGGGACAAAACAGACAAAGAGCCTTCAGTGTTAACCCACCCTGTGGACTAGAGATAGTTAAGCAACACCTCTGCATTTGCCCAAAGGGTTCACATCTCTGTCTTTCTTGTTCTTCCGTAGTTTTTCACCTTCCTTCTCGTGATTTTTGCCCTTGAAGTAGCAGCTGCCTTCTGGGGATTTTCAAACAAAACCAAGGTAGGAGCTCTTTCAGATACTGATGCGTCAGAATTTTTGCAGCATATCCTCAGTGGGGCTACAGTTCAAACTGCTGGCAACAAAACTCCAAAGACAGACATCCAAAATGGACTGGACCAGTTGTGCTATTATTGCTTACACAGGGCCACCGTTTTACTGAATCAAGGAAGCCAGAAATAGATACTCTTCTCCTGACCCGGTCAAGATTTATTGCAGGCTGGGGGATGAGGAAGGGAGGAGGTGTAAGTGCTAGCATAAGAACTCTCACACAGCTGTGTCACATCTGTTCCATCGGATCTCAAAGGTTTTCATCCCCACCATTTAGCCAAAGCCTTTTGGCCACCATGTTCACCGGGTGGAACCTTGGGGAGACTCAGCTGCTGTCCTGAACCCCTCAAACGTTGCCCACCATGGTTGGTTCAGGTATGGCAAACGGGGCCCGACTTCTCCAGGAACGGCTTTGCTGACAAACCAGATGGAGTTAGTGAAAGGCTGTCCTGGTCCCTGTCCTTTTCATCTGCAGGAAGAAACTGTAGAAGTAAAGCTGGTAGATGGACCATGATTTGAGATGCAGATATCACCTCAACTTGAACGGGCTTTAACTCTTAATCACCTCAAAGCTGGCTTCCTGCAACTTGCAGGATATAATTTCTTATCATGCTTTTCTTGTTTTAATCCTGTTTGAAGGTCTAAGCGGACCCTATCTTTAGCAGGCAAGATCTCATGATAAAGGGGAAGGGGTGTTCATGACCTCTCGAGCCAGCCTGGGAAGAAAAGGGCCCCCTACCTAGCATGATTGGGATGAACTGTTACCTTCTGTTTTATTCAGGTCATTGACGAAATACAGAATTTTTATACATCGATATATGAGAAAAGAAAGGAGCCAAGTGTGAGAGAGACCCTGAAAGCCTTCCAGCATGCAGTAAGTCTATGTTTGATTTGTGTCTTTGCTCTTAACTTTGGGCAGGGCGTTTCTTGGAGCCCGCCTTCAAAGGAAGGCCTGTCTCGAACCGTTATCAAGATGCGCCACCGCTTTGTAGTTTTATGAGGACCCGACCTAACGGGGAGAGAGAGCTTGCTTCTCTTCTTCCCGGCCCCTCACATTGTCCTCTTTCTTGACATGATGCCCCCTGGAGTTGTTTAAGACCTGCTGCAATTAGCATTCACGTGGGCATTGGGCTTAAGACACTGATTGGAGTCCGAAGGGCGGAGCGAAGGGCTCTCTGCGGCCGGAGTGGGTCACCAAGCCAGTGAGGGCGAGCAAGGCTAAAGAGAAATGCGTGCTGGAGTCTTCAGAACAGCTTCATGGGGAGGAGCTTTGCGGAGCTGGGGTATGGCCCAGTATTTCAGTTGGCCTCTAACATAGATCTCCTCTTCCTCAAAGGGTCTCCGTTGCAAGTTCACATATCTGCAGTGAACAGCTTCCTCCTCCATTATTTATTTTATTTTATTTTATTTTATTTTATTATTTTATTTTATTTTATTTTATTTTATTTTATTTTATTTTATTTTATTTTATTTTATTTTATTTTATTTTATTTTATTATTTTATTTATTATTCAAATTTATTCCCCGCCCATCTCCCATGCAAGGGACTCTGGGCGGGTTACAATAAATAAAAATTTAAAAACTATACAAAATATCTAAAAACACAAACAAAACATAATAAAATTATTCCCACCGCATAAGTGTTTCTGAGAGAGGCCTTGCGACGGGCCCTGCAGAGAGAGACTCATGCCACTAATCCCACACGGTGTAGCTTTCAGGCACTTATTAACTTTCTCGTGGGAGAAAGGAAGATCCGTGAGGAGATCAGCAAATTCACTGCAGCTTCCTTTCTTATCAGCTGGTTACAGGGTTCATCCCACCACAAGCTTGCGTCAAGATTGGGGAGGGGGGAGGGGGGATTTTGTATATTGCGACTACGTGCACTCCAGTCCCTTCTTTTTCCATAACTGATGTTCCCTGTAACTATGGGTGTCTTTTAATCCCTGCGAGAGCTGCACTAAATGGTACAATAAAGAGTGTCGCTGTCCTTCAGACCGAGGACCCCTGGCTGGAAGAAGGCTAGTGTTTAGAAAACACGTTCTGGCCAAAAAAAAGCCCCCCGCCTGGCAGCAGTGCATTATGGATGAGTGGGGAAATGCACATTCACGTTGCTGCAGGGTGGTTTGATGGGCGGGGGGTTTAAAACAACGTGGTATCCATCCTCCCTGGGGCGTCATGCCAACCTGGCCATTCTTGAACCTTGTTTCTGGAAAAACAGCTCTTGTGTTTCTTTTTGCTGTAGGTGAATTGCTGTGGTCCTTTAGGCTCTATAGAGCCTGAATACCAGGATACCTGTCCTGAAAACCGAAAGGCATGTATTGGGCTGAAACGTATCATTTGTATTTCGACTTGTGGATACCTTCTGCCTGGGTCTGGTTATCATCCTTTCCATTGTCCTTATGCACTGCCAGATTTCTTTACAGAAGCAGAGTATGCCTGGTGGTGGTATCACGCTAGCTGGACGTTCCCAGAGAAGCCAGACCTTGAGGGTGCCAAGTCTATTTCCCAGGGCCACAGCCGTCTCTGGGTCTGCAGGGGAGGGGTGATGGTGGTGGTGAATTAAAGTTCAATTGCAGTTTGTAAGAATTGAAAAGGGGGGATTCACCGACAGAAAGGGGAAGATTGAACTCCCTCCTTCCCACAAGTGGCGACAAAAAATCACCCCTCCGTTCCAAAGGAGGCTCTCCCCCGAAGGGTCATTGTCACGTAGGATGATAATCCTCAGAGCTGAGACAGCTGAGGACTGGGTGGGAAGGGCCAGTCCTCCTGGCCGGATATGCAAATGTGGCAATTGGAAGTTTTGTTTCAAAGTCCAGTCCAGGAGAGTGAAAGAGGGGTGGGAGATAAATGGAATATTCCGTTTCCCACTTAATTCTGGTTTGGTCAAACCCCACCTTGAATACAGGGTCTGCTTGGGCACTGCACTGCCGAAGGATTCTGGGGAATTGGGACCGGCTCCCAAGTTGGGAAGGCTTTGCCTACAAAAGTTGACCGTGGGGGATAGTGGAACGCTTGAAAGGAGGCCACGTAGAAGAAGGTCCAGACCTTTCTCTCCCTCTCTTCCTCAGTCCAGAATGCAGGACCAGAATTACTGATTTAAAAAGCAGATTCCTACTGAATATTAGGGGGAAAAACCTAGCAATAAAAACAGTTTGAACCAATGACCAGAGAAGTGTTGGGTTCAAGCAGAGGCTGCTCAGCCATTTGTCTGGGAAGCTTTAATTTGGATTCCTTACTGGGCAGGAGGAGGGAAACCATAGCTTGAATGGCCCTTTCCAACTTCGGGATTTTGTGGCCACATTGGTGAAATATTCTGGTCAAAGTCACCCATCCAGTGCATGCATTATGGCAGGGGTCCCCAACCTGTTAGGAAGTGGGCCGCGGGGCTCCCACCTGCAAATCTCGCCCCCCGGTGCACGTGATTGGCTCCCACCTACAAACCCGCCCCCCAGTGCACACGATTGGCTCCCACCTGCAAACCCCGCCCCCTGTGCGTGCGATTGGCTCCCGCCTGCAAACCCCACCCCCCGGCCCGTGGAAAAATTTTCTCCCGGTCCCTGGTGCCAAAAAGGTTGGGGACCGCTGCATTATGGTACTGAACTCGGGCAGAATCTAGCAGTCTCTTCCTGTGGTCCTGCTGGGAGTGTGGAGCTGTGGCAGAATGTCCCTTCAGAACTTGCTGTGTTATTTGGTGGGCAAATAAATTGTGCAGTGCATTTAATACATTTCCTCCAGAAATAAGGGAAATTCTTGAACAGTGTATTGTGGAAGAGCTTTTTATTAATCATGGTAGTTGGCCAATGGAAAACATTTTTAAAAATGGTGGTGGCCAGAATATGGAACTCTTAGCAATAGTATTACAAAAATGTTTTCTGAAATATTTAGTCCTAGTGTGCAACAAAATCAAAGAATACAATTCCTTTCTCTTCCAGCCATGCCCTGCATCTATCAAAGAATTCTTCGAAACCAAGTTGAATCTGATTGGAGCCGTTGGCATTGGGGTTGCTGTGGTGATGGTAAGTTAGGACTGTTGTACAGTGTTTGGATTCTGATTTGATGATGAATATTCTTTTACAAAATAGGTAAATTGGCCAACTGGAAGGCTGCAAGCTTCAATTGATGATGTGAACCATGCCTTCCACATATGGTTCATGGAAGTTTAAACCCAAGTAGTCATATCCATGGGTTTTAGGGTTACTTGAGCACTAAAGGGTTTGCAGTATTCTTTAAATGTCTGTATCAACTTTTAATATGTTACGGTCCTTGTAAGTAATCTCCATAGCCTAGTTCATTAGGCTCCATAGCCATGGCTGGCTGGGGAATTCTGGGAGTTGAAGTCCACACATCTTAAAGTTGCCGAGGTTGAGAAACCCTGGCCTAGATTGTAAGAGGCAACGTGCCAGTTCGACGAAGGGTCAGGATTTGGGCTTGATCTTTGCTGGATTGTAGACAATAAGCCAGCTTGCTCCCTCCTTCCTGAATCAATGTGAACGGCGGCTCAGGGCATCAGGGCATCAATACGGTGATATGAGCAGTTTTCAAAAGAGAATGAATCGTGAACACTTAAGCATTCACTACACCTAGCTTTTTTTTTTTTACCATTCGTCATGCTGGCAGGGGTAGTTGGGCATTGTTGTCGTAGTATCTGGATGAGTATGGGTTCCTCATAATTGGACTGATCTTATCTCTTGCACTGTGAGTCCTTCCTAACTCTAAAAGAACCTGATTCTCCTCAATTGTACTATAACCAAACATGAATTAAAACTTCCTCCAAATCTTCAGATTGAATGTTTGCTTAATAGATGATGGTACTATTCATTTCTATACAGTAGAGCAGTGTTTCTCAATCATGGCCACTTTTAAGGTGTGTGGACTTCAACTCCCAGAATTCCCCAGCCAGCCATGCTGGCTGTGGAATTCTGGGAGTTGGAGTCCACACACCTTAGAGTGGCCAAGATTGAGAAACACTGCAGTAGAGTTTGCAAAAGAGTTCTGTAGATATTTACTTTAAACTTGTAAGGCAGAGCTTTCCAAACTTTTCATGTTGGTGACACACTTTTTAGACATGCATCATTTTGCGACACACTCTTACAGCGGGGCATCATTTCGCGACACACTCTTACAGCAGGGCACAAGGCAGGCACTAGGACCTGTGCAGAATCACAGCAGGTTTGGAGGCAGCCAGGCACAAGGCAGGCACTAGGACCTGCGTGGAAGCCAGGAGGCAGCAGCAGCTGCGACACACCCAGACACTGCAGCCGACACACTAACGTGTCCCGACACACAGTTTGGAAAGCTCTGTTGTAAGGAGTAAGTCCTAAAGCCCTGAACTGGCTACTTAATGTTTACTAACAAACATTTCAGGTGTTTAGAAAATCAGATAAACTCTCTGGTTGGTCTTACAACTTGTGAATAATTCTACAAAATATTACTTTATTTCTTTTTCAGGTTTTTGGTATGATTTTCAGCATGATTCTTTGCTGTGCAATCAGAAGAAACCGAGAAATGGTCTGAAACCATTTTGGAGAGTCCCGTCTCCTCATCCAAAGAATCTCCAATTATTAACTTAGCATTTTAAATGGCATTTCTAAAAGTATATATTTCATTTTTAAAGGCTTTATTTAGTTTGGATGTTCTTAATTTTTTGCTCTGTAAGTTTATAAATCTTAAAAGGAATCTACTCTTGAAAAGATACTATATTTGTAAAGCTAAAGCCCAGCTACTTGTATATAAAGTTTTTGTCTCTAAATTGATGTCTTGCTTTCTTTAAGCTTAAAACTGGGATGTAATTTATGTTGGAGAAATTTTCATACTTAATAAAGATTTAAGACCACATTTTTTAAAACAAATCTATTTCTTTTTCGGCGTACCAGTTCTAACCCATTGGCTGGGCTAGTTTCCAGGGGAACATCCTACAAATTCTACCAGGATACTGTGGAGTCCCTGAGCTACAAATATTCTCTTCAATTTCTACCAGGATAGCTATGGGAGACTTCAAATTATTGAGCTTGGCCCTTATTCACCTGTTTACTTTGGGGATAAATGTGGTGGATGGAAAGTTTAAGGGCTACTCAAGTAACAGGTGTATCTGTGGCTTGCTAGAATTACTTAGTGGTTAGAACCAAACCCATGATCTGTGCATGGCTGGCTGGGGAATTCTGGGAGTTGAAGTCCACACTTCTCAAAGTTGCCAAGGTTGAGAAACACTGGTCTATCCTCACTTTGGTAATTTCCTGATGGTTGAACTTCATTTCCCCGTTTCCCAGCCTGCATGGGTATTGCTGAGAATTCTGGAACTTACTTTTCTCATACCTTGGAGAAAAGTGCATTTGTGTAAGCTAGTGCTGCAGTTAACAATAGTTTAAATGAAATCTTTCTATAACATTCTATAAATGTATATAAAATTCATTGGGTGATTGAAACTCGGGCTTTTATCCAGCATCCTAGAGGCTTCTTGTATCTTGGAAAATGGGGAACCTCGACCTGACTTCTTGGTTTCTACAGCAGTTTGACCAAACTGTCAAAAGTTCTGCAATTCTTTGATGTTACCTTTTGCAACAGCAAAAGCATTTCTGCCTAATGGAACTGCAGCGTTTAGTGTCTCTGAAGGACCAAACACAACAACAATTGTGGCATAAAGAAAGAAAAACAATTGGACGCGTAGCCATCTACTTCTTTTCAGATGACACTCAGTGAATGAGAATAACTCTGATAAGCCATCCTGTGGGGTCCAATAATCCTAAATGTCTATTCTTGCCCATTGAAAATGTTCAAATAAGGCAAGACAATGTCAGGGAAATTCCCACAAAGTTCATTCAGAAAAGGTGCCTTACTTCTGATGCAACCGGCACCTCTAAGTGTGCAATGTGCACTACAGGAAAAGGAGGAGAAAATGGGAGGAGAAAGGATACAAGAAGAGCAGGAATGGAGGATGGCTTTAGATATGACCTAATGTAGAACAGCCAGAAAGTTGATTTTCTTTTACAGAAAATGTCCATGTCCGACTTGGTGGCGGTTTTACATTTGGTCACATTCAACAAAGAGAGCATTTCACTATTTCTTAAACATTCTCTCCCTTCCATTTCTTCTCCTCTTCCTCCAAACTTTAAGCATGCACATAAACATAAACACTGCACATAAACTTTCCTAGGACTTCATTTCATGCAAGAAGGGCATCTGATAGAAACCACAATGACATCGAGTGAGTCATGATGTCCTTCATAGGATGCAAATTATTTGGTATGCCAGAATTTGCAGTGTGTCTGCAATCAGTTACATTGTCAATTGTTCCCCTTGCCCCTCCCCTGCAAGGTAGGCCAACCCATGAAACTGAGGCGCCCCAAAACATCTAGTGGATTTTGCTGCCTAGTGCTGACAAGTACACAGATCATGGGTTTGGTTCTAACCACTATCTAATTCTAGAAAGGAAGATTACCTTGATGAAGATATACATGTGAGACTAGGCTGAAGCTGCCATAACTAATGATGAAGCAGGCAGTGAGGACCAAAAGCTCTTTGGGGAGGTAGATAAGAAGGAACCAAGTCGTTAAGGAAAGGAAGGAAAAATGTGTCACCTGAAGCAGACAGAGGAAGTTGGGCCTGAGCACATGGGAACCCCCCCCCCATCCCATCAACAGCTACCAGACTTGTAAATTAACAAGGCAAGAGTAGCTGCCAGTCTTGTGAATTAACAAAGCAGGAACTTTTGGGGATAAAAGGGGTCCCAAAGCCCACCCACTCCTTGAGTCCTCTTTGGATCCAGACTTGGCGGCTTCCGTCCGTCTAGCTAGTGTCTGGCAGCCTAGTTGGAAGGACGTGGGTAAGGGTGGATGAGTGTGTGCGTGCGTGTGTGAAAGAGCAAATGTACCTTGCAACCAGTAAAGTTGTGCTGTTACTTTAAATTCACTGGGTCTCCCTGTGTTCCAAAGAACCCGTTGTGCCTCAGTGTTCGGTTGGGAGTGATGTGTGTGTGTCCCTAATTATTTCCCAGCTGTTGACCAGGGCTGTGTGTCTTGTCTGCTCAAGCCGCACCTCTCAGGAAAACCCAGGTAGAAAGCAAGGGGGGCTGACAAGACCCGTGTGCCTCAACAGGCTGTGAGTGTGCGAGTGAGGGATCATGAGCCATGATCTCCCAAACCTGGGAGCGCATGTAACAGATGACCTTGATGAAGATACGCAGGTGCTGTTGCCTAAGTGAGGGGCTAAAGCATTGTTTGAAGTCCAGAACATCCAGATAACATTCAGAAGTAGCTCAGAGAGGAGGAGGAGGGGGAGGGTCAATTGACCGAATGTGAAACTGAATAAATTCTTTTTCCCAATTGTCACGCAGGCAGGTTTGAGGTTTGATATATAATTGCTGGGGGCAACTTTCATAGAATCAAGGAGTTGGAAGAGACCTTGCAGGTGTTCCAGGCTAACCTCCTGCCCATGGAAGCAACCCGGAGACACCCCCCCCCCCCCACAAATGGCGGTCCAATCTGTTTGAAACCCTCCGTCGATGGAGTCCTTATGACTCCAGGAGGCAAACTGTTCCGTTGCTGAACAGCTCTCACCGTCGGGAAATTCCTCTTTATTTCATGTTTGGATCTCCCTTTGCAAAGCTTCCACCCACTGATGGTTGACCTACCCTCAGGAGCTTTGGGGAATAAATATATACCCTCTTATTTATTATTTATTATTTTTCAAATTTATTCCCCGCCCATCTCCCGTGCAAGGGACTCTGGGCGGGTTACAATGAATCTCTTCCCTGAGACAGTCCTTCAACTATTGGGAGATTGCTATATATATAGTTTACTACACCCTTATCCCTTTTTGTTTAGGCTAAACATACCCAGTTCCTGGGACTTAACCATTCTTCACAGGATTTAGCCTCCAATTGCCCCACCATCTTCGTCATTTTTCTCTTCAGTTTTGAGCATAACACTGCAAACAACAATGATTTATACAGTATGTGCTTCTCATGCTACCTGGCCCATCCTAGTAGTTATGGAGGGAAAGCTAAGTCGCTCTGCAAAAATCGAAGGGTTTTGAACAGTGTCCCATCTCCTACTTTAGCATGACGTTGGTGCATGGCTTCCTGTGTTATGGCTGAGAGCATGTAATATTGCTTTTCATCTCCAACATTTGGGGAAAGAAATGGGGGAAGGGGAATAGGTAAAGGTAAAGGTTTCCCCTGCACAGTCATGTCCGACTCTAAGGGGCAGTGCTCATCTCCGTTTGTTAGCCGAAGAGCCAGCGCTGTCTGAAGATGCTTCCACGGTCATGTGGCCGGCGTGACGCGCACGGAATGGTGTTACCTTCCCACCGAAGTGGTACCTATTTATCTACTTGCATTTGCATGCTTTCAAATTGCTAGGTTGGCAAGAGCTGGGGCGAGTGCGGGAGCTCACTCCACCACGCGGGGCTAGGGATTCGAACCTCCGACCTTCCGATCAACAAGCCTGGCGTCTTAACCACTGAGCCATCGCGCCCCTTGGGAAGGGGAATAGATATATCAAGTTGCAGCTATCAGCGTCCAGTTTATCAAGACCGAGGATCTGTTTTGTATGCTTAGTAACCCAATACCCAAAACAGGCCAAGATTTTTTCCAGCGTGGGATTGGGATATCAATGCCTAGATTCTTGACTTACTGAAAATAAATCAAGGAAGCCATTCATTGGATATGAATGCATGCCTTGACTAAAATTCTTCTTTGATGGTCAAGATCTGAACTAGACCACTGCTGGTCTTTTGGGAAGGAGAGGCCATTTTGACATTTATCCCTAATTCCCAACTGATCAGGTTTGTGCTTTAAGATTAGAAGCAATTGAATACTTCTTAGAGGTGATTTCATCTCCTGAATTCATCTTTTGACATTTGTACTTCTCTGGGTTTTGCGAAAAAGTCCACCAAATTAAGGGGGAAAAAAGGTGGGGGGGCATTACAATTTTATGCAAAGGTGTAGGCACCCCTGGTCAAATTGTACATTTCACTGAATCCTTAAGTGAGCCTCAGCTGACACCTGTACCTGGCACAAAGTTAAACACAATATCTTTCTGCAAATTTGGACACACACTGATTCTGGATGCACCGCTGCTTACAGATTCCTGCTGAAATATCCGATCTCTTTCAGCTTCAGTTTCTCCACTGACTCTGGGACATGCTCCTGGCATATGCTGATATATGGTGTTTCCTGTGCCACTGGCTGCCACCCCCCATGTTTAATGAATGCCAAAGCTTCAAATGCTTCACCCATTTTTCTCTTTTGGGGTTGTGGCCAAACCATTCAATTTTTGTTCCACCAGTCCAAAGCGCTTGTTCCAGGACATTTCAGGCTTATTAAGGTTTTTGTTGCCATACCTTAAACCAGTGTTTCTCAACCTTGGCAGCTTTCAGATGTGTGGACTTCAACTCCCAGAATTCCCCAGCCAGCTTTGCTGGCTGGGGAATTCTGGGAGTTGAAGTCCACACATCTGAAAGCTGCCAAGGTTGAGAAACACTGCCTTAGACAATAACTTTTGTGAAGAGGTCAAAGAAAAGACTTCTTTCTGAGAACTCTCCCATATCAGCCCCTCCGTACTGCCAACCTGTGGGCAACTGCTCCGGAGTCAGCCAAACTTTCCAGTGGGCCTTTGTTGGGGATCTGAGTGTGCTTTTTCACCCGTCTGACCAGTTTGGGGCACTTCAAGGGGAGGCTTTTCTTGATTTTCAAGCTACTGTATGTCCCACGTGAGGACATGTAATCCGTGGAAAGAGGAACCCTCAGGAATGACGCAGACGCTGCTGGGGCCTCTTTGTTTACTTGGCGTTTCTTGCAAGAATTCATAATCAGAACAAGTCCAATTTCTGCTCTTTATGAGTAAGAAGAAGCCGTGTCAATTTGTCAGGCTTCACCTTGTAGCTTCTCCACCTGATTTGGAAACAATAATGTGAGGATTCTTTCCTCAGCTTGTATTTCTCTACCATTAGATCTTTGGGCTTCCTAGTCTTTTTTTTTAAAGCTTACATAAACCTGGGACATTCCTTCTTGCCTCAAATTGCAAGCCTTGCAATTAATTACCCAGAAACATGGCAAATAAATCAGAGCCACAAAGGAGGGGGCCCTCTTGCTGCGTGTGGGCAGGGAGGAGAAGCTGGATGTTTGCTGGGTGAATCAACTCCACCTTCTCTTCTTGCCAGACCATTATTAGCTCCGTGAATCATTTCAGCAGAAAGGAAACTCCCAAGACTTTCTGGAGGCTCCATTGGGGAAATGCCCCTCGCTGGAGCTTTGAGGAAGTTTCTGTAAATTCAGCGCAGGCAGCGAGCCACCGAACTTCCAGCTCTTTTCTGCTGCGTGAATCTCAGACGGCTTTTTCTTACAGTGTGTTTCGTCTGAGAATTATTTCTGTTCCGCCTTTGGGAATAATTCACAGAAATGCATTTCAAATAATCTGACGTAGCAATAAAATAGGAGAATAAAACAACAAAACCTGCTCTTCAAAAACAACAACAACTCAGAGCATAAAGCGCAAAGCAGGCAGTTGCAGGGAACAAAACTGGCTTTCCCTGGCAGCAAAGAGGGAACAAACCGAGATCAGATGAGCCTCCCTGCGAGAATTCCAGAGCGGGGGACAAACCTAATTGCCCGAGCCCAGGAAAGAGCCGCCCAGCGAGGGTGGTCAGGATGTAGTGTGTGTGTGGTGGGTGTTTGCAGGGGGGTCTGCAGGGTGTGGTCAAAAAAGTCAAGATGGCAGTGCCTTTGAAGCCCTCTTGACTTCTTTTTGACTTGTGGTGGATTTCGGCAGTGCCACTGGGTCTCAGGAAGGAGGGAGCACATTCCAAGAAGGTGGAAGAGACAAGAGGAGGCACAGTCCGGGAAGCGATGGTGGGAAAACCAAAAGGTTCAGGATAGCCCCTAGAGGCCCTAGAGCCTCCCCAGGTTATTTCTCCTCAGGTTAGGTAGAGTTGCTTTAGTCTGGCAAGATTCTGTCTATACGGTGTGAGCAAATAAAGAACTGGAGTTTGGCTGGACTGATTCTTCATCGTTCTTGGGCTGGGCCAGACATAACCCAAGTTGCAACTAACAGGTGTAGATTGGACAAGGTTACTGGGTTTAGATTTTTCTTCAGCAAACGCTCAAATTGAAGAGGCTCTTAAGCATTCAAAGCAATCTTCTCTGTGATCAAATTCCTAAAGTGACTTTAGCAGTGGCAAAGTTCCCACCTGGTCCTGTTAGGACAGGGAAGCAAAGGGAGGGGTATCATTAAGAAAGTTCTATCATCCTGGAATTTAAAATGGTCTTTGTTATAGTGCGTCGACTGTTCAAATAAACTGAATGACTGTTTTGAGCCCTCCCTGCCTGTGCACAATCTCTCCCTCCCTCTCTTCCACCAGGGCTAACACTCCCAGGCAGCCACTAGATGGCGTCAAAGGGCTGCGGTGTTCGCTCTCCCTCTACCGCCCCCTGGGGATCCTCCAGGGGTTCACAGTCCAGATCTGAGGCCCTCCTTGTGGCTGGAGAAACGCAGGGCCAGAGCGATGCCCGAGAAGGACCGAGGAAGCAGCTTAATGGTTGATTCCTCCTGGTGACATTTATGCTTATTGATTTTTGTGCCCATTATTTGCATTTTCATAAAATCAACAGCCACATTTTGAACTCTTCACCTAAGGGAAATTTTGCTCCAGAAAAGGAAGCTTTTTTTAAATTTACAAGGGAGGAAAACCTAATGGGGATGAGTGACAAGAGGCAACTTCCATTTCAGCAGAGAGCTGCAAAGTTGTCTTCCTTTTCGGCCGTGACAGGCCAGTGTTGCCAAAACAGGAAGGCCTCTTTCCAATGAGAAAAAAGAGACTTTGTGCAAATCAAAAAAATTCCCTGGCCGATGCCTTTGTTATTGCCGGAATCCTCGCCTTGGCAGGGGCGCCTTGGCAGCCCATGCCAGCGGGGCAGCGTCGGAGCCAGAGAGCAGCAGGCAGCGGCCTGCCCCTTGGGCTTGGCCATGGGTGGGGCGTCAGCAGCCTGACATCGCTTGCCTCCCGCCCCGCAGCCAGAGGCTCCAGAACATTCTTTTGCCCGCGGTCCCATCAGGGCCGGCAGGGCTGGGCTTCAAAGAGCCAGGGACCACCGGAGGGCCGGAAGAGCAAGGCCTTTCCGTAACTCTTTGCTGACACCCTGTGGCCTGCTAGAGCCTTGCAGTCCAGAGCTGGTATCCTACCACCAAGATTTCAACTTACAAGGGAAAATGGAAGAACTGGTTCCTCAAGCCGCAAAACAGCATTTGCTTACCTTCTTTCGGAATGTGGATTATAGTGTGTGTGTGTGTGTGTGTGACAATTCCTCCCCAAAGGACTTCTGGGATAAAGAGCTTCTAACAACAACAATTAATGCCTTTGTCCCACTCCTGAAAAGATAAAGGAGGGGTGGGCTGATGGCCTGTCTTCTGGGCTCAGCATCTCCCACAATGGCCTGTAAAGGAAAAGTAGGGCTCCCTTTCTGGCTGTGCTCACAGGAGGTGAACCACCGATCACACGTGGCCCCACAGCCTGCAACATGTCCTTCATGCGCTCCATGCATGCAACATACAAGAAGGGCCCCACCGTTCGGCTGAGGACAGCAAGGAGGACATGGCATCCTCTGGAGTCACCAGCTCCGTTAGATGAGAAAAGCCACCCCGCTCAGCCAGACAGAAGGGATGGTTATCTCATGCTGGCATCTCCTCCATCTTCTGAGTTAGCTCACTTGCCTTGGGGATGTTCTGCCTTTTGCCGGGAAGGGAAGTTGGGAACTAGTGTAAACACATCCCAGGTGTTGCCAGATGTTTCTCCACCTTGCTCTGGCTGAGCCTGTGCCTGCTGTGGTTGCAGATAACACAGCTGGGATCACTTTCTGCCTGTTCAAAGTGAGCCAATGAAATTTGAAGGAATGAGTCACAGCCCTGGAGACTCCTGCAAGCTGCGGGCTGAGTGGAGGAAAGACCCCCTGGTGGGCGAGGAGAGCTCTCCCGCCTGTCCTCCATCTTTTCAACATCCTCTTCCCAAAGAAAAGGCTTGTCCATCTCCCTCTGGGCCATCAGACTGCGGAGCTGATGCTGCAATGGCGATACTGGCTCGGGAAGAACCACCTCCCTGCTGCCTTTCAGCCCTCGGGTGCAGATGCCCTAGAAGGCACTCGCTGACCCCTTGGGCAAGTATGCTTTGTTAACAGGGCCAGTCATGAAAGGACAGCTTCTGCATGTGAAACAAGCAGGCTGCGGACAGTACCAGCATCATTACCAAGCCAGAGTTATTAATCGTACTACATAGTAATAGAATTACCTCTGATGGAGACTCTCAAGAGTAATTACTTAACTAAATGGGTTATAAAAGAAGAGTATTATTGGTTCTTGCCTGACTCACAAAAAGAGCTAGAGGATAAACATGTTCCCTTCTGAAATAGCCACTGTGACTCACTTCTAACTTGCTGCCTTAATATTTTGTTAAAGGCTAATTTATTTTGTACAGGATACATCCATCAAAAGCAGCGCATTAATTCCCGTCTCTGGATGATAACATTTGACTGAGGAAATGCTGACCTTCCAGAAGATAAGGAATTCCCTGCAATTTTAAAGAGGAAGTTAACTTGCTCCACCAAACAAACTAATCTCTGTTGGGTTGGGCTGAATTGTGTAGAGACCAACTGATCTTTTGGCCCCAGCTGTCTGGGCCCAAGAGTCTGAAGGGCCTACTAAGATGAACCTTGAATCCAGAACAATACTTCATTCATCTTTCGTTATGTTCTTCTGGCACCCTGGATGCCAACACCGTCATTCACAAGTAAGGTACAGCTTTTGTTTGATGATCTGTGACCTTGAAAAATTATTAGCCTTCATGGCAACCAGGAATCAGCAAAGTAAAAACAACAACACAGAATGTATTTCTTCTGCTACAGAAACCCAGTTCAAAAAAAGGCAATCAGTTGAGGCAAAAGGAGAAGGAACTTCTCAAGATCATTATATTATGACTTATATGAGGTCTAATTCCCAAATAAAAGGTAAAGGTTCCCTCCGCACATTTGTGCAGTCGTGTCCAACTCTAGGGGCCGGTGCTCATCTCCGTTTGTTAGCCGAAGAGCCAGCGCGGTACGAAGACGCTTCCACGGTCATGTGGCCGCATGACGCGCGCAGAACGCTGTTCCCTTCCCACCAAAGTGGTCCCTATTCATCTACTTGCATTTGCATGCTTTCAAATTGCTAGGTTGGCAAGAGCTGGGGTGAGTGCGGGAGCTCACTCCGTCACGCGGGGCTAGGGATTTGAACCTCCGAACTTGCAATCTTCCAATCGACAAGCCTGGCGTCTTACCTGCTGAGCCACCACGCCCCTAATTCCCTAATTCCCAAATACCTACCTACAAATTTGGACCCCCAGTTCTCCAGTCCAACAGAAGTCCATCTTCTGAGAAGGCTGATAACTAAGTTGCCCAAGAACCTAATTACAAGGTGGAAATAGGATTAGCGCTCCCAAATAGACATTTCTCTCTCATTAAAAATCAAGACTACAAGACAAGGTGTACCCACCTTAGTAACTATCCCTTGTGGTTTGTTTTTGGTCACCTTCTCCAAGTTAACTCTAGGGCTACCAAACCTGAGCTGCAGATATCCAAATGACCATGAGATGGCAGGAAAAATTATGGAGAACAATCAAATCCTTGTTGTCATGTAGAGTCATCTGACCTTTTGTAGACCAAATCTGGTTAATCTTTTTAAAATAACCCTTGCCCCCCACCCTAGAAACACGTGAACCTGAACTCTAGGCCTCATCCTGCTTCCCCTCAATAGGTTGGCTTAAAATCTCCTCAACCCCAATCGTTGATCTGTTGCCTTTCCCACTTGAGCCTCCCTCCCTCCCTCCCTCCCTCCCTCCCTCCCTCCTCTGCTAGGACATTTGAACTTTCCTGGACTGCCATCCTGACGCATCCTTTGTTGGCCTCCAAGTATCCGCCAGGCTCACTTTGGGGTCTTAAAAGTACCTGGGGCCAAGAGGTGTCCTGGAGAAGACGAAAATGTGGCAAATGGCTGGCAACCAACATGTCACCTTAAATACTGTATTTCAGCTTCCAATTTGCCAGCCCCACTCATCAGCCAGGAGGGCCACTCCACAGGAAGGCCAGAACTACCTTCACTGAGAGTTGGTTGTGCTGTGGCTCCTCCCCGTTCTCGCTCTCCAGTGAATCAGAGCAGAATCTGTCTGAGCCCCTTCCCAATGTCATCTTGTTGTTCTGGACTAAAACATGTTTCAACCGCCACTTTTGCCCATGGAACAGTTCCTGCACCTCTCCACAAGGGTCGTCTCAACCTTGGCCACTTTAAGATGTGTGGACTTCAACTCCCAGAATTCCCCAGCCAGCAAAGCACATCTTAAATTTGCCAAGGTTGAGAAACACTGCTCTACATAATCCTCCCCAAATACTAAATTTTAAAATAAAGTCAGTCTTGGGTCAATTGTCATATCACATTGTTTATTCCATGCTAAGTGCCCTTGTGCTAATGTTTTCCCTAGCCAAACATTTTCCATTCCATTATTATAACTGTTGTGACAAAGCATTGTGCCTGGATGCATTCAAAAATGTTAATGCTGTTGTTTTGTTTTTTAAGCATGCAGTCCTTCGCACTGACAGTTAAAACTCCATTAAGTTCAATGAGGCTTAATTCCATGTGAGTAGGGCAGCCTAATCATGTTGAAGATCCTAAATCAGATCAAGTTCTTCTATTTTCTAGATGTACTGGACCACCAATCCTGGCAGGCTGGAGGCAGATCTAAAGCATCTTTTGGGAAGAATGCTCATAAGTGCTTCTGAGGTGGCTTTTTCTGGGATTTAATTGGTTTTCTGGCCCACTGCAGAGGGTTGAACTAGACGAGATGATCGTTGTGATTCTCTACAGTTAATGAATGGATTTGCTAACAGTTTTTCTCTTTTCTCCATCCTTCTTACTGTATATACTTTTAAATTTGTTTTAAATTGTTTGTATTGTGTTTATAGTTTGTGAACATTTAAGCATTACATGAAACCCTTAACTGTCCAAAGCCGTAAGAGGCAGTTGGAGTCAATGTGCCAGGGCCCCAATGTTGCAATTATGGAATGAAAGAGGTGTAAAGGCTGAACAGTGCAAATTTACACAGCATTCAAGAGACAATAAAAAAGCTAAGGAGGAAACAAAAAGACCAGAACACATCCTCTCCAGCAAACAACACCCAGATAAGCAGGGATTAACACCAGACAAACAATCAAGCAGAAAACAATAGCCTAATCAAGGAGCTTCCAAGGAGAAAACCACACCCCCACCAACACGGGCAGGGCAAGCGACTGTGTGTAAACAGGGAGCAAACACCACACTCCCTCGCACTGATGATGTTACCTGGTTGGGTAATGAAATGTCTGCAAACCAACAACCAAGCTCAGAGAGCACCAAGGACTCCACAGTTCACCCCTGAGTTACATATGTTCTCTTCTATTGGAAGCAATTCTATTTATTTCAATATTTCAAATAATTCATCGTAAGAATGGAATCTGCCTGCATCTTTAACACATCTATAAAATAAAATAAGGCTGAGGATGCATATATGTTTTTGCTGCACAATTATGATTTGGTAAGAAAGAAAGGCAAGTAACCTCCTCCAGTGGGAGGAGATGGGCGGTGACAAATCTAATCAATCAATCAATCAATAAAACTTTAACACAGTGGCCATTTAATATACAATGTTCTGAAGGAGCTTCTCTTTTCCTTGACAATTCTTCAACCTTTCCGATCAAATGTTGTCACATATAAGCCCACAAAACCGTGGTCTAACTGTTCTTCAATACAGCTTTTTAAAACATGAAATTAAACTGTTGGGGGCAAGTAACCAAATGGAATATTGCGTGGGGCAGCAGCTGAGCTAAGCTCTGCCCACCCCCAGCACCCCAATGGGTGGCCCTCTCAGGACGTCCATGCCTCCATCATGTCTGTAGAGGAATGCCTTCATGTATGCACTTGTGTGCATATTTGCATTCACACAAGCAGTATCTCCGTGCAGTCCACACATCCATGTGAAAGCCAAGCTGTGCGCCAGGGTTTTCCTCTGGTGGCAGAAATGCTCCTGGGCAGGGCTGGTCTTGTAGCCCTTCTTCCAATGGTCAAGAGGCAGAATCTTGCTGAGAGTGGAACCTCAAGGAAACGGAGGCAGTCACTACCTGGGAAATGCTCCTGGCTTTTCCGTGCCTGAAGGGCACTCGGGTCTTCTGTTCAAGACAGCATCTGCAGGCATGGCTGTAGCAGCAGCTGGCTCGCGGCTGCCAATCCTAGCGGCCACCATGGAACAGTGGCCTGGCACACCCAGCTTTCTGCGCTGATCCTCAAGATTTCTCTCTCCTTATCTACCCACTACAGTTGCTCAGTGGTTTCCACCTCCTCCCATCTTTAAACTCATTTCTTTGAGGAAAAATAGTCCATGGTCACGACAGTGCTCCAAATTGCAGGAAGTTGAGATTAAATCTGCATATGAATGGTTGTGATGCAATCACATTTCAACGGCTGACTTGCTTTGGGGACAGAGGTATGGTTTCTCTCATCACCCCTCAACTGTTATTGGAACACACACTTGACCTTCAGGTATTTTGAAGTCCTACGTGTGAAAGGGACACTGAAGTCCCTGTAACTCCACCCCTCAAACCCAACTGAGTAGCAGCACCGACCCACCTACTCCTGCTGGCACGTTGGAATGGGAGCTCAGAATTCCAGGCAGCCGGGGCCGAGTTAGGGATTCTGGGAACACGCCTGGAAGGGTGGAAGATGAAACTTCAGCCTTCCTTCGCCAACCCGTCTCTAGGACTTTCCTTTTAACACAGGAAGGGCGGAAGGGGGAAGTCAGATTCAGGATTTCAAGATAGCTGAAAAGGATTCCGCTCTTAATAATTTAGAATCTCTGCTCAGAAAGATGTTCAAGAAGATGTTCAGGAAGAGTCCAGACAGGCATCTCTGTAGGGCGTGTAAGCTCAGTAGATACCCAGGAGAGGGTGAGGGGACCAAAACAGGAGGGTTCCTTTGCATCACAATTATTCTTCTGTCATTATTGATGGTGGTGGTGGTGGTGAATAAGGAATTTTAGCAAGTGAAGCCAACTGAGCTTGCAAAAATGAGAGAAAGGAGAAAGAGAAGAGAAGCACCCTTCTCAGTTAGTCATTTCTGTTATAACTCAGGAAACTGTCTGGAGGTCAAACTCAGATTGAAATGAGAGTACAGTAGGGAGAGAAATCATTCTTTCAACGTTGCAAAGGAAGGTCTGAGCACACACAAAGAAGAACCAGTTTTACTTCTCTTTTCAGGCGTAACCAGCCTGGGGTGTCTGCAGGGTGTGACTTTGGCCACCATCTTGACTTTTGGGACCATGCCCTGTGGACACTTTGCTGCTCATCAAGGTCTAAAAGTCATTTGGAAGAACTGCAGGTCATAATTCTTGGATGTAAAGGAAAGAACTAGATATGCTTTATTACTGCTTCTTCCTCTCAGCAGATAATTGCAATAATAATAATAATAATAATAATAACAACAACAACAACAACAACAACAACAACAACAGCAACAATAAGAACAAGTCCTGTAGTGATGACTCTGGTATTTTCCTCTTCTTCAGGTGTCCAGGAGGCTTCCTTTCAAAGCATAGCATGTTTCTGTTGATCTTGCAGGAAAGGCTGAACAATAGTCAGGCCACATCCTCATCACTCCACTTTTCTAGGAGAAAAGCTGAGTCAGTTCTTGCTCTCTTCAGAGAAACCTGAAAGGATAAGGATCGGTGAGTCAGGACAGTCTTGCGAAGGCACTGTCTGGGTTGAGGGAAGAGAGCCAAAAGCAACCTGATGCAATCAGATGAGGCCGGTCACTGGGCACCTTATCTGTTCTTTCCAAACTGATGCTTTGCTTGTCTGCAAAGGCCCCTACCCGTTTATCAGTGCAGAGCACACGTCCCCTGCCCATTGTTCTCCATTTTCTATTGCCGACAATGCCGAAAGGGAACCAGCCCCAGGGAATGGGGCTCATCTGGGCAGGCAATCCGAAAGATGGTTTGGGTCACGGGGATCCTGTGGGTGGGGTCCTCAAGGACCAACCATGGGATCAACGTGGCGAGACGACGGAGTCAGCATGGCCACCAAAGGAAGCCTTTGCTTATCCGAAAATGTCCATGGAAAAGGTACTCCAGTAATCATCCTTTCTCCAGGAAGCCCCCCAATTCAGTACCATCTCACTCCGGTTATATGCACCCACCCACCACTCAGGAAACCATTTAACTCAGAGCTTCCCAAACTTTTGCCTTCGTTACCCAAAACTGCTCATCAGAAAGTCCTTTTTACCCAATGCAGGTAAAACACTGTAAGTCAATTCAATGGGTTCGTGTGTGGTTGCCCAAAGAAAAACCACTTACACCCAATTGTGGGTAATTTACCCAGGTTTGGGAAGCACGGATTGAACTTAAAATGATGCCTCGTATTCGCTGCAGTCCCTGGGCTGGGTGCAACTGTGCCCAGAGCGTCCTCGGCCTCCCCCTATGCCGCTAGGGGTGGAGGGAGGCCAGGAGGACCCCGGCTCTCTTCTAGGGGGCATGAATGGGGCCAGGAGAGCGGGTGGGCAGGGTGCCAGGGCAGAAGCCACACACACCAGCCGGTCCCTACAAGGTGGTGGCACGGGCTCTTCTGCTGGGGCCAAGAGGAGGGGACAGGCCTGGGAGGGGGCTCTCTGGGGCAACGCCAGCTGCTGTCAAGGAAGAGGAGGTATTCTCCTTGGGGCTTCTGCCAGTGGGCTGCCTCTGTCCCCGCCTGGAGGGCCTGTCCATTTAGCATCTGGCCAAGGAACCTTCTGCCCTTCCAAGCGAGGAAGGGCGAGGCCACGGAGGACAGGAGTCAATTGCCAGGATCCACCGGCCAGGAACGTTTCTGGAGGGAGGCGGAAAGAGGGAGTCTCTTTCTCGGGACTTCTTTTTGGGGGTCAGAAAACACACAAAAGCTCCGACTGTTCTTATTCCGAGCAGCCCTTCCCTCCTGCACCCACCTGGCAACGGCCCCCCAGCCACGCTCTCCTCCTCCCGGGGAGCCTCGTCGGGGTCCGAGTCCCCTTCCGCCGGCATCCTGGGCTGCGCCCGAGAGGGGGGCTCCAGGTTCACTGGCCCCGCCGGCTTGGTGCTGAGCAAGAGGGTGGCGCTGGGCCCGGCGGGCTTGGGCAGCTGGAGGAGGCAGGAGCTGGCGGGCAGGGTCTGGGCCGGGGCAAAGGGAGGCTGCTCCGCAGAGCCCCCGCCAGCCCCCGCCAAGCTGGAAAACAGCCCCGGGGAGGAAAACGGGTGGGCGAAGGGAGCTCCTTGCGTGGAAAACTCACTCCAGGGCAGAGCCTGAAAAGCAGGGAGGTAGCCTACAGAAAGCGGGGAGAGAGAACAGCCGCTCGTTAATCCGCCGGGAGAAGGCAGCCGTGTTCACCGGGGTGATAAGCAACTGGGGCAGAAACATGCACACTAATAGCACCAGGATGTACCAGGCTGAGCGTATAAATGGGACTTCATGCTGGGGCTGGGCACGCTTCAGGTTCAATCTCCAGAAGGGGCTTTGTGATCTGGTCAGGGGCGTCTTCCCCCCAGGACGGTGCGGCTGCCCTCCGGTTGCAGGAAAGCAGACACCGTGCCATGTGGCCACAGACCCCAGCAACACTTCTGCTCCCCTACATTCCCAGCCACCTTCTGGAGCCCAAACCTGAAGCACCCCACAATTCAATTTTTTTTCCTACCTAGCGTTTTTCCCGCAAGTGCAGGGTCCGCTTTTCGGATCAACCAAATGTCGATCTATTGGTTGCAATAGGAATTGACCAACCAGCTTGTCACCCAAGCCTGATGTTGGGGTCTGAGGGAGAGGGACTGGCCCAAAGGCACCCAGCTGGCTTTCGTGCCTCAGGTGGGACTAGAACTCTCAGTCTCCTGGTTTCCCATTGGCTCCTTCCTAGGGCTGAGAGACAGGGACTGGTCCCAGGTCACCCAGCTGGCTTTCATGCCTAAGGCGGGACTAGAACTCTCAGTCTCCTGGTTTGCCATTGGCTCCTTCCTAGGGCTGAGAGAGTGTGACTGGCCCAAGGTCCCCCAGCCGGCTTTCGTGCCTAAGGCGGGACTAGAACTCTCTGTCTCCTGGTTTGCCATTGGCTCCTTCCTAGGGCTGAGAGAGTGTGACTGGCCCAAGGTCCCCCAGCCGGCTTTCGTGCCTAAGGCGGGACTAGAACTCTCTGTCTCCTGGTTTGCCATTGGCTCCTTCCTAGGGCTGAGAGAGTGTGACTGGCCCAAGGTCCCCCAGCCGGCTTTCGTGCCTAAGGCGGGACTAGAACTCTCTGTCTCCTGGTTTGCCATTGGCTCCTTCCTAGGGCTGAGAGAGTGTGACTGGCCCAAGGTCACCCAGCCGGCTTTCCTGCCTAAGGCGGGACTAGAACTCTCAGTCTCCTGGTTTGCCATTGGCTCCTTCCTAGGGCTGAGAGACAGGGATGGGCCCAAGGTCCCCCAGCCAGCTTTCGTGCCTAAGGCGGGACTAGAACTCTCTGTCTCCTGGTTTGCCATTGGCTCCTTCCTAGGGCTGAGAGACAGGGACTGGCCCAAGGTCCCCCAGCCGGCTTTCGTGCCTAAGGCGGGACTAGAACTCTCTGTCTCCTGGTTTGCCATTGGCTCCTTCCTAGGGCTGAGAGAGAGTGACTGGCCCAAGGTCACCCAGCCGGCTTTCCTGCCTCAGGCGGGACTAGAACTCTCAGTCTCCTGGTTTCCCATTGGCTCCTTCCTAGGGCTGAGAGACAGGGACTGGCCCAAGGTCACCCAGCCGGCTTTCGTGCCTGAGGTGGGACTAGAACTCACCGTCTCCTGGTTTCTAGCCTGGTGCTTCAACCACTAGACCAAACTGGCTCTAAACACAATTCAATCTTATGCCTCTCCTCAATTATATCCTCAGGGGGGCCGCAAGAGTAGATGCTTTCAGATGAACATAGGAAAGGACCATGGGCTACAAGGTCCCCAAACCATAGAAGAGGTTTCCCGCCTGAGGCAGGAAAGCCGGCTGGGTGACCTTGGGCCAGTCACTCTCTCTCAGCCCTAGGAAGGAGCCAATGGCAAACCAGGAGACTGAGAGTTGTAGTCCCACCTTAGGCATGAAAGCCAGCTGGGTGACCTTGGGCCAGTCCCTGTCTCTCAGCCCTAGGAAGGAGCCAATGGCAAACCAGGAGACTGAGAGTTCTAGTCCCACCTTAGGCAGGATGCAAGTTTCTGGAAGAGTTAAAGGGGCACCAAGCACTTGGAAGCCAAAGAGCCTTGGTCAGGCACCAACACGAGAGGAGGACAAAGAGGTCCTTTTTGGCCAGACTCCCAGTTCTTCCACTCAGAGGCCATCGGGACCGCTTGAAGAACCAACTCCCCTCCGAGCCTCACAGCTGCATTGCCCAGAGTAGCTGGGGGCCCTCCTCTCCCCAGCCAGAAGCCATCAGACAATCTGCCCTGTGAGACGGAGCAGGACCATTTCCTGAGCAGCCCACTCCCGTCAGGAGACTGGGGAAACATTAGGAACGCTGCCTCAATTCTCTTGCTTCCTTCTCCCTCTCTGTTTATAGAAGGCAGAGACTGTTTTAAGTCCAGCCTGAAGGGTGGGGTATGAATGCTCTGAACCAAGAAAAAAACATCCAGTCCTAAGCCACGATTTTATGGCATCGCGTGATAACCAAATGAACTTTGGTAATGAGGAATGCAGATTCCTCCATTAAAAGATTCCTCCATTAAAACATCACACAAAAACTACATGAGTAAAGTTAACATTGCAAGAGGAGAACCAGGTTAGTCTATGGTAGCCAAAAATCAGAAGCCCGGCTCACGAAGGCTTACGCGTTTCAAGTGTTAGCTTGAACAGACGCCACCAGACTCCTCCTGAGTTATGGGTGAAGTTAAGTCTCCTTCAAGTAGACTCTGTGGCATCCATGCAGTTTCCATGGCTGTTCTTTGCCTGGCTTCTTCAAGGACGCTTTGCCCACTTCCCAGCCTGGCCTGCTGCTCCCTATTTCCTGCTGGCCTCCACCCAAGGACCAGGAATGCCAGACCAGACTCTGCTTAGACGCTCAAAGGTCAACTAGAGTCAGGCCTCCCGCAGGTTGAGCTCAACGTCTTCTTCTTATCTTGGCAACCATTTATTTATTTATTTATTTATGTATTGGATTGGTCACCGCCCATCTCCTCTCACCGGAGGGACTCTGGGCGGTTATACAATACAGAAGTGGTTTGCTGTTCCCTTCCCCACCCCCAGGACTAACCAAGTCCGATCCACTTGGCAAGACCAGCCGAGGCTGGCTGCGTGTTGCCGAAGGCTAATTACGGGATCACCCACGGTCTCTTTGTGGAAGACAACAACAACGATGGGCACACGGGGCCTTCCTCTGCCTCTTTCCAACCCTTGATAAAGAACCCCTAATACTGTTAGTATTAGTTAGTAGACTACTGTTAATACTGACTGCTCCTTGGAAGGACAGATGCTGAAGCTGAAGCTGAAATACTTTGGCCACCTAATGCGAAGAGAAGAGAGGACTCCCTGGAAAAGACCCTGATGCTGGGAAAGACTGAAGGCAAAAGGAGAAGGGGACGGCAGAGGATGGGATGGTTAGATAGCATCACCGATGCAACGAACATGAACTTGAGTAAACTCCGGGAGACAGTGGAGGACAGGAAGGCCTGGCGTGCTATGGTCCATGGGGTCACGAAGAGTCGGACACGACTGAACGACTGAACAACAACAACAACAAATACTGTTAGGGGACACTCACCTGAGCTGCCAGCTGATGGCTGTACTAGGAGGTGACCTCCTACGTGGTTCTGTAGGAACCCTTGAGGACACTCTGCTGCTCCATAGGTCACAAGTCCACTACTGCCAGGGAGTGAGAAAAAGGTCGTTGTGGACTTACTGGGTGTAGCTGTTGTGAGACGGACACTGGGCAACGCGTTGCCAGAAAGATGGATTGGGAAGTGGTGCACCTGAGGCATCTCGTGCTGAGAATACTGGCCAAACTGGTATGTCCCAGACTGGCTATTCGGGTGAAAATAGGGGGCTTCAAGGTTGACTGTAGGCTCCAGTTGTTCAGGGTAACTGCAGTGCACGGGAGAACTGATGCTCAGGTAAAAGAAAAAAGTTCAATGGTTATTGTTGAGAACCAGGACAGTCCTCACACCTTATCACATTCCTGAAGTTATTATTTCAAAGGGACTCTCTTATATCTAGAGACCATGCAAATACTTTACATTCTCCAGGAAAAGCTCAGGCTTAAATTATCAGAAGGAGAATGATAAACAATTAAGAGAAAGCCTTAATGTAGGCAGACCTGGATATGGCTTTGGAGAAGCTACAAAAATAAGGTGTGCAGAAACATAGCTTGAGTCCTGGGAACAAATAAAGAGAGACTCAGCTTGGCTCCTCCCTGGTATATAGGGAAGGTAGGGAAAACACAGCCAGGCTTGCAAGATGTTGGTGCAATAGCCCATCTCAATAAAGTCTAGTCCCAGTCTCCTCTAGAAGAGCCTGTGTCCTGACCTGGACAGCCTCAAGGTCGGCAGCTCCCCTATTATGGGTACAGAAACAATTTACACCCACCTCTGGTCCCTGTGTGGCTGCAATATTTCCATAGGCACAGATTTCATGGGGATGTCAGCTCTTGGATTTCATTACATAGACTCTACGCCAGTGTTTCTCAACCTTGGCTACTTGAAGATGGGTGGACTTCAACTCCCAGAATTCTGGGAGTTGAAGTCCACCCATCTTCAAGTGGCCGAGGTTGAGAAACACTGCTCTACGCCAATATTGCTGATGGCCCGATGCCCCTTTTGAACAAGAAAGGCCTGTGACCGGTTTGGTCTGCTATTCCGAGGAAAAGAGTGGGAAGCAATGGAGCCCAATCCCCTTCTCCTTTCCTGGCGGTGGATCGTTATTGCTTCCTGGGGTGAGCTGGCAGGGCCACCCCTTTCGGCTTCTGGGCCACTGGCCTACCTCTGGTTCTGGGCGCGGTAGGCGAAGGCCTCGCCGGAGCTGCTTTCGTGGCTGCACTCGCTGGCAAGGCCACGATCCAGCATCAACGGGACAATGTGGTGATTCGGGTTCAAGACCACGTTGAGGGGAAGGCTGGTCCTCCGAATTGGCGGAGGGCTTGGAATGGCAGGAAACAGCTCCTCCCTGAGGGATCCCAAGGAGCCCTGCGAGGCAGCTTTTGTCTGGATCGAGTCATAAAGGGTCGTCTTCCCGGCAACTGAGGCGGCTGCAAAGGAAAAAGAGCGGTGTAGATGAAAGATAAACAGAAAGGCCGAGAGTTCCCAGGAGCTGGCAGGAAGAGGGAATGTTGAGGGACATCACACAAAACGGCTCCCCAGATGCAGGTGGCCAGTCGTGAAACACTCACTGCCGGAAGATTAAGGGAAATATAAGCCTGCCCAAGTTCAAGGAGCCAACAGAAAGACCCCTTCGAGCAGGGACGGCGGAGAGGCAACAGATGGGCACTTGCTCCCTTTGCAAGGGCACCTCAAGAGACACCCCCCCCATCTCTGTTGATGTGGCATTGTAACCTCCCTTGCAAATAACCTCCCATTTATTTTTTCCATCAATCTCTTTTCCCATCGTTTCTTCCTCTTACGCTTAGCTACCTCACCTCTTCCTTTCACAACACATCCCAGCCTTTTATTTTGCTTTATACAAGGAATATTTGTACTACGTAAGGATGAAGACCCTGGAGGATTAAGGGTTCGTTTTTTTCCCTTCCCCATCAAATTTGTAGTCTTTGGAATGAAAGGCAGTCTCTTTAAGAATGAATGGAATTGTTTGAATATTTAAAGGTTGCGCACTGTTCCCCTTTCAGGGGTATAGCATATTTTCACGTGGACCTTTATCTCCATCAACTTAAAACTTTGTCCCCAATAAGTGTGATTAAGTGAATTTAGTTAAGGGACAAAGGCTAGATTTAGTCAGAAAGTCATGCCTCGTCTTTCAGCTGGATGTTATGGCATATATGGCAGAGTCCCCTTGTGGGGGGAGATGGGCGGTGATATAAGTTAGAAATAATAAATAAATAAATAATATTTGGAGAGGCCTCAGTCTTAGAAGAATGTTTTGAGATGCTCTGTATCTTTTCTTTTAATAGTAATTTTATTAAATTTTATTAAATTAACCACCCAGGGTCCCTCCTTGTGGGGGAGATGGGCGGTGATATAAATGTGATGAATAAAATAATATTATAATTTCAACAGTGAAAACTAATACAAACTAAAAAAAGATAGAATAAAAAGAAAGAATAGAAGGTGCAGGAAAAAAAAGAGAAAGAGAAAAGTCAGAAAAGTAATAAAGAAAAAGAAAAGAAATATATAAAGAAGTGTGTCTATGAAGGTTCTCAGTCATCCAGGTGGAATTGTCTGTAGACAATTATAAAGAATATATATATATTATATATATATATATATATATATATATATATATATATATATATATTATATAAATATAATATAATATAATATAATATAATATAATATAATATAATATAATATAATATATATATAAAATATATAGAATATAAAGAAGTGACTTCCCACCTTCATCACAACAAGTATAAACAATTTTAGTAACTTATCACCTCCTCTTAAAATACAACACATGATCTCTTCTTCCCATATCCCATCTCTTATCTATAAACAAATCCATAAAATCTCATCATTTCAGTCCTGGTGCCAGCAAAAATCCATTGAGGGTTACCAGAGATAACAACATATCTATTTTAACCTTGATCAAATAAACCAACTTTATATTCCTTCCTTTTACTTCTAACAATCCTTAGTCCCTTCAAATAATGTCCTAGAACTTGATTTCTTTTCATTTTTTCTTTGTCCCTTCTCACAAAATTCTTCAAAGCTTTAACAAGCATCTTTTGCAAATCCAATATAGGAAAATTATCCAAGTCACTCTCTTGTTTTATTGTTTGTATATTCCTTTTAATTATTAAGACATCAGCTGGTTTCTTTTGTATGTCAAGTGTAACATCTTTTTCCATGTCATTCTTATAGACTGCCATTCATAAACCCACTTTCAACTCAGTCTTGATCTTATCAGGTAGAACCTGTTCTTCTTCCATAACTTCATTTAGACACAGCCTCTCCATAGAGGCAGATGCCTCTATTGACACTATTAAAATTAACTTCTGGGTCCATTGTTCAAAAATATCCTTCAATATGTCCAATGGTAGAATATTTTGCTTCATTCTATAATTGCAAGTCAAATTTATGTATTCTTCTCCTTTAATTGAAATCTTTAGTTCCCTCTAGTGTCCAATTTTTAAAATCTTATGTTTTCTTAAAAAAATTAAAAACTGAAGCATTTTCCCATGGGAAGGATTCTTTATAATTAATTCCATAATCTTATTTAAAATTTATCTGGACCCTTAGTCCATTTGTAACTTTCTAAAATCAAAGTTTTAATCACCCTTTTGCTGCTTATTCCAGAAAATTTTTTTAAAAAGTTTTTAATCATGTAGTTAAAACTTCTTTTGCTAAGGACTGAAGGAAACTCAGCTGGTGCTGTAAAACTTGTTGATCCAAATGTCGACAAGTTCATAGATGAAAAGCAGTTAACAAGCAATTTCTGAAAGTGATTAGAAAAGGAAGTATGCAAACTTGGTGTCCTTTCAAAGACACCGATCGCGGTTTGAGCAAGATGGCTATTCCCTCGTCTCCCAGAGCTGTAAACTTGCCAAAGACAGCTGTCTTGTGATCTCTTTGTGAGAAGCAGCTGTCTGGAGCACTTGTGGGGGTCTCAAGTTCTCGCGTTGTTTGGAGAGGAATTATTGAAGCCAGCTCTTCTTTCCTCCACGGTCCTCAGCTCCGCTTTTAACAGAGCCGTCTTTAGTCCACCATTTCTTTCTCTGGAAGCCGAGATGCTCTGCATCTTTCTGATGAATCAGGATTAGGGCTTCACAAAAGAAAGGTCTTCTCCCCAAACTCTGGCTACTGCAGAAGATGCAGTTAAAGCCCTAATAGCTAGGTCACTTGGCCTATCTTGTGAGACCACTGCTCCTGACAACAGACGTCTCTCAGTGGGTCTTTAAGATCATCTTTGATAAGCTGAGTCAGAACGCAGTACCTCTGCCTCCAAACAGTCCAACTTCACATTCTTGAAGGAAGGTGGAAAGGGGCTTATATTCTGAGTCAGTACACAACTAGAAAACAGGAAGCACCATCTTTCATAAGTGGTTTGAAAATCCATTTCATAGGTATTGAACACTTAACGGTACAAAAAGTATTTTCCAAAAAGAGATAAACCCTTCCAATTCAGAAAGAAGAGATGAGTAAGATGGGCTCTTGGCATTTTCTGAGGTTGGCATTTTTCATGCAAGTGTTTCACTACTTTCTTCTCCATCGCTGGCCCCCCGATTTCCAGGGCTGACCTGCACCCTGAGAGGTGACAGGCTATCACTTTGGATCTTGCAGATCCTGCGTAATGGAGAACAAGGCCCCAACTTTGAATGAGAGTATTTGGAGGGATGATCAGTCAACACTAACCTGATAATCAAGATGGGATGGAGGCTAGACCACATACGTTTTCCAGTGTGCCAGCCTGAAGCCTCCTTAGAGAAGCTCAAGGGAGTTGGGGTTCTTTGGGGTTCTTTGAATATCTTTCTTGGGGTGCTTCTCAATGTATTTTTTCCTCCTTTCAGGCAAGGAAACTACTTAAAGAAGCATTCAGTACCAGCATCTATTTCTTTTTGCATAAACTGACTCTATAATGGGGAGAAAGAAGGGTTGACGGCCACCCTGTCCTCCCTTTCCTGGACAGGTGCAAATTGTGCTGCCCAAACTGAGGCCGAGATTCTCCTTCTGCAACAGATGTCCCCGACCCTTTTGGTCCACTAGGAACGACCACAAAATGGCACCCGGGGTGTGTGGGGCTTGCCAAGGCAAACTGGTGAGGGTGTTTCCCCGCCCGTCTAAGCCCAGGAGGTCTCCTGTTTCAGAAGAGTCCAGAGCAAGCTATGGGCTTCAGCCTCTCACATCCCATGTTTATTTTGCAAGAAAGCCTGAGAGACCCACATGGACCCCAGCACCCTTGCTGAAAGAATGTGGCGCCCCTGCCTGCCTGTTTTCTGTTTATTTACTGGTAGATTAAAGCATCCCTTTTAAAAAGGGACAAGTGAGGCAGGAATCCCGGCCATCCCATTGTTGAGAGAGAGTTCTGTTGGTTCTGGTTGTAAAAGTTCAACTTTCAAGAGATGACAATTGTCTTATGGTGCCATCTCATGGCTGAAGATATTATTGCTGTGAGAAAGTGTAGTCCTGATTTCCCTTGAGACCTCTGACTTGGAGAAGCTGAAGCGCCTAGAAATCGCAGCTGGATGTGTCCCTGGGACGAGGTGGGGTTGGCTCTTTGTGGCTGGAGCTGAAGGTGAACGGCAATTCCTGGCGGGAGGGGAAGATCAACCTTCAACTCTGATGAACTCTTTCCAGACAGGTTTTCAAGAAAAGATTAGACCACCATTTGTCTGGGGTGGTATGAAGACTCCTGCCTTCCAACCCTAGGATTCTACGAACTCTTGCACTGCCAGTTTCTTTATCTTAGCTGCTCTTTTCAGGGGGATCAGGAGAAGAAACGGACATTTGGTTTCGCTTTCCTTCCCAAGATGAAAACAACGGTGGTCAAACGGAAGTGGTGGCTGGAAATGGAAACACTTAGAAGGAGAAGGACACTGCACAGACGTTTCAGTGGATCGTCTTATTCCGAGGAGGAGAAGATAAAGAAGTGGCCCTTTATCTTTTTTTAAAAGATCATGATTAGGAAATTGATTACCAGGAGAAAATGATTAGAAAATTGTCTCGTAATGTCCTGTCTCAGCTTGCCTACAGGATGATGTGCAATAGAGCAAAACTCACTTCTTATAGGAGGTGCTGAGAATGTCAGCAAGAAGGCTGGAGGATTAGCTTACTTCACCTGCCTGCCTAGTAGCTAATCAGGGTCCGCACCAGGAAAGCGACTGGATTGGAACAGGCAGAGTTTTTCAGCTCAGGATGGAAATAGGACATACTTCCTAATTTAGGCAAATTAAAAGCCACCACCACACCACCACCACCAATTACCTTAATATTATTTTCTGATACTAAATCGCGCCTCCTCTCAAAAGGAGCAGGTTCGTGGTCGGGGGGCGAACAGCAGGTGGAGGCCACGGCCAGGGTACTTTGCCCAGGTACGGCCCTACCTGGACCAGGAGGGCCTGTCAGCAGTGGCTCTCCGTGCGACTGCACTCTTGCAACGCACTCTACGTGGGGCAGCCTTGGAAGACGATCCAGAAGCTGCAGCTAATTCAGAACATTCAGGGGAGGGAAAATAACACCTCAGTCCTGGGAAAGTGGAAAGGGTGAGGAAGAAACTCTAGATAACTCTGCCTTGATTGTCTTTCGTGTAAGAGGGGGTTAGACTCTGCTGAGTTGTCAAGATTCTGTTGTTATTATTATTATTATTTATTCAATTTATCCCCGCCCATCTCCCCGAACAGGGGACTCTGGGCGAGTTGCAACACATAAAAATTTAAAATCTATGCAAAATTTCTAAAAAACAACAAGTACAAAAATAAATAAAATCCAAGATGGTTAAAAACCGTAGTGTAGGTCATAATTCTACGGGGCCAACCAACCCCAAGAGGCACTACCACCTCCGTCGTCCCAGGCCAGGTGGCAGAGCCAGGTCTTAAGAGCCTTCCGAAAGGTCAGGATTATACCCTACAGCAATAAAGTAGCGTTCCTGGAATCCCTGCCATGTCTGTTTCCTGACTTGGCCTACCTCAAAGGGTTGACAGGTGATATTCTGTCCCAATATTAATCAAAGCCCAGCTCCACTTAGACTCTAAGACCAGACGAGGCTGGCCAGGTGCCTCTACCTGCTCAGATGACACGCATGGATGAAGACATTTACTACCTCCAGAGGGAGGTCTCCACTGAAACAGGAACAATTAGTATTTAGACAGCGTTGCGTTCATTTGGCAGCAGATTCACTGTGTGGTTGGCAACAAGGCAAACCATGTAGGACCCATTTCTCATTCTGAATTCTGCAAATAGTAAGTACTTTGAGTCAGATAAGTGGTGATGTAGGAAAACACATTAAGTAGTTAAAATCGCTGGAAGAAACATTAACAATCTTAGATATGCAGATGATACCACTTTGATGGCTGAAAGCGAGGAGCAGTTGAGGAGCCTTATGACGAAGGTGAAAGAAGAAAGTGCAAAAGCTGGGTTGCAGTTAAACCTCAAAAAAACCAAGATTATGGCAACCAGCTTGACTGATCACTGCCAAATAGAGGGAGAAAAAGTGGAGGCAGTGACAGACTTTGTATTTCTAGGCGCAAAGATTACTGCAGACGCTGACTGCAGCCAGGAAATCAGAAGACGTCTACTTCTTGGGAGGAGAGCAATGGCAAATCTTGATCAAATAGTGAAGAGCAGAGACATCACACTGACAACAAAGGTCCGCATAGTTAAAGCAATGGTATTCCCTGTAGTAACCTATGGCTGTGAGAGCTGGACCATAAGGAAGGCTGAGTGAAGGAAGATAGATGCTTTTGAACTGTGGTGTTGGAGGAAAATTCTGAGAGTGCCTTGGACTGCAAGAAGATCAAACCAGTCCATACTCCAGGAAATAAAGCCAGACTGTTCACTTGAGGGAATGATATTAAAGGCAAAACTGAAGTACTTTGGCCACATAATGAGAAGACAGGATACCCTGGAGAAGAAGCTGATGCTAGGGAAAGTGGAAGGCAAAAGGAAGAGGGGCCGACCAAGGGCAAGATGGATGGATGATATTCTGGAGGTGACAGACTCAACCATGGGGGAGCTGGGGATGGTGACGGCCGACAGGAAGCTCTGGCGTGGGCTGGTCCATGAAGTCACGAAGAGTCGGAAGCGACTGAACGAATAAACAACAACAAAGGAAAACACAGCTCTTTTCTTCAAAACGATTGGAAGGAACATTTGGTAATAATCTTTTCATCTAAAGAACGGTGTTGAAGGCCTGAACAATTTAATCAACAAACCTCATCTCACATGAACTCAACGTTTACACAACTCAGCTGCTAGCAGCAAGTTGTTATACTGTACTTATTATTCAACTCAATGCACGCTTTTGTGATCTTCTTCCAAACCTAAAGAAAAGTAATAGATGTGAGGATAGATATTCTTTTATGGGTATGCCAAAGGTGTTTTGTAGGTCCACCTTGAAGGATGAACGTGCCAACTTCAACGTCAATGTGATGTTGTACAATGTGTGGAATGGTCTTACAATGAGGAAGAGTAGAAATTAAGCAGCTTTTTAGAGAAAGGGATTGAGAGAAGTCCAGTCAAGGCAAATCCAGCAGAGTGGTAAGCCGTAAGAGATCTCACCTGATGTGGAGGCCAGTGAGATGGTCGGTCCACTAAGCGCACCTGAGTAGTTCACAGTTGCAGTACCCATTGTGATTGTGGTGGGCTGACTGTTCGCCGTGTCAGATAGCTGAGCCACAGCCAACAGAGTCGTGCTGAAAGAACAGGTAAACATTATGCCTGGAAGGCAACATCTACCTACCTTTTCCGCTGCTTCATATTGGACTCCTTGCCTACTGTGGAAAACAGTATTGTAACAGTATTGTTAACAAGGGATCATTTGAAGAACCCCAAGAAAGAAAGAGACATTTCCTCTTTAATGAGGCTACTTTCCCTACTATGTAGGGCTGTTCGGAACAGGCAACGCCCTAATTTACTGTAGCAATTTTGTTCCAAACCAGAATAAGTTATTTGGTAATTCGGGGAGGTTTAAATGTGTCCTTTTTGTGGTTTCCTTTAAAACCCAATTTAAAAATGTTTGTCCCGGTGACAGTAGCATAGCTCCATCCACCTCAAATGACAGTGGGTTTCAGAAACAGGCCGTCAGCCAGAGTTAGTTATTGTGAGACTTCACCTTTCCGCCACAGGTTATGCTCAAAGTGGTTAATAAAACTTAAGCAGGATTGGGCCAGTGAGATGAGGCAATATAAAGATGCCAAAAATAACAAAAGGGCTTCCTTAGGTAAGTTCAGAATAACGAACGGCTGGGCAGCTCTGTGACTTTCCAGTCTCCTAAGAAAGAGCAACAGCTGTCTTGAGGCTGAGAGGCCACCTCACCCTTGTGGCATCTGCTGAGGGTCCAGTGACAAAGCAGGTGGCGCAAGAGAATACTTCTTATTGCTTTTCACGGTCATCTTTTCTATTTTTCTCCACTTTGCTCGGCGATTCTGGAACCAGACCTAAGAAAGAGGGAGAAATCCTTAGTCAAAGCCGCCCCTGGACAGACACGCACATCCCTTAATCCAACCTTCCACGTTGGCTGGGAATTTTGGGAGTTGCATCCTAACACGGGGGGGGGGGGGGGCAGGCAGGACTGGGACAGCTGCCTGAAATTATACAGGTGGTCCCCATTTAACAACCACAACTGGGACCAGCAACTCGGTCATTAAGCAAAGTGGTTGCTAAGTGAAACCGCAACTGTGCTTACAATCTTATTTCCGCTTTCCTTTGCTTTACAGAGCTGTGAAGATCATAAATGCGAGGATTGATTGCAAGGTTACTTTTTAATCACCGTCGTAATTATGAACGGTTGCTGTCCGAGGCAGTCACTAAACGAGGACTACCTGTATAAATGTCAGAAGCACCATCTTGAAGAGAAGAGGTTGTAATATATATAATATATATATATAGCAAAATTAATGTATTACAACCTCTTCTCTTCAAGATGGTGCTTCTGACATTTATTTGTTGTTGTTGTTCAGTCGTTTAGTCGTGTCCGACTCTTCGTGACCTCATGGACCATAGCACGCCAGGCCTTCCTGTCCTCCACTGTCTCCCGGAGTTTACGCAAATTCATGTTCGTTACATCGGTGATGCTATCTAACCATCTCATCCTCTGCCGTCCCCTTCTCCTTTTGCCTTCAGTCTTTCCCAGCATCAGGGTCTTATCCAGTGAGTCCTCTCTTCGCATTAGGTGGCCAAAGTATTTGAGCTTCAGCTTCAGCATCTGTCCTTCCAATGAGCAGTCTGACATTTATACAGGTAGTATATATATATATATATACACACACACACACACACACACACACACCGTGAAGATCATAGGGCCATTCAACATACAGAGAGAAAGAACAGCCAACCCCAAATAAATCAGTAAAGTGTGTTTTCCTGTCACATCTTCTTTTAACTGACAGCAATTTGGAGATCAGGAGGATCCATCAAATCTGAGCACCTGCTTTAACTACAGAGTCTGGTCCTGTTCTCCAAGTGAGGGAAAACTGCTTGAGGAAGGGCATCTTCAGGAGGAAGTGACCAAAGGTGAAGAGATAATAGGATGGCCCCATCAGCTGCTCTGGAGGTATTAATAAAAGCGGGGGGGGGGGGAGTGTGTTTCAGACATATGCCAGATTCTTCAGCTAGAAACCATTTGTCCAGAGCGGTATCATGGCTAGAAATTTAGCACAGGATTGGATTGACCTTTTCTTCTTCTTCTTCTTCTTCTTGCTCTGATCAAGACAAGAGGGGGAGCCTTTTAGAAGGTGTAAGCTGTTTATGCAACTCATGAAGTGGTACGTGGTCATGGTGGAATCAAGTGGTGGTACAAGAATAACAAAGCTATGGTATAAATGGTCACTCATGCCCTAGTCACCTCCCGTATAGACTACTATGATGTACTCTACATGGGGCTACCCTTGAAGAGTATCCGGAAGCTACAGCTGGTCCAGAATGCGGCCGCGTGAGCAGTCTTAGGAGCCCCAAGGAGGGCACACATAACATTGTTGCTCCGCGAGCTGCATGTGTGCCAGTTTGCTTCCAGGTCCAATTCAAGGTGTTGGTGATCACCTTTAAAGCCCTACATGGCATGGGTCCAGGTTACCTGAGGGACCGACTCACCCCTGACATCAACCCATCCCGCCCGGTCAGGCAGAGAGGGCATGCTACGGACCCTGCCCATGAGGGATTGCCGATTGGCAGGGTCCAGGAGGAGGGCCTTCTCTGCCGTAGCACCCGCCCTTTGGAACAAGCTACCCCCTGGGGTAAGACAGGCCCCCACGCTCCTGGCCTTCTGGAAGGGGGTGAAGACATGGTTATGCCACCTTGCCTGGGATGGGAGGGGGGATAGCCATTCATGGGGGTGGCTGGCGCCGTGATTGTGCCAAAATCAATAGCGTATGCCCATCTTGATTTTTATATTTTTAGATTAGTAATTGTTCTATGTGTGTATGTATATATGTATATGTATATAGATTTTATTGTAGTGTTTTTAATAATTGTTATTTTATTGGTTGTAAGCCGCCCAAAGTCGTGTACGAGATGGGCGGCCGAGAAATTTGATAAACAAACAAATTAGAAATGGTGTGGTATAAACTGGATGTACCTCTACTTCCTTTCCTTCTCCCCTGTCTCATGCTTCCCAGAGTTATGCAGATTGAGGAGGCATATACAATGTTCTTCTGATTTCCTTTGCCTGTTTCTTCCTCCTTTTCTGCCTGACCCTCTTACCCCCAAAGGAAACGGTGTGATGGACAGGGAACTAGAACACCCTCTATGGATACAAGGAACGAATAAAGCTTGAAGGACCAATGACCTGAGCTACTTCCTGTAGGGCACCCAGATGACCTGCCCACGGTTGGGTTCTGGTTGACATCCTGACTTTGTATATCCCTAAGAACATCGGAGGAGATGCTTGCTTCCAGACTGTTTAACACTGGATTGCTAACCAGGAATGTTGGATGCAAACTAATACATCTGCTGTCCGCTGGGACTAACCATAACGCGCTGTGGTGTCACACCAACTGAAGCAGCAATTTCCCGGCGCTTCTCACTGTCAGGATAATGGTCTTCTTGGAACATTCTCTCCAGTTCTTCTAGCTGTTCTGGAAATGAGGTCATCAATTAACAAAATAATCTGACAAAGCAATTAGGAAGAAAGAGAACGGGAAAGTTAGGAACAGTAGAGAAAGACATATGAGCTTGAAAAGTATTTGTATTAATATTCATTGACATTAACACACACACACACACACAGTCTGTCCAGGAGAACCTATTCTTCTTTCCCTTTATGCCACATAGCACTAAAAACTCACAATGGGGGGCAGCGGATTAGCTGATGCAGCTGCCAAGAGACAGAGCAGATGTGGAGGAATGCAGAGATAACCTTGATAAAGGAATAATGCAAGAGTTATTAGGAGAACGTTAAGGGAAAGTAAACAACAACTCAGTCCTGGGAAAGGGGAAGGCGTGAGGGAAAAAAATCCTACATTGATTCTGTCTGGTATAAGAGGGAGGAGAGGAAAAAGCTGGCAGGCTTTCAAGATTCTGCTATTATACCCTATAACAATAAAGTAGCATTCCTGTAACCCTTGTGGGGAGTGTTTCCTGACCTGGCCTGCCTGACAGCGGGAGACAACTTCAGTCTTCTAGCTCCTCTAGATCCTTTTTGCAGGCCCCTTGGGGAAGACGTGTGAGTGGCCAACAGTGACTGTTGGTTCCTCCAAGCTACAAGGTCAAGGCTGGGCTGGAAAGAAATTATTTTGCACTGGAGTGTATCCAGGTAACGAATCGGTTTTGCAACTAAATTGAATAAGCTTGTGCAGTTTGAATAGGTTGCTAATGGTTTGAGGAGACAAGCCCAACTTCTGACTGCAAGCGTTCGCCTGCTCTCCAAACTGAGAATGCACACCTGGAAACGAGAAGAAACCACAAAATGCCCTAGAAGTACAAGGACACCAGAAGTACCGGGGCTGTCTGTCCCAAGGCCTTCTGTTTATGGGGGGGGGGGGGCGTACCAAACTGTACAGACCAGTCATGATTTATTCTTCATAACCTACCAGCACTGTAGAAAGTACGCGTTTTCTTCCGGGCAGGTGGAGCAGGCTCTTCAGGAATTTCCGGCAAATTGGAGTCCCCTTTTTCCTGAATTCCATCCAAATTGCCCTTGGATACCAGAAATGAAGAGAGCTTGAAGGACTGCTGGCCGAAGCTATTTGCTGTAGCACACCTGGCTGATCTGCGTGTGGGATGGCTCACGCTTAGGTTCTGGTTGACGTCTTGATTTTGTACATTTTCAAGAACAACACAAGAAGCGTTTTGGGAACCCGCCGCAAGAACCCTGTTAGTTTCCTTTTTTGTAGTCTCTTTTTCTGTAACATTAAGGCCGCATAATTCTGCTTTTCCTTGGGGTTTTGATTGGTTAGTAAGTTCTTGGTTCTGTTCACTCTCAGAAATAGGGGGATCAGTGTCCATATCACTGAAGTAGGCTGGTAGGTTGGGAGGCTGGTAGATGAAACTGAGTGGATGAGAATCCAAAGGTGGCGGCTGTGCAAGATGGGATTCAGGCTTCTGGTCTAGGTAGTACTCTCCATCTGCCTCTTCTTCCTTTGAAACCTTCTTTGAGTCCCCTTCTTTATCCAGCATCTTCCCAGACTCGTTGCCAAGGATCACCGCACGATGCATAGACACAGCACTGCTTTGGGCTCTAAGCTCATTCACAAGGTTTTCATTTTCAACAAACTGTTCTCTGCACAACAGTGGCTCTCTTGCTCCCTTCCCTTCCGGCTCCTCAAATTCCTCCTCATACACTAATGAAGAAAGGAGTCCATTTTATCATTAATACAGACAAACAAAACAAAAAAGGAGTTTTCAATTTTGAAATTCAAAAGTAGAAAGGCAGCAGAAGAGGAATGGTTAAGACAGAGCTTTCCAAACTTTTCATGTTGGTGACACACTTTTTCGACATGCATCCTTTCGCGACACACTCTTACAGCAGGGCATCATTTCGCGACACACTCTTACAGCAGGGCACAAGGCAGGCACTAGGACCTGCGCGGAATCCTGGCAGGGCAGGTTTGGAGGCAGCAAGGCACAAGGCAGGCACTAGGACCTGCGTGGAATCCTGGCAGAGCAGGTTTGGAGGCAGCAAGGCACAAGGCAGGCACTAGGACCTGCGTGGAATCCTGGCAGGCTTGGAGGCAGCAGCAGTCACGACACACCGAGACACTGCAGCCGACACACTAACGTGTCCCAACACACAGTTTGGAAAGCTCTGGGTTAAGAGAACAGAGAAGGGTAAATAAATCCAGTTTGACTTGGGAGTTTGACTTGGGAACGGTCAAACCTGGGAGTTTGACCCGGCGAAGGGTCAAAATAATCTCATGTGACATATTCAATATATATTATGATTTGTCCGGAGATATGGCCAAAATAGCTTGTACACTCCACATTCAAACCATCTCCTATCAGAAACCCGAACTTTGATTGAAACGTTTAGTGCTGAAACTGGAAACCTCATTGCCAAAAGCTCTCTCTTCAGAAAACCCCTTTAGCGTCACAACAGAAACTAAAACATAAGGAAACAGCATAAGATATTTTTCATTCCAGACTCTTCTTCACCCATCCCAGATCCACTAGGATCTGAATTTCAGATTTATTTCAATCCTGCCCCTTCCCACCAATTTTGCAAATGGACAACTTTTCTTTAACTTTTTAGTATTTCTCTGGATCCACACAACCTCCCACTAGCCACATACGGATCCACCGTTAAAAGTTTACCTTTGGAAGACAATCTTACTCGGCTACGAGTGATCGCCAATGATTGAATGATGATGAGTATTTCTCTATCTTTCAATAAATAGCTTTTCAGATAAATATTAGTGTGTACAGTATTAGTTATACAGCAGTACAGAACCTCCACATTTAAAAGCAGTATATCCAGAAATTTAAACAGTTAGGAGAAAAAATAAGCTTTCCTGTTTTTATTAATGGGGGGGGGGGAGTGTAAATAAAAGCATTTCTGGGTGGTTTTTCTCCAGGTTTTGTCCAGGCATTAAAGATCTACCTAAATACCTGGAAACCAGTTGCTAGGTACAAGGAAGGAATGGCCGTTCATGGCTGCAGCTGCAAAGAGCTGGTTGGGCACTGGAAGACCTTGAATGCTGGGCTCTCCCTGGTAAATGGGTAACCCCTGCCTCTTTCTCCAAGGCATTCAGGCAGCATTAAGATGACCCCCAACTTGGGTTCCGGCCTTTATGCTAAAGGCCTATCACTATGGGGGGAAGATTCCAGCTCAGGAGCCTTCAAGAGTAGAGGGTCCTCTGTGAATCGTATTCTCCTGAAACTCTATGAATCGTATTACCCCAGAATAATACATGAAATGGGGCATGCTCTCAATCCCAGATGCTGCACCATCATTTGGAAAAGCTGTAGCCGTTACGAACATCAACCCTAAAATTAAACAGCCGTGGCCAAGGTGCTCGCTGCCACATCTCCCTGTTATTTCACCTGCAAAATTAGAATGGCATGTGATTGTGTGTGTGTGTAGGAGGGCTCTTGTTTACATTCAAAGTCATGCTCAGAGAGGAAAAAAATCAGCATTATGCACTGCATGCAAAAACTGCATTAAGCACTCTACACTGGGGGTCCGGGCCTCCACATGCAGACGTGCTGTACCCAAACCTGAACACCTTCCTGTTACAGACCCAAAAGATCTGGCTTGCACACTGCGCTAACCCATGCCTTAAAAAGGTAAAGGTTCCCCACACACATTTGTGCAGTCGTGTCCATCCCACCGAAGTGGTACCTATTCATCTACTTGCATTCGAATTGCTTTCGAATTGCTAGGTTGGCAAGAACTGGGGCGAGTGCGGGAGCTCACTCCGTCACGCGGGGCTAGGGTCTCGAACCTCCGAACTTGCGACCTTCCGATCGACAAGCCTGGCGTCTTACCCGCTGAGCCACCACACATCCCTTACCATGCCTTAATCGCAGCTTAATGAACAAACTATAATTAACTGGATTCACTCAACATGCTAAGCCATCATCTCCACAACAGACGTCCACCTGGGAACTGGTGCTATTGGGGCGCTGATAAGACCCAAACCTATTTTCTGCAACACCTTCAAGCGGAGGCAGGGTGCCCCCATGCCTTCCTGCGGTTGGCAAATGGGTGGATGATGAGTAACAAATGGACACGGAATGCAGGTGAAATCAAGGTGCCCCCAGGGAGGCCCCAGAATTCTGTAAGGTGGGAGATCACATTCTTCTGAATGGGGCCCCGTTTCCCAGAAGCATCCTGGGTGTTCTGGATCGCGACGGGGCCAGGAGCGGCTTTCGCAGCTTCAGACAACGGGTCAAGGGTGTCCCCTCCAAGAAAAGCAGGACCTAAAAAGGGCAGAACTTCCAGGCTGGGCTACCACCGAGATTCGTTCTGCCCGGGGCTGCCTTTGGGTCTCGTCTGCCTTTGTCTACTGGCGCGAAACGCAGCACTCAGGATGGCCTTGGAAGCAGCAGCGGCAGCCGCCAGAGAATTTGTCCCCGGGCAGTGCTGGTGAAAGCGTCAATCCAGTTTACTTGAGAGAACGTCCTTTCCAAATGAGCCCCTCAACGCCAGAGCCTTCTAGAGCAGTGTTTCTCAACCTCGGCCATGGTGAGATGGGTGGACTTCAACTCCCAGAATTCCCCAGCCAGCCATGCTGGGAGTTGAAGTCCACACATCTCACCATGGCCGAGGTTGAGAAACACTGCTCTAGAGGGTCTAGAACAGAGCTTTCCAAACTTTTCATGTTGGTGACACACATTTTAGACATGCATCATTTCGTGACACACTCTTACAGCAGGGCACTAGGACCTGCACGGAATCACAGCAGGTTTGGAGGCAGCAGGGCACAAGGCAGGCACTAGGACCTGCGCGGAATCACAGCTGGTTTGGAGGCAGCAAGGCAGGCACTAGGACCTGCGTGGAATCCTGGCAGGGCAGGTTTGGAGGCAGCCAGGCACAAGGCAGGCACTAGGACCTGCATGGAATCACAGCAGGTTTGGAGGCAGCAAGGCACAAGGCAGGCACTAGGACCTGCGTGGAATCCTGGCAGGGCAGGTTTGGAGGCAGCAGGGCACAAGGCAGGCACTAGGACCTGCGCGGAATCACAGCTGGTTTGGAGGCAGCAAGGCAGGCACTAGGACTTGCGCGGAATCACAGCAGGTTTGGAGGCAGCAAGGCACAAGGCAGGCACTAGGACCTGCGCGGAATCACAGCTGGTTTGGAGGCAGCAAGGCAGGCACTAGGACCTGCGTGGAATCCTGGCAGGGCAGGTTTGGAGGCAGCCAGGCACAAGGCAGGCACTAGGACCTGCACGGAATCACAGCAGGTTTGGAGGCAGCAAGGCAGAAGGCAGGCACTAGGACCTGCACGGAATCACAGCAGGTTTGGAGGCAGCAAGGCAGAAGGCAGGCACTAGGACCTGCGTGGAATCCCGGCAGGGCAGGTTTGGAGGCAGCAGGGCACAAGGCAGGCACTAGGACCTGCACGGAATCCTGGCAGGGCAGGTTTGGAGGCAGCAGGGCACAAGGCAGGCACTAGGACTTGCGCGGAATCACAGCAGGTTTGGAGGCAGCAGGGCACAAGGCAGGCACTAGGACCTGCGCGGAATCCTGGCAGGTTTGGAGGCAGCAAGGCACACGGCAGGCACTAGGACCTGCGTGGAATCCTGGCAGGGCTCGGAGGCAGCAGCAGCAGCAGCAGCAGCCTTGACACACCCAGACACTGCAGCCGACACACTAACGTGTCCCGACACAGAGTTTGGAAAGCTCTGGTCTACAGCCATCAGCAGGTGCACTGCAAGGATATCCCCGTAGACAAGCTACAGATCCCAGACACGTGGAGCGTGTCTGCTTCACCCCCAACTCTTATACAAGAGGGAGAAATGCAGTCTTAAAACATCACCAACAATAGGTTTTGAAATGCAAATGGTTTTTAAAAGCTTTTCCTCAGGAGCGTGTGGGTCAATATTGAATCATTTAAACAGAAATATGTTAGCTCTGCATTCACCTGTAACCTGAATGAACGCTTCTAACCTCTTCCGTGAAGGGTACATAAATCAAGGACCGATGTAAATATTCACAGTCCACCTATGAAACATACGAATTTCACTTTCCCCTGCTAGGCATAAGCTGCCCTGCTGTGTGCAACAGCAACACCCGTTTGCTTGTTTGCTATTTTTCAGTGGGAGGGGGCAAGGTGAGGGGTGTTGGGGGGTCAGAAAAGTCAAGATGACTGCTAGGCCCGTGTGACCAAAGTTCCACCCTTTTTATGTGCCTTGCATGCATGCGTGTCCCATGTAAAACGGGTGGGGCTCCGATTGCCTGGATGCAGCCGCCCCCTGGACTTTTCTGACCCCTGGAAGGAAGGGCATATCGTCCACCCGCACATTCTCAGAGAGCCACCCTTGAGCTTAAAGCTCCCTCAGAAGAAGGGAAATCTGCAGGAGGCCTACCTACGTGCAAGGGGAAACCGTGCGAACCCTGGAAAATGCAACTTTAGGAACTACGTGAAACTGTATCAACGGAAATGCTGATTACGACGATTACTTTTTTCTGGCAACCGAAACCGTGGCCCAGATCCACCCACCCCGGTTGCTCTGGCAGAGAGATGAAGAAACAGCTCTCCATCCTTCTACTTTACCCCCGTGAAAGGAAATGAAAAGGTTTGTAGCCCTTGCAACCCAACCAGGAAATCCAAGGCTCCTTTCCATACCCACGGAGAGGCTTCCCACAGCGCGCTAAGCCGTGGCTGCCTTAACCACGGTCCACGGAACGAACTACAGGACGCTGCGTTGGCTTCACAAGGGACGCTAAGCCGTCATCCGGGCTTCGCCAGCCATGGCGGTTCACGGAGCGCAGGAAGCCCGGCCCAAGGGGAGCCCACCCCACGGCCTCCCTGCGACGGGCCCCCGGTCCCTTGGGAGGCCCCAGCGCCAGCCCCAGGAGCGGCCTCCACGGGGGCTCCTTCCCAGGCCCTCCCCGCAACAGGCAGAGCGCCGCCAGGGCGTGCCGCTCCTCCTTCCCCGACGGGACGGGACGAGAGCAGGGCCCCGGGGCTCGCCCTTGGGGGAGACGGAGCAGAAGGGCCCCGACAGAGAGGCGGCCCCGCGTTACCCGCGTCCTGCTGGGGGAGCCCCGGCTGCTGGCCCCGCCGCCGCCGCTGCTGCTGCCTGGCGCGCCCGTCCATCGCCGCCACGGCCCCGCTGAGGGCCGCGTGCGCGGAGGCGCCTCTGGGAAGCCCGCGAGATACGGCCCCGCAGCCAGGCGGCGCCGGAGGACGGCGCGGACCCGCCGGAGCCTCATCAAGGCCACCTGGCCGGGGCCGCGTCGGGCGGGGAAGGCGGCCCATTCCTCGCCGGGGCGAGCGCGGAGCGGGCAGGTGCTCCGGGGGTCGTCCCGGCAGCCCCGTCCGGCGCGGGGGACCGAGTTTGGGTGCGGGGCGCCAGGACGGCAGCCCGGCCAGCGTGGCCGAACTTGCGACGCCTTTGGCGGCCGAGCGGTCAGGGTCCAAAGGGGAAGCGACGAAAGGCCGGCCTTCCCGCTCTCCGGTGGCGGACCGCGTTTGCCAGGCGCTCGCCCCGCGAGGGCGCGTGCAGCCGGGCGCCTCTGCGCGGTTCCAGAGGGAACAAGCCCAGGATCGCGCGGCGCTTGACCCACTTTCTGTCAGAGGAAGAGCGGTCGGAGGCTGCCGGGCATCTCTGGACCGGATTTCCCCTCAGGAATTCTGCCACGGTTTCTCTCCCGTCTAACATGAAAATAGTTGTATCAGCAGTATATTATAGGCACTGTCTGTTATGAGACCCGCACATCATTTCTCTGTCACGTTCTCAACACAAATGTGCATAAGCAAAAAGGACAGTAACCTCAAAACTGGAGGAAATCTGGTCAAATTCAGTAGGATTTTCTTCGGAGCACCCTTAGGTGCCCAGGAACCTAACACAATTCAGCTGATCTTGGCTGATCTCCGGAAGTTAAGCAACCTCGGAACTGGCACTTAGATGGGAGGCCGCAGGAAATCCCAGTTGGCTGATAATAAGCCAGACTCTCTCAACAGAAGCCTTTGCCACGATCCTCTGCCCAGGAACTTTGGACGTGCCAAGGAGCCCTCTTGGGAAATGCTGCTGGCTTTTGAATCCCATCCTGAGATAATCCAGGCGTTTCCGTAGTTGGGTGGCCTTTATGCGCCGGATGGAACAGTGGCTTCCTGTGCTAGTTATGAATTGCACATGCCGGTATTTCTTGAAATTATATTTTAGTTATTGAACAAATGAAAAGTGAGTAAATGGATGCATTTGAGCTAGAAGAGAGTGTAGGCGCTGACTGGGTTTTAAGGTGGGCGGCTATATAGAGTGCGACGCCCTCCGAACAGTCACTCATGCTCTCGTCATCTCCCATGTAGATTATTGCAATGCGCTCTACATGGGGCTACCCTTGAAGACTATCCGGAAGCTTCAGCTGGTGCAGAATGCGGCCGCGCGGGCAGTTTTGGGTGCACTAAGGTCTGCACATGTAACACCGTTGCTCCCCGAGCTACATTGGGTGCCGGTTTGCTTCCGGGTAGAATTCAAGGAGTTGGTTATCACCTTTAAAGCCCTACATGGCATGGGGCCAGGCTATCTGAGGGACCGTCTCATCCCGATTGCATCTACCCACCCCACCTGGTCATGCAGGGAGGGCATGCTGCGGACCCCGTCAACAAAGGAATTCCATCTAGCGGGGTCCAGGAGGTGTGCCTTCTCTGCGATAGCGCCCGCCCTGTGGAACAGCTTGCCCCCAGAGTTGAGACAGATCTCCCTCCCGACCTTTAGGAAAGAGCTGAAGACCTGGTTCTGCCGCCTGGCATGGGAAGGAGGAAGGGATAGTTCCTCATGGGGGTGGCTAATCCCCTAATTTTTAATGTCCTTCTTTTAATGAACACCTCGTCCATCTGAATTTCATAATCATTTATTCTATTGTACATATTGTGGTTTTATATATTTATCAATTTTATTTTAACTTATTTATTGTGAACCGCCCAGAGTTTCCCATGGGGGGGAGATGGGCGGTCATATAAATTAAACAAACAAACAAACAAATAAATAAATAGATGTTTTAAATAAGTGTGCACACCCACGCTGGACGCTAAGACCTTATCCTGCTTTGTGTCCAACGCTTGGACATCTTGGGCAATTACATTGGGAAGGGGTGACTGTGTTGTATATACCCAACAACCATGATGAAGGCTAAGGCAAAACCTACCATTGTTTGTTTTTGTGTGAGGCATGAACCCATGTTTCACTTTCAACTGGGAAATGAAGTCTACAGTCTAGAAAACAGAGCCTCGAGAAGAAAGTCAAAACGGATTTTTCTGTTTGGAACACAAAAGTTCCTTTTTTGTTTCTAATCCTGATCCCGTTCCTTCAATACCACCCAACCTGCAGAAGTTAAGAAGAGGTAAAGCTTTCCTAGTGAAGAAATCAGGTGCGAGAAAGGCTTCCCTTGCTGAATACACGTGTGAGTGTGTGTGTGTGCACACGCATGTGCTGGGTGATGGTTAAAGGGGTTGGAGCCGCATCAGACTGGTAGACCAGGAGCAATGCTGCTAGAGACCTGGGGCTAATTTTGCTGTCATGAGAGGCATCTGACCTTGATACATACAGTATTTCGTTCTTGGTAGGAATATTTTTGCACGAGCTAAAACGGTTGGAAAGAAAAGACCATTCCATTGTAATTCCACAATGTATATTTTTCTCTACTGCATTCTGCTATACAGTTCAAAGCACACTGAAATATTAACATTTTAGCCTCACATCTTCCTGTGAGGTGGGCTAAAGACTTATTTCGCAGAGCTGAAGCTAACTCCCTGGTGAGCGGATTGCACATTGAAACGTGGAAGAGCCACGAACAGGTTCTCAGAAGGCCCCGCATCGCATTCCCTGTTATTCCTCAGCTCTTTCTTCCCTACAATCCTCCCGAGAAAAACGATGCAGCTCCTCTCTCCTGCTGCTTTTTAAATCCGGGTGATGGACTGGCACAAGCTATCCCAGTCAGGCCGGTGTGTGACGTGCCCCTTCAGTTTAGCCCCTCGCCAGACCCGGGGAACGTCCCCCTGGGTTGGAGGGAAAGGTGGAGGCCTTGTCCAGGGGAGGGGGCCCTATTTCCTGCGGAAGACCTGCTGCTTGGCATTTTTGACCCGCTGCTCCTCCTTCAGATTCATCTGCCGGGCGTGCTTGCTGGAGATGAATTCCACTTGGTCGGAAGGGAACCAGCCTCTCTCGGCATCGGAAAGCTTCACTCCTTCAATCCAGCCTGCAGAGAGGTCAAAGGCAAAGCAACAATCATCCGGAGGACGTGCCACAATTCGTGCATTGCAACTTACCCAGCCATCCTAGAAACTAAGCATCTTGATGCACACGTTCACCTGATGTGCAGGGCCACATCTCTTTACCTTTACTCCTAATGTGCCCAGGAATTTTACTGCCCCTTTGCATAGGTGCCCGGCAGAGTCCCCAGGGACATCACCCGCACCCAGGATGCAAGTGACGGCCTGGAGCCCAGCCTGAGACGGCCATCCCAGGGGCGGGCTCCCTTCTGCACCTGCCACGCTGACTCATCCTGCACACAGGCTTCCTATTTCAGCGGAGCCCGGACTGGTTTCTTCCTGTGGTTAATCACAACTGGAAATCGTGATTTGTTCTTGGTTCAGCAGCTCCACCGGAACCTAAGTGAGCCATGTGAACCCAGGTGCAGTGGTGCTTCCAGGCTGGCGATCTCCTGGCCTGGTCTTTGCTGAGACTCTGAGGGGACCCAACCCCAATCAGCCGGGGATCGGCTCCTGGACCCTCCGTGGCTCTCAGGGTGGCTCCCCTCCTCCTCCGGCAGTCCTGCCCCTCGGCTCACCCCATGCAGACTCCACCCAGAATGTGACCGTTTCGGTGGTCTTTCGCTCCGCAGACAGACAAGCAGCCACACAGCACCGGGCAAATCCTTGAAAAGAGCCTCCGCCACCGCCCCCCCCTCCCCAGGAAAGCGCCACCTTCGGAGCACGCCTTTGGATGCTCGGCTGCAGCTTCCTTCCATCAAGCCTGGCAGTCTGCTCATCGGGGGCGGGGGGGGGGGGCTGCACTGCCCTTCCAAGAAAAGGATCCTCAGGACTCCTCACACACACACACACACACACGTCCTGCCCTTGCTGCCTTGACCAGAGGGCTAATAGAGACGGCGTGGCGTGGAACGGAGGCCGCAAGCAAAACCACAGTGGCAGCAATGGCCATGTGGTGCGACCCACGATCCAGGCCACTCAGCTGTCGCCTGGAAACCGGAGCAGAGACCTGTGCAGGCTTGGGGTGTAGCTGCAGCAGCCACCGGCTGGCTTCCCTTCCTGAGAAAACCCACACTTGGCTTTGCCCCTTGAGGGAGAAAAATGCAGGTCCCACACGCGTTTTCCACCCTAGGCAGCGTGCTGGAGAACTAAGAGTCCGTGGGGAAGGGCTTGGTCCACAACACCGAGAGTTTCTCGTACAGGATCAGGTATCTTTATCCTGGGCCCTTTTGCATTTCTGGAACTTCCAGTGCTGCAAGTAAAGGGAAGCCAAGTGGCCAGCCAGAAGCGCCCTCCTTTGCCCCACCCCAGCCCGGCTTGGGTCGGCTCACCATCGCTGCTTTGTCGCAAGACCATGATGATGTCGGCTTTCTCCAGGGTCAGTTCGTCGTTCTCCCGCGCCTTGTAGGACTTCATGCACTGAACCTGAGGGGCGTCTGGAAATGGGATGGAATGCAGGGAGGGAATTAAGCGCATTCAGAAAGCTTTTGGCTCAATACAAGCACCCCGCCCTGGATACTCCCTTTCTACTTCACATAATAAAGATGCTTAGAGTCAAAATGACCGAAGCGGCCCAAAACGTTTGTAATAAATGAAATATTTAGCCCTATTTCATACCCCGTTCTGGGATTCAACAGCGACGGGCTTTAGCCTTCTGGACTCTGTTTTCCACTGCCTTAAAATCTAAAAATGTGTGTCTCTGTGCTTTGGTTCCAAGGAAAGTTTGTTTTCAGGGACAGGGTTCTCCGCAGAGGAGGGTGTCAAAAGTCAAGATGGCAACCGGAACTGGTCAACCAAAGCCACACCTCTTTTTCCCGTGTGCTGCATTGCAGCATATAAAAGGGGCGGGGCTTTGGTTGTCATCTTGACTTTTTGGATGCCCCCCCTGTGATATCCCTGTTCAGGGAGTCTTTCCCCTCCATAATGGAGATTTAGCATCACAACTGCTGTGCTAAGAGTGAAGGGTGGGGATCAAGCACTGGTAACCTTTTCAAGGGCAAGGCCCCATTGTGTGACCACCTGAAATGGCATGAGCTCCAAACTGCCAGTATATTTTAAAAGGGGCCAAAATATTCTACAAAACAAGCAATATCCTCTCTGAAATCTCATGCTCTTTCCCATAAAAATGCCGAACTCTCTTGAAATTTGCAGAATATTTCACCTAGCATTCTTAGTGGGTGTGTGTGTGTCCCAGGATACCATCAGGAGAACTTTGCTGACCGGACGTCCGGTGAGAATATGGTGGACTGAACAGCTGTGCCCGCAAGATCTGCGGGCAGAACTGGCTTCGTGGCATTTTTTTCGGGCTCAGGCTCGTTTCTCCTGTAGCCCAGAGCTTTATTCCAGATTAAGGAAAAAGCTTGGAATTGACCCATTTGCCCTCCGGACGGCGAGTTGTAGCCAGAAGATCGTGGACAGGGTGCACGAACGACGGGTAGACTTCACCGGGAGGCTGGGATTTCATCTTTTCCAAGCCGTGCTGCAGCCCCTTGGGAGAGTAAGTCTCATTTCTAAAACACCCAATTTATTTTTTTTAAGTTTTGAACCCTAAGAGAGGCTTTCTACAGTAAGAAGAAATGGATGGTGCTTATCGTTATTACTGGATTACTTTTAAAAATCTTTTTGAGTTTTGGCTTACTTTCCCATTCAAGGATTAAGGAAGACTGAGAGTAAATAATTGCCTTCCTGTTATTAATTTTGTACTGAATTTGAAGGATTGAATATTTTCCTACACATTGGATTTCTCGTTTTTAATCCTTGGTTTTCTGTCCACTTTCCTTGGGATCTGCTTGTTAGTATTGATTCGATTTTGTGCGGAAGCTTTGTATCAATTTATTGACTTGTTGGCTCCTGTTTACTGTGAGTTAAGCAGCTAAGGGGCGCCATAATCTACTGCCTGAAAATGGAAGATTTTAAAGAGATTTTCTTGGAGTTTCGTTGTGAGTTTAAGCAGTCCTTTAAACCAGAGATCCTCTCAGAGTACAGTCAAGTTATTCTGCAGAATATATGGGATATTGGGGAAGAGATCATTTCTAAACTATCTCATCTGGCTGAAGATGGTAAAGAGGAAGAGGAAGATTTTGGCAAAGAGGGAGATGCTTTTGTGGTTGGTGGTGTGCCAGGCAAAGAATACATCTTGGAACTGAAGGGGTTACAACGACAGTCTGAACTGCAGATTATAAAGAGTTTTTCTTTTCTGGGGAAATGTTATGTCTTTCTGAAGGATTGTTATGGGAAAGAAAAAATATGTTATGTGGGAGTTTTTTTACTGAGAGGTTTGGATTTTTAAGGGGGGCAGTTGGGCCTTGTGATTTCTACAAGAAAAATGCCTCTCATATCTTGGGAGATATGTAACTGTCTTGGTTTATTTTGAAGTAGGGTAAAAATTTAAGATGTCAAGATTAAATATAGACATTTTGGGTGTCAGTGAACTGAAATGGACTGGAATGGGCCACTTCACATCAGATGACCACAAGATCTACTACTGTGGACAAGAGGACCACAGAAGAAATGGAGTAGCCTTCATAATTAATAATAAAGTGGCTAAAGCAGTGCTTGGATACAATCCAAAAAACGATAGAATGATCTCAATTCGAATTCAGGGTAAGCCATTTAACATCACAGTGATCCAAACATACGCCCCAACCACAGACGCTGAAGAAGCAGAAGTAGATCAGTTCTATGAGGATCTGCAGCACCTACTGGATAATACGCCAAAAAGAGATGTTATTTTCATTACAGGAGACTGGAATGCTAAGCTGGGTAGTCAAACGACACCTGGAATTACAGGCAAGCATGGTCTGGGAGAACAAAATGAAGCAGGACATAGGCTGATAGAATTTTGCCAAGACAACTCACTGTGCATAACAAACACTCTCTTCCAACAACCTAAAAGATGACTTTATACATGGACTTCACCAGATGGTCGACACCGAAATCAGATTGACTACATCCTTTGAAGCCAAAGGTGGCGGACATCTATACAGTCGGTAAAAACAAGACCTGGAGCTGACTGTAGTTCAGATCACGAACTTCTTATTGCACAATTTAGAATCAGACTAAAGAGAATAGGGAAGACCCACAGATCAGTTAGATATGAGCTCCCTAATATTCCTAAGGAATATGCAGTGGAGGTGAAGAATAGATTTAAGGGACTAGATTTAGTAGATAGGGTCCCGGAAGAACTATGGACAGAAGTTGGCAACATTGTTCAGGAGGCGGCAACAAAAAACGTCCCAAAGAAAAAGAAAACCAAGAAGGCAAGATGCCTGTCTGCTGAGACACTGGAAGTAGCCCAAGAAAGAAGGAAAGCAAAAGGCAACAGTGATAGGGGGAGATATGCCCAATTAAATGCAAAATTCCAGAGGCTAGGCAGAAGAGATAAGGAATTATTTTTAAACAAGCAATGTGCAGAAGTGGAAGAAGACAATAGAATAGGAAGGACAAGAGACCTCTTCCAGAAAATTAGAAACATCGGAGGTAAATTCCAGGCAAAAATAGGTATGATCAAAAACAAAGATGGCAAGGACCTAACAGAAGCAGAAGAGATCAAGAAAAGGTGGCAAGAATATACGGAAGATCTGTACAGGAAGGATAATAATATTGCAGATAGCTTTGACGGTGTGGTCAGTGAGTTAGAGCCAGACATCCTGAAGAGTGAGGTTGAATGGGCCTTAAGAAGCATTGCTAATAACAACGCAGCAGGAGACGACGTTATCCCAGCTGAACTGTTTAAAATCTTGCAAGATGATGCTGTCAAGGTGATGCATGCCATATGCCAGCAAATTTGGAAAACACAAGAATGGCCATCAGATTGTGGGAAAAATCAACTTATATCTCCATACCAAAAAAGGGAAGCACTAAAGAATGTTCAAACTATCGAACAGTGGCACTTATTTCACATGCCAGTAAGGTAATGCTCAAGATCTTGCAAGGTAGACTGCAGCAATTCATGGAGCGAGAATTGCCAGAAGTACAAGCTGGGTTTAGAAAAGGCAGAGGAACTAGAGACCAAATTGCCAATATCCGCTGGATAATGGAGAAAGCCAGGGAGTTTCAGAAAAACATCTATTTCTGTTTTATTGACTATTCTAAAGCCTTTGACTGTGTGGATCATAACAAATTGTGGCAAGTTCTTGGTGGTATGGGGATACCAAGTCATCTTGTCTGCCTCCTGAGGAATCTGTATAACGACCAAGTAGCAACAATAAGAACAGACCACGGAATAACGGACTGGTTTAAGATTGGGAAAGGAGTATGGCAGGGCTGTATACTCTCACCCTACCTATTCAACCTGTACGCAGAACACATCATGCGACGTGCTGGGCTTGAGGAATCCAAGGCTGGAGTTAAAATCGCTGGAAGAAACATTAACAATCTTAGATATGCAGATGATACCACTTTGATGGCTGAAAGCGAGGAGTTGAGGAGCCTTATGACGAAAGTGAAAGAAGAAAGTGCAAAAGCTGGGTTGCAGTTAAACATCAAAAAAACCAAGATTATGGCAACCAGCTTGATTGATGACTGGCAAATAGAGGGAGAAAAAGTGGAGGCAGTGACAGACTTTGTATTTCTAGGCGCAAAGATTACGGCAGACGCTGACTGCAGCCAGGAAATCAGAAGACGTCTACTTCTTGGGAGGAGAGCAATGGCATATCTTGATAAAATAGTTAAGAGTAGAGACATCACACTGACAACAAAGGTCCACATAGTTAAAGCAATGGTATTCCCTGTAGTAACCTATGGCTGTGAGAGCTAGACCATAAGGAAGGCTGAGCGAAGGAAGATAGATGCTTTTGAACTGTGGTGTTGGAGGAAAATTCTGAGAGTGCCTTGGACTGCAAGAAGATCAAACCAGTCCATACTCCAGGAAATCAAGCCAGACTGCTCACTTGAGGGAATGATATTAAAGGTAAAACTGAAGTACTTTGGCCACATAATGAGAAGACAGGATTCCCTGGAGAAGATGCTGATGCTGGGGAAAGTGGAAGGCCAAAGGAAGAGGGGCCCACCAAGTGCAAGATGGATGGATGATATTCTGGAGGTGACGGACTCAACCATTGGGGAGCTGGGGGTGGTGACGGCTGACAGGAAGCTCTGCCGTGGGCTGGTCCATGAAGTCACGAAGAGTCGGAAGCGACTGAACGAATAAACAACAACAAAAATTTAAGAATGTATAACTGGATTGATCATGAGGTTATGATGATTTTGTTTTCTTTTAATGATTTGGATTAAGAAGATCTGTTTAATTTGCAAGATTTATTAGAGATTTCTAAGATATAATAGTAATTGTTTGATTTTTAGGTTTAATAGGGTTAAGATTATTGTAGTATTATTGATTATAAAAGTAGACAATTTATATGTATGTATAAGTTGATTTTTATTATAGTGGACAGAAATATAGAGAATAGTGATAGGAAGGAAATAACTAAATGGTTGTTGACCAAGGGAGTTGAGGAAGAAACTGGAGGTGCCTTTAATGCAAGCACCTTTCAGGTGTGGCTCAAATCCACCTCTGCTGGAGTTGGAGTTCAGCAACATACGGGGTGACATACGATTCTCCGTCACTTCCATGGGTTTTAAAGCTGCCTTTCAAAGCAATTACTCACAAAAGGTGGGCTCCAATACGGCAAAAGAGACTTAATCTGAACTCAGTGAGAAGACTCTATAAAGGGATTCTTATATTCTGACTTTGAGTAGAAGAGAGGAGTAGTCTGAAATTAGGCCCTTCTTAATATTTAAATAATGCACGGTTGGCAGTCCAAGAAACAGCAGAAAACCCCAGAGTCGATCCTCTCTCTTTTCCATGAAAACTGATCAGGCAGGAAGCAATGTGCCAGAATGGTGGAAGATGAGATTTACCTGCAACAGGACCCTTCCAGTGTTTTTTAGGGAATATTCAGAGCTTTAGCAGTAGTCCATTTTAGGATTGTCTCTACTGCCAATGGTGGGAGCTGAATCTGGCCCAATAACTGGGCTCTTCCCCTTGGTGTGAACACAGGGGGCTTTGAGGAACCCTTGTCTCCTGGCCGAACCCCCCCCCCTCTCTGAAAACATGGAAGACGGAATGAGGGGGGCCAATATTGACGTGAATATTGCTTAGGCTGGTTTTGTTCATGTCCTGAGCTTTCTTACCCGAATCATCCAACAGGTCAGGTTCCGGCTGTTGTGGCATAAGGGCAGAAATCCATCGCAGTTTCTCACTCCTAGGAAAAGCAAGGAATGAGGTCGGTCAGACAGCAAGACCTTACAAGCTCTGTTCCTTCACTTGAAGCAGACTAGGCTTTAGTTCATGTATTGCACTAAGACAGGGCTTTTTAAATCAGCCACAATGGGATGCATTCACATGTCACGCTGCACTCTAAACCAGCGGTCCCCAACCTTTTTGGCACCAGGGACTGGTCGTGGAAGAAAATTTTTCCACAGACCGGGAGGGTTTTTTTTTTTTTGCAGGCGGGAGCCAATCGCACGCACTGGGGGGTGGGGTTTGCAGGCGGGAGCCAATTGTGTGCACCGGGGGGGCGGGGTTTGCAGGCGGGAGCCAATCACGCGCACTGGGGGGCAGGTCTTGCAGGCGGGAGCCAATCACGCGCACCGGGTGGTGGGGTTTGCAGGCGGGAGCCCCGCGGCCCACTTCCTAACAGGCCGCGGCCCACTAGTGGGCCGCGGCCCACAGGTTGGGGACCCCTGCTCTAAACCATCAGTCAAGGGCTGCATTCAAACAACATGCTAAGCCAAGCCCAAATCAACTACTTTCCAGCTGAGCATAAGGTGTATCCGTATGGGGGATACCAAGAAGCTCAAAGGTCACTGTTGAGTATTTGGGGGCTTCTCCTTCTCATCCACAGACTTGGCTACTCTGGGTCTCCTATCTCATCTGGTGACTATTCTGCAGTTGTGGTGCCTCAGCTGTTTAAAAACTTCCTTTGGAAGGAAGGAAAGAGATGATTGCAGCCACCTGGATTTTATGCATGATCTCAAGGCAGCTTCCATGGGAATCCCTTTTTGGTTTCTCTCACAGCAAAAACCAAGTCAGGTGGGCTGGGCTGAGACCCAGGAACTGGCCCAACGTCGCCCAGTGCGTCTTGAACGGGGCTTCCTACTCCTGGTCCAACAACTTTATCATGACTTCTCAGGAGGAGCCTGGCGGCATAACAAAGCACGATGAGACTGGTTTGCTGATTCACTGGCATTGTCGCCGGTATCCCAGTCATTTTTGCAATAGTGGGTTGGCCAGCACTTCCTGTTGCTGGAGAGCAGATCATTTTGTACCGTGGAACAAACGAGTGGAGAGAGAATGACTGAGGATGAAGCGTTGCTCTTGAAGGAAAGTGTTCCTGAGGCTGGGGCTTGCGTGAAAGAAGGTGTCTTAGGTGGCGCCTGTAACACACCACTTCCATTATTACTGTTTCCATTCCCAGGCAAGGGAACACCTGAACTGGACCTCTCGGGGCAGAAGGGGAGGGGGAGGTCAATAGGTTCAACACATATGGGGAAATCTACGCCTGGTAGGGACATTTTGCAATGCAGTAAAACACTGAATGGGAACAGTCCTTCCGAATGCCACATTGCCGCTCTAAAGGGGGAAAGGGACTGGTATAATCAGGAGCATTCAAAAAAGTCAAGGTGGTGGCTGCAACTGCACAATCAGAGCCCAATAAATGTTTTACACTGCATGTAAATAGGGTGGGGCTTTAATTGTGTGGTTGTAGCTGCCATCTCCCCCCCCCCTTGTCCATGGCTTGAATGCAAAGGAGGGTTCATGTCTAGAAGCAACTTTGGTGCATCGCTGCCAGGGGTGTCAACCTGGGCCAGAAAGGAGAGGAGCCGCTCCCATTAACCCAGCAGAAGCATTTGGCGTCGCTCCGAGTTGGTGGTTGCGTAGGCCGGCTTGTCCTGTGCACGCCTTTAAAGCGGGGCTGGGCGCTGGGTTCCCCCTGCGTGTCTTACTGTGTTTCTGTGCGGAAGAGGAACTCCACTTTCTTCCCCTGATTGTTCTGCAGCAGGAAGAGGCGGAAAAGGTTTTTGTTTGCACCGTGGAGCTTCATTTCACACTTTTCCCCACGCACGTCCGAGGAGGCGGCGTAATCAAACACAATAAAGCGGCCATTCCTGCCGGGGAGAGAGAGAGAGAGAAACGGGGGTCAGCGTTCACTGCTCTGGGTCAGGATTGTCTAACTCTCCTCCTCCTTCTTACGGGAGAATACAGAAAGGACTGCACAGGTTTCCTGTTGAACTTTGAAGCTGACTATCCATTAAATATTTTGATTTACTTTGTTCAAAAGCTCCTTGGAATATTGTAGATAGTCTCTTTTCTAGGATTACTAGGGCCAATTGGGAATTAGAAACCCAATTTCCTCAAACCTTGCCCAAAGCGGTTCCCCGCTTCTGCACTAAAATTATAATGGCAATCCTAAAAGGGAGGAATGGGGCATCCTTTCCCACAAGGTTGCTGCAGACAGAACAGCTCCAGGCTTGGACGTATCTTCAGGATCTCCTCTCTCCTTGGCTGACACCACCACATCCCATTCCCCTGTTTTCAGCCTGGGTCTCTCTTTCTAGGCCAGATGTGTAAGAAAAGGGCAAGATGAGCAGGGACCTTGCTGACAAGAGGGCAGGTGAAGAGAGCAGCCATGTTCTCCTTCCAGGAGATCACAGAGGGACCTCTGCCGCTCTCTATCAGATTGGGAAGAAGAAGTTCTGAAGCTGCAATGAGTCACAAACTCTTTCATTCCCTTTGATAGGTTCAAGACCGCCATGGATTCCTCAGAGATCTGCCCCCAAAACTTACTCCCTGGGTCGAGACAGAAGCAGGTAATCATTGAAGAGGTGAAGGTAGATGGGCCGGGTGGTAAGTTTCCACTTCAAGCTTATATTATACTCCAGAGCTGTAAGTTCCCCGTGTTTCACTAGTCGCCGTGACTGTGAGATAAGAGGGAAAATCTGCAAAGACAAGTATCCTCCTTTTAGTCACGCTCAAATCATTGTCTCATAAAAACTCCAAGCTATGCTGCTCTCCCAGCATGTAGCAGGACATTCCTCGCCCAGCATACGCGTTCTGCATCAATACATACATACCCACCGTGCTATACTCTTCTGGAGTCAGCCACATTGCATAAAGTACAGGAAAGAAGCAAGACACAGTGACCAGAAGAAATTAAAAGCAGCGGAACTGAAACAAAAAGGAAGTCTAGCCAAATCTAGTTTACTCCAACGGCAGTCACTTTACTTTTCCATACCTGTCCTTCCATCTACCCCATTCGCAGACATCTCACCTCTCTCCTTTTCAGGATCTCAGCAGAACCATCCAATCAAGACTTCCCCAGTCTTCCTGTTCCTCTCAACTCGCTCACTCTTCCTTCTCTGTGACCAAACCACCTCAGTGTACTTCTTTCATACTGCTCCTTCATTTTTATATTCAATCCACACTGGCTCAACATCCATTTGTTCTTGAATTTATCTCTTCTGATTTTACTACATGCTCACTTCCACTGAATTCCAGTACCTTTGAACTTTCTCCTGACATAGTCAGCCTCATTTCCACATAACTAATTATGTGATCTTTTCTCTTCAAAAGGCCACATACTATTTCCTTCCTTCCTTCCTTCCTTCCTTCCTTCCTTCCTTCCTTCCTTCCTTCCTTCCTTCCTTCCTTCCTTCCCTCCCTCCCTCCCTCCCTCCCTCCCTCCCTCCCTCCTTCCTTCCTTCCTTCCTTCCTTCCTTCCTTCCTTCCTTCCTTCCACCGTTTCTTAGAATTCCATGTCTTAGAATTTCTCCATCCATTTCTCCATCATTAGCAAACATTGTAGCAAGATGCACAAATTGACCTACTTGGTCTAATGTTTCACCAAGTATGTATAACTTGTAATCATTCAATCCACTTTCATTTTCAAACTTAAAATACCTTCATTTTTAAAGCATTAATTTTCAGATCCATACTCTATTTGTACATATTCATCATTGAACATCATTCAACACGCAAGAAAGCTGCCAAGATTTCATGTCTCCATGATAGCATGGAGCTTTCCTAAAAGATGGTGTGCCCTACTTGTTCTGCGGGTCACACTCTGGATCTCATGTTACCATCCAGCAGCAGTTGAAGATCTGGAATTAGGAAGGGGACTTAGAATAATATGACTGTTAATGAAGCTTAGAATAATATGACTGTTTATGAGAACTGAAACCAGTTCCATACAGACTGCTTGGATGACTTTAGATGGCCGCCTCTATTCTCAACATGGCTCACTGCTTCTGCTGAAGATCTCTGTGGATTCAGAGTGATCAATGTTTCCTTGAGAGAGCAAATAGCCTCTGCCACTTGGGACACAGTGATTTTGCAGCCTCTCTTAAGAAGCCCCAAAGCTTAGAGTCTCCTGCAACTTGAGGCCAACTTTTGTTGACTTCATGGCATCCTCCGCAATTCATTTGTTCCTGATGATAACCAGGAACTTAGATACTGCATTTGGGGGTAGTGGCCTAGTCCCCATCTACCACTGTGGTCATGGGAATTCTGCTTGTAGGATAAGCTGAAACAAAAGTTAGAATGATGTTGGTGTTAGATGAGTTCTGAAAATCCCCAAAACAGATTCCTTGCAGGAATATATATATATATATATATATTTACCTTGCATTCAAACTCCATATTTTGACTTAAGTGAATTAATTCTTCGGTGCTCTTCATACGCTGGACATTTGCATTGCAATCTTTGATGAGCTGCAAAGAGGACAATGAAGAAAAAAGAACCCTTTGAAAAATCACAAACTTTTACTGTGGAAGAGATTGGTAGATTTTGGCTGTTGGCTTAAAAGAGTATGTGGAGGAAAATTCCATATTATTATTTTGAGGTGCTTTGTATTAGCACAGATTATCCACATCACCAAACAGCAGTTCCGTGTGCTCCTTGGTGGAAGGATGAATTGAATGTTTAATTAGGTGGTGTTATATATGTCACCCCATTTTACTTTTAGCTTCCTAAGGGTGAACTTGAATAGTTGGGATACTGTTCAAGTCTCTTGGCTTGACTAGGGAGAACCAGGTTCAAAGCTCCCCCCACCCTTGAAACTGACTGAGAGACGCTGGCCAGCCACCCTCTCTTCATCGAATCTACTCAGGGATTCGTGATCACAGTTGTTGGAACAGGGGATCTTGGTCTACATACCTCAGAGGAACAGGGGAATAAAATAAAAAGCAAGGGAAAACCTTGAGAGTTTTCTTGTTTTTGCAATCTTAATGAACCAGTAGCTGAGCAGAGTAACTAGGCATCTCTTCTTGAAGTTTCGCAGTTCATCTGCCAGGCTGCTCTAACATTTTGCAAAGTCCTTTTCCCAACTGGGAACGCTGGATTTTTGCTTGGGTTTATAATGTTTTATTGTCTACACTTCCTGGGGAGGGGGGTCGGTTATTGTAAATTCAGTGTTATAATTCTTTTAGGTAAACCTGGAGTGTGGTGAGTGATGAAAATGATGCTTCCTGATCAATAGAACTGCATCACTTGCCAAGATCCAGCAAGAAAAAGTCAGGGATTTCTTGGACGTAAAAATCCTTTGCACGGGATGACATTTCTGGTGCACCACACTGCACCGCACTGTGCCTTTAGAGGTGAAGCATTTTATGTAGCCCCAAACAGAATAATTGTTATATTTATTTATTTATACATTTATGCCCATTCCACTAAAGACCTCGCACCAAAACTAAGAGAGATGCATCACAGAAACGAACTGAAGCTTGTTTCATCTTCATTAGAAAGTTGATGGCAACATGAAGGATTAGTTCTATTTTTCCGAAGGACTGTATTCTTGAGTAGGGATGGGCATCTCTTTGCTATTATTATTACTATTACTATTACTATTACTATTACTATTACTATTACTATTATTATTTTATTGTTAGCCTTCCAGAGTTGCATTCATGAGATGGGCGGCCATATAAATTGATTTACTAAATAAGTAATAAATAAATAAATCTTTGATCATTTTGGTTACTACCTGTTTCCCATTTCTGCAAATACATTACATTACATACGTTGGCTTGGTGTAAACCGCCCAGAGTCGCCTCCGGAATGGGGGGAGATGGGCGGTGATATAAGTTAGAAATATAAATAAATAAATTTAATTTTCTCATTCTCATGTTTTTGGAAATATGTCAAATTCAGGTCATTGAATATGGACATTTGTCTTAAATATTCACACTAAACTAAAGCTTGTATTTCATTCATTCATTCATTCATTCATTCATTCATTCATTCATTCATTCATTCATTCTCCAAACATGCATTTTTGTTTCCAAACAAAATTAGGCAACAAAAATTAGGCACTATGCCTAATGCCTGTAGTTTGGGCAAACAGTTTTTTTCCTATAATATGTTTCTGTACATTTGTTTCACAAATATAGGCCTTTTTGTACAAATTTCCCCTAATACGTTTTTTTAAAAAAGTAACTATTGAAAAATTTGCAGAGCTATCCAAGTTTAAGAATACCTAAGTTTTGCTTTATGTATTGGTTTGTTCAAATAATAATGAAATACATTTCCATTCAAATGCCAACTAAATTGTTTCCTCTCCATTCCAATTCTACAGAGAGGTTGCTCAGATCATGAGCATTCCTCTGTATTCGAAAAAGGGGGGAGGGACTCCTCAAAAACCTTGGATATTTCAGCTTCTGAACTGAAGGGACATTTTTGTGTAAGGAGAGGAGAGCTGATGGATGTCTGAAAAAAAAGATTCTGAGAGCCTTTTACCTTCTCAAGTGCATCATATGCCTGCGTGGCTTGGACTTCTTCATCGGCCCCCGGCGGGATTCTTTTCAGGATGTTCTGCAGAAGGAAAGCCAAATGAAAGGCCTCTATATTTTCTAACCCTTTTTTCCAGCTGGCCATCGGTCTTGAATTCAAGCTGATTTCACAGAAGCCACGGCCCTTCATGAGCAACTCGAGAACAGGGAACAGGGCAACACTGCAACTTCCATCTAGAGATCTTTGCTAGAAAACGTGGTAAACATCTCCTCCCCTTTTGCCTAAGTGGGGGGCGGGAATGGGAGTGGGAGGGAAGCAGAACTGAGCCAGGGTTTTTCTACGGGGGATCAAGGGGTCCGTTCCTGACTGTCCACCAAAAACAGTTGCAAAGAGAAGAGCTGGAAAGCAACTCTTCCTGAGTCCAAACAACCCTTTTAAAAACAGTGTATATCAATAGTAAATGAGCTTTAAATACAGGTAGTCCTCGACTTACGACCACAATTGGGACTGGAACTTCTGTTGGTAAGTGAGGCAGTCTTTAAGTGAGTTACGCCTGATTTTACAACCTTTTTTGCCACCGTTGTTAAGCAAATCCGGCTTCCCCCACTGACTTTGCTGGTTGGAAGCCGGCTGGGAAGATCGCAAATGCTGATTACGTGGCCCCGAGACACTGCAACTGTCATAAATACATGCCGGTTGCCAAGTGCCTGAATTCTGATCACAGGACCGCAGGGACGCTGTGATGGTTGTAAGTGCGAGGACTGGTCGCAAGTCACTTTTTTCAGCACCGTTGTAACTTCGAACAGTCGCTAAACGAATGGACATAAACCAAGGACTACCTGTAGCAGAATACACGTGCAGTGCTTTGGATTAAAAAAAAAGTGCTTTGGAGTACGTGTGGGAGTGGTGAGGTGTGATCAAAGCACCTGCCTGTAACTATAGAGAGTAAAGAAGATGACCTGAATGGAAATATGCAGGAGCCTTGACCTAGGTCAAAGGGGCTGAAACGTTTTTTAAGTCCGCAGCAGGCAGATAATGTTTGGAAGTGGCTCGGCAGAGGCCTCCCTGATTCTCGGGAGTGTAAGAAGGGGGAGGACAATCGGGCTTGCAAGACGCTGTTACTACAGCCCATCTCAGTGAAAGCAGCTTTAGCCTCGTGGGGCGGGCGTCCACGCCTTAAACCAAGCGCGCTTCTTGCGAAGCTCCCCTCACCGCAGCCACAAAGACCTGCCTTGTAATCTCAGAAAAGGGACGGCTGCTTCAAGAAGTCCCAAGGGCCCGATCCTCCAGGCGCTCCACAGCACCTCCTGACTTCCGGTCTGAGGCACTGCCCGGTCCTCATGTGTAGAGCCATCACAGGCCTGGACCAGGGCAGGTTTCTTTGTAAGAAAGGAAGCAAGGAAGCCAAATCTCCTCCTGGCCCGGCCTGCGTTGTTACTGCTAGAGAAACAGGCTGCTTTCTGACCAACGTGCTGCCCGTATCGGACGCTGCCTGTCGGTCACTGGCTGCCCTACCTGGAGAAGGAGCTTCAGTCGTGTGATGCGCTGAAATGGGAGAATGAGGAAGGACTTGAGGGAGAGGCGCTGGCACACGGGGTCACTTTCCAGTTTCTCCAGGACCTGTTGGAAAGCAGGAACCCCGTTCCTAGGCAGGAGAAGAAAGGGAGAAGTTACACGTTGTGCAGCGGAGGTGGGAGACTGGGATCCAGCGGCGTCCGGGTGGAGAGGGTTGAGGTCCAGCTGGACAAGACCCAGCGCGTCTGCTCAGACCTGCAGGGCCCGGTGTTTCCCACCCGCTTGGGCCGTCCATTTAAGGCCAAGAAGCACCAGGCATCGCACACATACCAAAGTGGGGCGTTTCAGGTCAGTGCAAAGAATGAAAGGGAAGCTGTCGCTTTACAGCACAGAAGAAAAGTAAGATAGATAACTATGTTTATCGCAAGGAGGCTTCCAGACAGCCAATCCACCCATTTCTCAATGGATGTTGAAATGCGATCTGATTATTTGGGACGCCCCCACTTTTGTTCTTCTGGACTGACACACAGAGCTCACTCAGCATGCGAACCAGTGTCCATCCTCACGACTTCCAGCTGACCTATAAATGTTCAAGGCGTTGCCTGCATAGCTACCCCAGTGTATCCAAATCTGGGTGGGTTGTGAACTAACAAAAATAATTTCACTCCCACTCCAAAATAAAGAAGAGAGCTCACGGACAATTCTTTCTCCTGCTCTCCACCACCTACCAAAGACAAAGGGATGTATTTTTTCAACAAAATGCACATTTGAACTTTGGAATTCACTACCACCAGATGTGGTGCTGGCGTCGAAAATGGGTTGGACCAATTCATGGAAGTCCTGGGGATCCATCGCTCTTGGCCTTGATGGCATGGGACCACGTCTGAAGGCCACCTGCTGGGCTTCCCTGGGCAGTTGGTTGGCCGCTGGGAGAAGAGACTGCTGGACCAGACGGGCCAGGGGTCTGCTCCAGCAAGGCATGGCTTATGTGCTTATTTTCTTATGATTCATCTATTTCTGAACGTAACAGAAGGAAACTTTTTAAAGTGTAAACATGATATAAAGGGTGTTCTGGGAGGAAACTTGAAAACCTAGAAAAACATCATAGAAAACCAGTCCTGAGAGAACAGAAAGAAACATTTTAGAGAAACATTGCAGTGTCAGAATGGTTGTGGGAACGAGGTGAGTCACTTAAAAAAAAAGACACTGAGGTACAAAAAATGTGTAATGATTACGTGTTGATGGCATACAGGGGGGTGGATGGGGTGTCAGGCAGGCCAGGGGCAAGACAAGGCGTTCATCTGGAGAGGCTCAGAAGCCTGGCATCTGTGTGGGCAGAGTGCGAACGTCAAGACCCTCCTTAAGGGGCTTCCTTCATTTGCTGTTTCCTGGTGCTGAGACCACATGAAAGCCTTTCTTTTTCTTCTGTCTCTTTCAGACCTTTGTTTTATGCTGCTTAAAGAGCATTTGGTTGGCTCTTATGCTTTTGGTCCTTGGTATCTATTTTTATTTGCTTTATATAAGTCACCCTAAGGGCCTGGCTGACCAATCTTGAAGAACCACTGAATCCTGTTTAGAGCACTGAAGTGAGGGAGCCCTGCTACCATCCTTGGCCAAAGGAAGTTCTGTTGATGGAGCAAAAGCTCCAGCGGAGAAGCGAACCAAACTCTTTTCTTTTCTTTTTTTAAATCAAGCCTAGATTGGCTGCCCATCAGAAAAACACTCAAAAGTAAATTAAAATATAAAATCCCTTTGAGGTCTGTCGATAACAGAATTGCAGTCCAATCGCACCATTCAACGTCTGTCTATTTGTGTAGAAGATTCTCACTAATTTCAGGGATACTAAATCCCACGTAAGTTCTTGCCAGGCAGTATTTCTATTATGCAAGTTCTTACTTAGTTACATTATGTTCTGCATGTATACCATTCTTTTATGGACCAAGTAGATAACGTTTCCCACTGAAATCAGAACTAATCTATATTACTACGCATAGAACGAACAGTTAAATTGAAACCAGCTGGTGAAAAGATTCCAGGAACAAACCTTGTACACCTCCCTAAAGGGCAGTCCAGAGATAGAAAGGACTGTTCACCTGAACTTTGGTTTCGCTCTGGTCTGGGGTTCTAGCCTAAACATTGTTCAGGCAAGCAAGAGTTAAACCAGCTTGGATGCCACGGCTGCCTTCAAAGCATTGTGCGAAGTGAGGACAGGAGGGATTTCCTGTTACCCTTAACGTACAGACACGCATCCATTGCAAAGCTACAGTTTGGGGAGAGGAAAGATGACTTGGGAACGTGAGGTAGATTTGCCTAAAAGGCTTTTGCAGAGCACGAGGAAAAGGACAGGAAGATGGTTCCTTACAGCAGTCTCTTAAAGGTCTGCTCCTGGTAGGTCTGGTTCGTCACGTAGGGCAGGTAAACCCTGCGGAATTCCGGTGCGTTCCTGAGTGCCACATCGCAGACGTTGAAGGTGAACATGTTCTCCCCAAGCTTCTCTTCCAGTTCGTAGAGGAAACTGCGGGCGTCATCAGTTCATCATGAAAGGGAAGCAGAACGTAATTACTGCACTCGTTTTGTTGACTTGTGAGGAATGGAAGGGCCAAGGGGGGCATCGCGGTCCCCAGCGCAAGGAATAGGGAAACCCGTACTTGTGTGGTTCGCTTAACAACTACTGCAAAAAGGTTGTAAAATAGGGTCAGGTTCACTTAATGACCACTTCACTTAGCAACCAAAATTCCAGTCCCAATTGTGGTCATTAAGCGAGGACTACCTGTAGTGTAAGGGGCGTGGTGGCTCAGCGGGCAAGACGCCAGGCTTTTCGATCGGAAGACCGCAAGTTCGGAGGTTCAAGACCCTAGCCCCGCGTGATGGAGTGAACTCCCGCACTCGCCCCAGCTCTTGCCAACCTAGCAATACGAAAGCATGTGAATGCAAGAGATAAATAGGTACCACTTCGGTGGGAAGGTAACAGTGTCCCGCGCGCGTCATGTCGGCCACATGACCGCGGAAGCGTCTTTGTACAACGCTGGCTCTTCAGCTAAGAAACGGAGATGAGCACCGGCCCCTAGAGTCGGACACGACTGCACAAATGTGCAGTCTTCTAGGACTTTTCTTGGCACGGCAAGAAATTTGGGGGCTCTCTGACTCATATGATTGGGTCATATCCTCTTTGACTGTTTTTGGCTTCAGGATATTACATAGGTTAACATAACCTTGGGGAAAAGTACAGCAGTTAAAGTTGTAAATGCTACTTTGAATTATACTCCTAAAATATAGCATTCAATATTTTAAGAACTTTGGCTCTATCAAGCCTGAGATTCAGCAAGAGAATTATTCTACATATGTGGAAAAAATATTTACACTCCTGATGTTAAAGAGTGAATTCAAGAAGTGTGTTCTCTGTTGATTTTTGAAATGTTTTATATGGTAAAAATGAGAAGATGGAGCAATATGCTTCTGTATGGTCTGGATTTAATGATACCTATGTTAAAAGATTGAGCTAGTTCTACATTAATAGTATATGGATTTATTTTTCTTCAGTTTTAGTACATTTTAATCACTATTAACTTCTTTTTGACTGTATAATCACTGCTGTAGTATAGGTAGTCCTCGCTTAACGACCACAACTGGGACCAGAATTTTGGTCGCTAAGTGATGCAGTTGTTAAGCAAATCCAACCCAATTTTGCAACTTTTTTTTGCAGCAGTTGTTAAGCAAATCACATAGTTTCCCATTGATTTTGTTTGCTGGAAGCTGGCTGGGAAGGTTGAAAATGGTGATCACATGACTGTGGAATGCTGCAATGGTCATAAATGCGAACCAGTTGCCAAGTGCCCAAATCACGATCACATGACTGTGGGCACGCTGCGACCGTTGTAAGTGTGAGGACCGGTTGTAAGTCGTTTTTTTCAGTGCCGTCATAAGTCCAAACCATCGCTAAATGAATGGTTGTTAAGTGAGGACTACCTGTATTATTATTTCTTTTGATTATTATATTTTGATTATTTTTCACATCTTTTTTAAAAAAATTAAAAATAATGTAGGTCGGTTCAGAGTAATTTTTGCTGGTATGGTTTAGACCAGTGATTCTCAACTTTTTTTTTCCACTCAGGGCCCCCTTCTGACTTTGTTTTTCTCCCGTGCCCTCCCTGTCCATTCCCAGATATGGACGTGGGATAGTAACTGGTGTGTTTTCTGGCGTCAACAGGACAGTATGTGCAGTATAAGAGAGTTGCTCTTCTGTGGCCCCTTGGTACGGTATGTGTCATGGCCCCCGTTACATGTTTTTCACCTGTGGCTCCCTTGAAACATCCTAGGGAACCCAGGGGACCATACGGCCCCCGGTTGAGAACTGCCGGTTTAGACAATATGACATAACACAGACAGACAAACACACAAAAGGATAGCCAGTTTGGTCCAGGGGTTAAGGCAACCGGCTTGAAACCAGGAGACTGAGAGTTCTAGTCCCGCCTTAGGCACGAAAGCCGGCTGGGTGACCTTGGGCCAGTCCCTCTCTCTCAGCCCTAGGAAGGAGCCAATGGCAAACCAGGAGACAGAGTTCTAGTCCCGCCTTAGGCACGAAAGCCGGCTGGGTGACCTTGGGCCAGTCCCTCTCTCTCAGCCCTAGGAAGGAGCCAATGGCAAACCAGGAGACTGAGAGTTCTAGTCCCGCCTTAGGCACGAAAGCCGGCTGGGTGACCTTGGGCCAGTCCCTGTCTCTCAGCCCTAGGAAGGAGCCAATGGCAAACCAGGAGACAGAGTTCTAGTCCCGCCTTAGGCACGAAGGCCAGCTGGGTGACCTTGGGCCAGTCCCTGTCTCTCAGCCCTAGGAAGGAGCCAATGGCAAACCAGGAGACTGAGAGTTCTAGTCCCGCCTTAGGCACGAAAGCCGGCTGGGTGACCCCGGGCCAGTCCCTCCCTCTCAGCCCTAGGAAAGAGCCAATGGCAAACCAGGAGACTGAGAGTTCTAGTCCCGCCTTAGGCACGAAAGCCGGCTGGGTGACCTTGGGCCAGTCCCTCTCTCTCAGCCCTAGGAAGGAGCCAATGGCAATCCAGGAGACTGAGAGTTCTAGTCCCGCCTTAGGCGTGAAAGCCGGCTGGGTGACCTTGGGCCAGTCCCTGTCTCTCAGCCCTAGGAAGGAGCCAATGGCAAACCAGGAGACTGAGAGTTCTAGTCCCGCCTTAGGCACGAAAGCCGGCTGGGTGACCTTGGGCCAGTCCCTGTCTCTCAGCCTAACTCACCTCACAGGGTGGTGGTTGTGGGGAAAATAGAAGGAGGAAGGAGTATTTGGTATGTTCGCCGCCTTGAGTTATTTATAAAGATAATAAAGGCGGGATAGAAAATGAATGAATGAATGAATGAATGAATGAATGAATGAATGAATGAATGAATGAATGGGTTAAGCGACCACCACCCCAATTATACAATATGACCTGATACTGAAAGTGTTTTTAAAGGATGTATCTTTTTCTGAAGCACTGTATAACCTTAAGATACCAGAAGTGAGATTTTGTTTCAAAAAGGAGCAAGTATTTCCAAGTCAGGGAGCATTAAATAGTCCCCAAGGATGTCTGCATGGATAGCTCAGTGCAAAATACTAGCTAGTTACGGGGAACAAAGCACATCGTTTGATACCTGATTCTTGATGCTACTCAGGCTATCAACGGCTGACTTTTGAGAACAGAAGCAGCAGAACTCACTTGGCGCTAACGCTGCGCACGTCCTGAAGACGGGAGAAAAGCCACTGTTTGTCCTGTGTGGTTAAAACCCCCTGAAGTTCCTGGGAGTGCTGGAAGTGGTCCACGGCTACGTTCAGGCTCCGCAGGTAAGACGCTTCTGAGGCAATTAGTTCAAATTTGGCCTGTTTAAAGAAGAGACGAAGAGCAGCCACAGGGCACACTTAGACACCTAGTATTCTTCCAGATGAAACACCAGAAACTGCCCAGATTTGCTGGTTCCTGGCAGAGATGAAACCAGCATTTAATTTCTCATCTCCCACTTCTTCATCCTCCAGAAGAGAGAGGCGGCCTCCCTGTGACCTTGCAGTAAATTGAAGGAAATGAAAAGAAATGGCTAGATTTGGGAGTCAGCCCAGTCATCTACCTGCCCAGATTAAGATAGTCCAATTTTAATGGGGCTCTTTTTTACTCCTACCCACCACCACCGCCCCTCTTTTGCTATCCTCTCTGTGCTTAACGTCTACAGATGTATTTTAATTTTTTAAAAATGGAGCTACTTTGAATTATTTTGGCTATTCGGCCACTGCCACATTGCTGACCTCTGTGTTCTCATTGTCCTGAGCTTTTAAGATTGAAACCCTATAGGCATTGAGTTGGGAGTCTTCCCTACTGAAGACAGCAGGACCTGCTCCGTCATAAAAGATTTTGATTATTTATTAACGTAGAGAGCCAGCTTGGTGTCGCGGTTAAGGCACCAGGCTAGAAACCGGGAGATGGTGAGTTCTAGTCCTGCCTCGGGCACAAAGTCAACTGGATGACCTTGGGCCAGTCCCTCTCTCTCAGCCCAAGGAAACAGGCAGTGGCAAACCAAAGCTTGCCAAGAAGACTGCGGGGACTTGCCCAGGCAGTCTCTGAGAATCGGACACGATTGAACAGATTTAAAAAAATTATTAATGTAGCAGGAATATGGATAATAGCATTTTTCCCCTTTCAAGTTGAAACCATGTATGAGACCTGAGCAACTTCCATCCAAGGGTTGGTTCTTTCCAACCAAGGGGTGACCATTTCTCTTTCTGAGCATTTATTGCACTGACACCCCCCCCCACTTCATCTGGGCAGCTCCAATCCCCTTTGATTGGCCCCCGTTTCTCCCATGGGGGGAGAGAGGGAGAGAGAGAGAAAGAGAGGGAGAGAGAGGGGGGAGAGAGAGAGGGGGGAGAGAGAGAGGGGGGAGAGAGGGAGAGGGAGGGAGAGAGGGAGAGGGAGAGAGAGAGGAGGAGAGGGGGGAGGGAGAGGGGAGAGAGAGGGGGGAGAGAGAGAGAGAGAAAGAGGGAGAGAGAGGGAGAGAAAGGGGGAGGGAGAGAGGGAGAGAGAGAGGGGAGAGAGAGAAAGAGGGAGAGAGGGAGAGAGAGGGGGGAGAGAGAGAGGGGGAGAGAGAGAAAGAGGGAGAGAGAGGGGGAGAGGGGGAGAGAGGGGGGAGGGAGAGAGGGAGAGAGAGAGAGGAGAGGGGAGAGAGAGAGAGAAAGAGGGAGAGAGAGGGAGGGAGAGAGGGAGAGAGAGAGAAAGAGGGAGAGAGGGAGGGAGAGAAGGAGAGAAAGAGAGGGGGGGAGGGAGAGAGAGACCGCTTTCCTGGCTCCCTCTGCTTGTTAGGACCGATGGATGGAGCTGAGAACTTCATTGCCACCTCCCGCCCACTGCATGCGAGCCCCTCTAGCAATGACAAAGGTCCTTGTCCTTTACCTCCTGAAGCTTCTGTTCCTCGCGGGTCATGCTCAGCAGCATGGTGCTCCCTCGAACCATGGGGATGTCCTGCCACAGCGAGGACCCCGACGAGACGGACAGGCGCTGCAGGTAGGAGTCCTGAGGGGAGAGCCCTTTCCTCCGCAGCTTCGGGGATGCCAGCTCTGCCTCCTCGGACAGGGAATCGGCCCGTTTTTGGCTCTGAATAGCTTTGTTCAGTGCATCGTCACTGTATTCCTGGTAGAGCAACCGTGCTGTAGGAAACAACCAACAGATCTCGCATGGGATCGTAAGTCTACTGAGATTAGGAGGGGCCATTTTTAACATACTGCATGTATAGAGATAGCTGGCACACGCAAAGACCTTTGCACCTCTTGGTTAAGACACAGGATGATGAGAGCACTTTATTTGCAGTCCGACTAAGTGGGGAGAATTCTGTGTTCTGTGTAACTTTCTAGATTATGAGAACTTCGGCCTAACTTTTTAAAAACATGGCTGCTGAAAACTTCTCTAAGACTGAACTATCTCTGCAGACTCTTCAACTGCAGCTGTAAATCAGGTTATTTCTAGAAGATAAAAGGTCTTTTCTAAGCACCGTTTCACAGGATGACGAACTGAATTGTTCACAAGATGTCCTCACACATCTCTAAAGCGGACACTGAAGCTTATCAGCCCTTTTCTTCAGCCTGGCTCTGACCATGGGAAGGAACCAGGGTGGGGATGGGAAAAAAAAAAGAACTAAGACAGGGTCAACATTCTTTCACCTACAAATATCAACTCTGTGAGATACGCAAATGGAACAGACACATGATTTCAACCTCATGGTTTTTTTTAAAAAAAAATCCCCAATACGTATGGGCTATAAAATAATTTCCTATCCATGGGATATGGCTTAGGCGTTGTTTTATATTTTTCACATTCTACTTTCCAATACTGTGGATCATAACAAATTGTGGCAAGTTCTTGGTGGTATGGGGATACCAAGTCATCTTGTCTGCCTCCTGAGGAATCTGTATAACGACCAAGTAGCAACGGTAAGAACAGAGCACGGAACAACGGACGGGTTTACGATTGGGAAAGGAGTACGGCAGGGTTGTATACTCTCACCCTACCTATTCAACCTGTACGCAGAACACATCATGCGACGTGCTGGGCTTGAGGAATCCAAGGCTGGAGTTAAAATCGCTGGAAGAAACATTAACAATCTCAGATATGCAGATGATACCACTTTGATGGCTGAAAGCGAGGAGGAGTTGAAGAGCCTTATGACGAAGGTGAAAGAAGAAAGTGCAAAAGCTGGGTTGCAGTTAAACCTCAAAAAAACCAAGATTATGGCAACCAGCTTGATTGATGACTGGCAAATAGAGGGAGAAAAAGTGGAGGCAGTGACAGACTTTGTACTTCTAGGCGCAAAGATTACTGCAGACGCTGACTGCAGCCAGGAAATCAGAAGACGTCTACTTCTTGGGAGGAGAGCAATGGCAAATCTTGATAAAATAGTTAAGAGCAGAGACATCACACTGACAACAAAGGTCCGCATAGTTAAAGCAATGGTATTCCCTGTAGTAACCTATGGCTGCGAGAGCTGGACCATAAGGAAGGCTGAGCGAAGGAAGATAGATGCTTTTGAACTGTGGTGTTGGAGGAAAATTCTGAGAGTGCCTTAGACTGCAAGAAGATCAAACCAGTCCATACTCCAGGAAATAAAGCCAGACTGCTCACTTGAGAGAATGGTATTAAAGGCAAAACTGAAGTACTCTGGCCACATAATGAGAAGACAGGATACCCTGGAGAAGATGCTGATGCTGGGGAAAGTGGAAGGCAAAAGGAAGAGGGGCCGACCAAGGGCAAGATGGATGGATGGTATTCTGGAGGTGACGGACTCAACCGTGGGGGAGCTGGGGATGGCAACGGCTGACAGGAAGCTCTGGCGCGGGCTGGTCCATGAAGTCACGAAGAGTCGGAAGCGACTGAACGAATAAACAACAACTTTCCAATACTACCTACAAAACAGGACACCTGGGACCTTTCCATGGACGTTTTCCTTCAAAATGTTTTAACAAGCATAAATAAAGGGACATGTTGTTTGTTTAGCCCCCATTTAAGGGGGGGGGGGGAACCACAAACTTACCAAGACAGGTAATACTTACATGAATTGATCAGTCTGGAGTGTCGCCGTTTGATATTTTCTATTGTTTCTGTTGTTTTCTTCTCTCTTTCAAGGAAAGGAAAAAAATTTAAAAAGGAAAATTAAGAAATCCTCCAAAGGAGATGGATCACATCAATTACAGCTAAGCATTGGGCAAAATTCACTTGTTCAGATTTTTATATGAATTTATTCCAACTGCATTCCTAATGCATTTTTTCAGGATGTTGCAGCACAATTTGCAGCTGAAAACGTGCACAAAAACGCCTACGTCGGTGAAAGCACAGATAAAAATGTATTATGAGAAAATATATAAAGCAAAGCTATGCTAGGGAAGTGTATACAAAATGAATTAAGAGAAATGTGTATTAAAATGCACTCAACCTGCATGTAGATGAAAATGAACTTAAGTTTAGAAAAATGAGAAATTGGAATTGCATTTTAAGATTGGGTTCAGAATCTATTTTGCTTGCAGAGAATGACTCTCTGGAATTCAGAACGAAGTCATGCAAAATCATCTTCCTGATGTTCTCAGTGTTTACATTTGAGGACTTTATTATGAAATCCTACTCCTAATTGACATGTTGCAGCTGGAGGTGCTCCAGATGACGTCGCCTTCTATGATGTTTTCCCCCTGCTCCTTCTGTAGTTCTCTCCCCACAAAGCATCTTTTTACAGAAGGGCACGAGAACGGCTGTCTCTGCACTTGGAAGCATTCCTAAGCATGAGAATTTGTTCTCCCCCACTATTCTTTCTTTCAAGCAGATCACAGTAACGTGGGACAGATTAATCCTACGCTTGAACCAGCCCCATCAGGCTGATTCCCACAACCTCTGTTCTGTAGGGCTGCCAGATCTGGGCTGCAAAATACAGATGGTCATTAGATGTCTATGAAGGTTCTCAGTCATCCAGGTGGAACAGTCTGTGGCTTGAATCATGTCAACTGGATTTCTATTTTCTCAGTGGAAACGTTTCGCTCCTTATCCAAGGAGCTGCTTCAGTCTGAGCAAAGTTAGTAAGGGAATCCTAAATATGTTTCTAGGTAGCTGTGTGACCTTGCACCTGGGGTCATGGTTATATTGAGATGTTATTTTTTAAGTCCTTTTATTATCTAAAGGAGGATCGTTAAGATCACCATGCTGCTGTTGAGCTTGTGAAATGGTCTTAATCTTCCTAGGCACAGAAGACAATGCAGGGAGGAAGATGGGGGAAAGATTGTGCCTGAGGCCCCCACCTCTATTCAAGGAAGGATTTTCCAAGTTGGCATCAACTTGGTTGATCAAATTGGTTGATTGGTTGGGGTCAAGGAATCCATTTATGCCAACTTGGAAAATCCTTCCTTGAATAGAGGTGGGGGCCTCAGGCACAATCTTTCCCCCATCTTCCTCCCTGCTTTGTCTTCTGTGCCTAGGAAGATTAAGACCATTTCACAAGCTCAACAGCAGCATGGTGATCTTAACGATCCTCCTTTAGATGATAAAAGGACTTAAAATAACATCTCAATATAACCATGACCTAGCCCCAGGTGTAAGGTCACACAGCTACCTAGAAACATATTTAGGATTCCCTTACTAACTTTGCTCAGACTGAAGAAGCTCCTTGGATAAGGAGCGAAACGTTTCCACTGAGAAAATAGAAATGGTCATTAGATGGCAGCAAAAGGTCAGAGTGGTCTTTCTCAACCTTGGTGTCTTTAAGATGTGTGGACTTCAACTCCCAGCATGCTGGCTAGGGAATTCTGGGAGTTGAAGTCCACACACCTTAAAGTCGCCATGGTTGAGAAACGCTGGGTTAGAGAATCCTGTATCTCTTTGCTGCTATCTTTGTGACTGACTGGGTCTAAATTTAGTAGCCCTATTTTATGCATATGTTGATCAAGATGGTACAGTATAGGTCTATCCTTTACAACTTGGCCCGAGACTTTCTTTTAACCAGCATTAACGTTGTTTATTTGCAATAACAATATACACATTGTATTTTTTGTAGCCTTCTGGTTTCCTCCTCAACTCTCCGAACCCCTGTTGCTCTGCCATGCATGCTCATGCTTCCTCAATGACTAAGGAGGGAGGCCCTTCTAAAATCGCCCACCAACATGCTTTATCCTGAGACCTGTAAAGAAGGACGAGCTTCTCTGGGTCCATCAGCTTGAGTCAGAAATAAGCTCATGTTGCCTCTGCATGTAGTCACCTAACTCTCAGCTCCACCCCAGAGCCCTCCTCGGCAGCCAGACTTTCTGGAGAATTGCAGGGCTTCACAATCTCCACTGAAAATGACACCCACCCATTTTTTTTTAAAGAGGGAGGGAGTGTTCAATCTCTCTCCTCCCTTCTTCCCTTTAGGCAAATGAATGGAATCATAGCTGGAGGGGAGGGGGGGGTCTCCCAATCTACACAGTCGGGGGGAAAATCTGCAAAGCTTTCTTGAGAGATTTAATCATCTGAAATAGAGAAGCCTTCTTGGGGCCTACACTACGCTCTTCTGATTGAATTTCTTATGAATCCCTGAACTTCTCTCTGGCCCCCGTGGACAAAGCCAGTCACGCTAACGTCTTACACTGGCATGTCTTCCCATGCTGGGAAGTTGCCCTGCATTATCTGCATTGGGGTGGGCACAGGCGAGCCAAGGGGTTGCAACGGTGGCTCCAACTCACTCGCTGAGTTTGCTAGGTGAGCCAGGATTTAAGCCTAGTTTCCTCCACTGAAATTCAAACTTCCAGCTGCAAGGTTCCCTGGGTTCTCCTGAGCCATGGCTCGGAAAGCACTTGTAGCTTATGGGAGAAGTCTGAAAGCATTGAAACAGGGCTTGGAATCTTAAGCTGGCCTGCCAGCTGGACCATCCACGGAGCCTCAGGCAAGCTCTCCCACCACTTCCTGGCCGCCTTCCCTGCACCATCTCTCCTTAGGACACTCAGCCCTCCAGGCAGGGAGACAAGAGAGGGAGCGCCATCCTGCACTGTTTTTCCTTCTCTGCACAGGCCCCCCTCTGCTGGGGAGAGAAGAGGACTTTCGGAGCGTGGAATGCAAAGAACTGATGAGAAGAGAGTTACCCGTCTTTCACAAAGTCCAAGGGATTGGCTTTGTCTTTGGATCCAGGGGCTTCCTCCTTGGAATGGGCAAGAGACGCCATGACTTCTGAAAAGGAAGGAGGACAGACACAAGTTAAAGGTGATTCAGCCGAGGCTTCTCAGCTGAGGTCACTTATGACCAGGCGGTGGGGATGACTGAACGCAGGGCTGCGCCGAGATCCACAGGAGGTCTGAGAATTAATGGCAGGCTTTCCAAGCAGCACCCACATTGGTAGGCTGACGACAGGTTGGCCGTTCTGGATAAGTACTCTACCGTTTGTCTAATTTTATAAAGGTGGTGCAGTCCTTTAGAAAGTATTCTGGTTGTAATATAAATTGGGATAAATCTTGTTTACTTCCTTTAAAGGTAAAGGTTCCCCCCGCACATTTGTGCAGTCGTGTCCGACTCTAGGGGCCGGTGCTCATCTCCGTTTGGTAGCCGAAGAGCCAGCGCTGTCCGAAGACGCTTCCATGGTCATGTGGCCGGCATGACGCGCGCGGAACGCTGTTACCTACCCACGGAAGTGGTACCTATTCATCTACTTGCATTTGTATGCTTTCGAATTGCTAGGTTGGCAAGAGCTGGGGCGAGTGCGGGAGCTCACTCCGTCACGCGGGGCTAGGGTCTTGAACCGCCGAACTTGCAATCTTCCGATCGACAAGCCTGGCGTCTTACCCGCTGAGCCACCACGCCCTTACTTCCTTTAGGCCCTAACATATCAATACAGCTATGTTAAGAGTTGGGTTTTGTGATTTCTACTGATTATTTGTTTGTTTGTTTGTTTGCTTGTTGAATTTCTATAACCGCCCATCTCCCCCTCAAGGAGGGACTCTGGGCGGTTCACAGCATAATATCAACAAAATACAATAAAAACAGTAATAAAAATACAAGTACAATAAAATTACAATAAAAATACATGACATGATTCAAGCTACAGAAGATTTATTCATGTATTCATTTATTAAATTTATACACTGCCCATCTTACTATGGAACTGCCTCTGGGTGGTTGAGTATTCATGAATACTTAACTCTTTGGAAAAAATCTACTTTGAAAATTGGTGGTAAATTGTTCTACTGGAAAGTTTGGGCAGAAGCTGGTATCATGACTTTAAATCAACTACTATGTAATGACTATTTTAAGGATTTTTCCGAACTTCAAATTGAATTTGGTCTTCCCAATTTACAACAGCGGAGGCATCTTCAACTTAAGCATGTCCTAATGGATCCATATGGGCCAGACACACCTGATTTGCTCTCTTACTTGATGGCATCCATGTCAAAACTAAAACCTATAGCACAACTCTACCAAAAGCTCAAGAATATTTTTAAAGTGGACATTTCTGGGTTATTTCAAACATGGGCTAAAGAACTGGGATCTCTGATAAAGACACATCAATGTATTCGTGTTCTTAAAAACGTTAAAATAGTATCCACAGATCTGAAATTAAAGTTGATCCATCAAAAATTTGTATTTAGGGTATAGTGGACTCTCCAAACAGTGGGGCCTCTGTGGGTCAGAAGTTCTGGTAGAAACGTGGGCTGAATTTTTTGCTTCCCTGACACACAAGTGGACCCACCCTGGAAATAACCGCCCAGAGTCCCCAGGTGTGGAGGAGATGGGCGGTGATACAAATTTAATAAATAAATAAATAAATAAATTAAATAAATGCTTCGGCCTTGGCTAGTAGGGGCCATGCCGCTCTCCAGTTGGCCGCCCATTGCTTTCCACACCCAAGTCAAGCTCCCCCCCTTTGATATATAAAGCCTTCCAAGGCTTAGACCCAAGGCACGCTCCCAACTCCCGTAAACTCCACCGCATAATCTGGAGGCCCTCAGTAAGGCACCTCTTGAGAATTCGTCCACCAATATCTCTAACAATGGCAGAAAATCCTGCTTTTTCCATGGCTGGGGAATGAACGAACCTTGGGGCTGAGGCTGGCTGGCCTCCCGCGAAGGAGGGGGACCAAGCCCTCCCCTTTCACCCAGGCCTTTGAGAGGGTGGGCGCTCTAGGGGTTTGGCCGAAGAGCAACTTTAGATGTCCTAAATTTATTTATTTATTATAAATGCTGGTAGAATGCCATGCAATTGGCCAGGGTGCTGGGTGGGCCCATCTTTGGGGGCATGATGGTGTGGCCCACGATGCACCTGAAGCGCAATGTGTTCTTTTCATTGTTTCTGATTACTTGTGGTTGGTTTTAATGGCTTATTAGCTGCCCAGAGTCGCACGTATTTTATAGCCTCTTAGAGCCACTGGAGTGGGTGGCATATCAATCAATCAGTCATTCAAAAAATAAATAATATTCCCATCAAATTTACCAAATAATACAATGCAGGGATGTCTGTAAGGCATGGTAAAAAAAAAAAGTCAGGATCAACACAATCAATACACATAAAAAGAGGCAGAGCCTTGATTGCACCGTCATGGCTGCCATCTTGACTTTCTTGACCACACCCTGCAGACACCCCTGATCAACGTCTTACCAAGCTGAGACATTCTTCTGCAGTAGAAGAGTTAAGTGTTTACAGAACTATGTTTTGCCTCCCCATCCCTCTGTTGTACTTGTGCTCACCTGTTGCACTGTCAGTTGGTAGAGAAATCTTTCTCACGCCATGCCGATGCCAGTCTTTGCTTTTGGCTCGGGGCTTGATCGCAGCCTCCTGCTTCTTTGTGCTCAGGACGGGCTCTTTCGTACCCAACCCAATGGCGTTTTTGTCTGGACAGCTGGAGGATTTCTCCAAGCGGGGGTGTCTGCCTGCCGCGTCTTTTCTGTGAATCGCCAGGCGAACGGGATCCCCCACTGATTTTTCCAGGACTTTTCTGAACCTCCCTCGGCCTTCGGGTGGAGATGCTATGGGGTCTTCTGCATGCCTGGCCGGTTGCTCCGGCCACGGCGGCCCCTGAAAGTCAGCCTGATGCACCCCTGGATATCGAGCAGTTGGGGGCGATGGAGGTCCAAGCTGGAGAAAGTGGATGGGGTTAGTAAAGGCTAAAAGGGGAGGAGGCTGCCTTCCATGTCTGGACTCACACAGTTTTTCACGATCTGCTGAGGGATGAGAGGTGTGGTGGGAAGACCTTCCATCATGAACATCCTCAAACTTGGACATTGTTTCAGGAACGCTGCTGAAGGAATCCGCCACCATTGCACCATTTCCCAGAAGGTCCCCTTGCAAGTCTGACAAATAAAGACCCAGACAAAGGCCTTGCGGAGTATTTGCCTCTGCTGACTTGGCCAATGGAACAGCAGAGATCTCTTCCACTCTACTGTCCAAACTTGGCATCTGGGCAAGGTCATCCCTTTCAGAAATAGAGGGTGGGCTCCAACGGGCAAGACTGCCAGCCCGTAGACTGGCATGCGTCTGTTCCTCACTCCCTGTACAGGAAACAAGGGGGTTGGTTTCTGAAGCCTCAGCCCCGCGCTGTGCAAAGGGGTGGCCCCCAACAGTTAGATGCTTCCTGGACCTGGAATCTGGTTGGGGGCTGTGAGAGCCCCTGCTAAGAGCAACGAGGGGAAGTTGCGTCAGGACGTTGTTGCCAGCTCTAGATTCTGTGACCTGCTTGGAGTTAGTCAGTTGGAAGGCTGCACTGCCACGGCACGAAGGAAACACAGAACGTTTGGAAGCAATGGGTGAACTGGCACCGTGCACCATAGATACAGATGGTTTAGAATCGTGTTCAGAGCATGGAACCTGGCAATTCAAGTCACTTTCAGAGGTGGGGAGCTGCTCAGATAACCTGGTTTCAGGGGTTATGGCTGAATGCTCCACAACAGCCTGGGTGGCAGAAGGTCTGGCGGCTAAACATGGATCAGCCTGGCTGGAACAGGACAGCTGCTCTAGGAGCTGATCAGGATTAAGGCCTGGGGGGATTGGCTGGGCATTGCAATTTGCCGCAGGTGGGGGGCCTACAGGATGCCTAGAGGGTGAGAGTGACGCAGATTCAAGAGCCAAAGTCTGCTCAGAGTCAGCCACGAGGACGGGGGCCAAAGGTTGTGTTAGCTGAGCTGCATCAGTGGCGACTGCAAAAAGAGTCTGGGAAGATGGAAGACTGTCAGCATCACAGTCACACTCTGTTCTGTCTTCTCCAAGAACTGGAAAACACGGTGACTCACTGGTTAAGATACCTTGTTCTGTGGAGAGTGTATCTGCCGCTGCTTCCTTCCCTGATAACACAGCCTTCTTCATTGGTGGCTTACGTTGTTGATGGAACTTCTCCACATAATTTTCAGTAGGGTCTTGCACTGAATCCCAGGTAGCAAAAGATGAATAAAGACTTAACTTTACCATCTCTTGGGCTTTATTGGTCAGACCTTCTTCTAGAGATGGGTTTGGGGGGACTTTGGAGGTAGAACTCCGAGTGTCTTCAAGGAAGTCCTTACCAAAAGTAGGCAGGTGATCATCTCCATCGCTGTCCAATGCTGAAGCTTCTTCACATATTGCTCTATCCAGTTGACTGGAGAAATGTAAAACTGACTTGTTTCCTGCACACGTGGCTGTCCCATCAGTGGCTCCCTTGCTAGCATCTTCTTGCAGTAGGGCTGCTGCAATGGTCCTCAGCGATGGGACAGGATTCTTTTCAGCATCAAAAGAATGGCCCATAGGCTGAGAATCATGAAGATCATGGGGGTCGATGGCCAATGCTAAATCTGCAAACAATTGTGTTACTTGTTCACCATCAGCACTCCTTACAATTTCCTCTTTTCCACTATTTTCGCTGTCCTCTTTTTCAGTATCATCTTTCCCAACACCCACGGTGAGTTGTGCACCACCTTGATCACAACAGAAAATTGTGTTCGCTTTGTCATAGATGCCAGAGGGTCCGAATTGTCTGGAGCTGTGATAGATGAGAGCCTGCGTCTCTGCAGGGGTCATTCCAGCTAATGGGATGGCGGCTGTTCGGACACAAGCTCCAGGCAAGGCACAAGCTGATTTTGGAGAGTGACCTGCTGAGGAGACCTCCTTGAAAGAGAAAGCAAATTCTTCCGAGCCAACCACAGCACCGTTATTGTTTGAACCAGGAAGAGCCAAACTGTTGTCCAGAGAATCAAGTGTGTCCTGACCCAATATGGGGCCCCTCTCCTTTCTGGAAGCTGTTGCTGCCTGCATAGCCCCCTCCTGCTCTTCTCGGTCATCATGCCCCAATTCTACTTCCCCCAGATTTGTTTTCCGTTGGCTCTTCACTTCTTTCCAGTTCAAATCCTTCTCTCCCTCCTCCTCCCCGCCTACCAACTCCAATGCCTCCATCTCTGCAGGTTCTGGCTCCATTGTTGTTGGCAGCTCTTTTTGGTCTGATTCTGATCCATCACGATCCATATTGCTTTTACTGTGATGGGTTTGGACATTTTCCTTTAGTAAGAGAGGACTGCTAACCCCCATGTCACTCTCTTCCTCTTCCTGGAGGTGAAGAACAGGGCAGTTGGCTACATTTTGCTCCAAATTTCCTAATTCGTCTTCGATGTCGGAATGATTCTCCACTACCTCAGAAGTTAGATGGAAAGAAGCATTGTCTGCCTTTCTTCGTGCCACATCTAAACTTAACTCCTCTTCTTCTGAGGAAGGATTACTCAATCTTTTACTTGCTTCTTCTCTTTTCGAGGAAATTTCATCGGGCCTCATCACAATGTTCATTCCTTTAAAAGGCTCTCTGTTCTCCTCGTGCTGTGTCTCTGGTTCCCATGAGTGACCTTCCTCTGAAGTGGCTTTGGAAAAATCAGCATCTTTGTGCCAATTTGAAAGATGATGAGTCACCAAGGGAGATTCACCGACGGATTCTCCTTGAGCAAGAAGAGTGTCTGTTATTGCTGGTCCCTCACGCCATGTCTGAGAGTGTGTGTCATGAGGACTCGGAGTTTGGCAGAACCTAGCATCAAGGACTTGGCTCTCCATTTGTCCCACACTGACCCTCCTGGGAGAGGTAAGAGCAGGGCTGGTTGTATCTACAAGGGAAGGCGGGGGGCTGCTTGAAGAACGAGCTGCACGTTCCCCATCAAGGGGATTTAAGGAGGAATCTCTGCTCTTCTCCAAGCGGGGCTGTCCTCTGCTGAGATGACTTTTCCCTTCTGGGAGTCCTGCCCAGTTCTCTAGACCCCTCTGCCCGCTTTCCAGTTCCTCAGAGGAATCCTTCTCCATGGAGGTAGAAGACCTGTCCCATATATGTTCTTTCATAACAAAGAGAAGTGCTAGATCATGAGAGAGAGATAAATCTTCCTTCTCTTCCACCTCCGCATTTCCAGGAACGTGACTCATGATGGTAGTCTCTGTGGCATCATGGTGCTTTCTGGCTGGGGCAGGATTAGAGGCTTCATGTACTCCACGGGGTGTCAGCGGGAAAGGGTCTCTCCCTTGGATTTTCTCAGACGCCATCAGTGATGCTTCCTAAAAAAAAAAAAAGCAGTGGTTACTATTACGACATGATTGAGCTGAACACACATATTGCTTAGGGGTGTTATTGTGGGAAGGACGAATACATAGCTAATCAATATTAAGAAGAGAACAGCAAGAGGAGAAGGATGGACAAAGACGACAAAAATGTAGGGGAAAAAGTACAGAACTCAAAATTCAATTACTTCAGTTCAACCTACACATCACAAACAATCCCGTGATTAATTCCATACACGCCCCCCCCAATTCTACATGAATTCCAGAGGATATTTATGTTTTTTCCCCCTAATGTTGTTTCAAATCATGATCATCGAAGCGAAGATCATTACACACATGTACACACAGAGAAATACACACATGGGAGATGAATTAATTGTAGCGCTAAGCACACGGGAGGGCATAGGAGCCCTGATGACACTAGTAATAATGACCAGGACGGCCCACCGAGAGGCAGGGTGATGTAGTGGTTAAGGCCAAGTAGTCACAGGGTCAAGGCCATCTTCAGTCATGGAACCTCCGTGGCCAGTCATTCTCCCTCGGCCCAACCTGCTTCACAGAATTGCAAGTTTTTTTGGGGGGGGGGATAGGAGAAGGAACAGTTGTGTCCACTGTGCTGAGCTTTCGGGAAGGTCTACATCTAACGTCTAAATCAATCGATGAGCCCCTCTATGGCTGGGCATAGCGGTCAGATACAGAGATCCATCAGGAAGGGATCCTTTATTAGCCACGTCTAGGTTTCTCGCCAAGCAAACTTTCCGAGTCTGGAAGGACTTTACACCAGGCAAGTTCGTTTAAGCAGAGATAAAAGAGGGGACAAAATGAGAGTTGGACCATAAGGAAGGCTGAGCGCCGAAGAATTGATGCTTTCAAACTGTTGTGCTGGAGAAGACTCTTGAGAGTCCCTTGGACTGCAAGGAGGTCAAACCAGTCAATCCTAAAGGAAATCAACCCTGACTGCTCATTGGAAGGACAGATGCTGAAGCTGAAGCTCAAATACTTTGGCCACCTAATGCGAAGAGAGGACTCCCTGGAAAAGACCCTGATGCTGGGAAAGACTGAAGGCAAAAGGAGAAGGGGACGGCAGAGGATGAGATGGTTAGATAGCATCACCGATGTAATGAACATGAATTTGAGTAAACTCTGGGTGACAGTGGAGGACAGGAAGGCCTGGCATGCTATGGTCCATGAGGTCACGAAGAGTCGGACACGACTTAACGACTGAACAACAACAACAACAACAACAACAAATTATCCTACTTCGGGCACATTATGCAAAGACCCAGCTCTCTGGAGAAGGCTCTAATGCTGAGAAAGGTGGAAGGAAAGAGAAGAAGAGGATGACCAGTGGATGGACTCGGTTACAGCGGCTATTTGACTATTGGGTAGAACTCTTCTCCCCGGTTCTCTTGGCTCCTGACCTTCAGCCAGCCTAGCAGGTCCTATAAAGGGAATGCTGGCTTAAAGGCTTTGAAGCTCCATGACCCAGGTCAACTGAGCAGGGGGTGAAATTGGAAAGATTACATCCCTTTCCTCTTTTCCCCCCAGAGCATAAGTAGAGGTTCTGACACTGGCCCACTCTGAGACAGCAGATGGCACTGTCCTGTCTGCCCACCATTCTATGCCCACACACCTGGCTATAGTCCCCCTTGAACTCAATGGGAATTACACCAGATGTAATGGTGTAATGAAATAAAAGTATTTCAGCAGCAGTGTCCACTCACAGGATAATTTGTTGTGAGCTGGGAATCCATGGCTTGTACAATTCTCAGCTCATTCATAAACTCACAGAACGGCCTTCAGGGAGCATCTAATGTAGCTTTAATGTGACGGAAGAGCTCTGAAATCTTATTCCCCGCCCTGAAAACACATTCCAAAGTGTGTGTTCAATCTACACCAACCACACTTACAATTTGTTTCCATCCTCACACCTTCCTCAAAATGCAATTCCCATTAGTTAAGCAGTTTTGAGATAAAGTTACACAGAACCCATACAGATGATGAGATGGTTAGATAGCATCACTGATGTAATGATTTGAGTAAACTCCGGGTGACAGTGGAGGACAGGAAGGCCTGGCGTGCTATGGTCCATGAGGTCACGAAGAGTCGGACACGACTAAATGGCTGAACAACAACAACAAAAGAGGGGAGGGGAAAAATGTGTCTTGTGTTTTATAGGGCTGTGCATGTTCAAAGTGATTTGGAAGAAAGACCTCACAGAAGAGGGAGCACAAAATCTTTCTTTTACTCATTATTCATTTATTTGTTTTGTCTTTGTCAGGCTTCTGTGCAAGCCTGAAAAAAATGCACAGCTTTAAGCAATCCACTAAGTGCAGTTAATGCAACTCCTAAAGCGATGGTGGCAGTTGTTGTTCAGGGTCACATGTAAGTCAGAAGAAAGAGGGCTGCTTTAAGGAACATCAGAGAGACACACAGCTCACACGAGGTCCACAGCGCTTCTTCTGTGCCCATTCCTGGACTGGGAGGCCCTGACCCTTGGTCACCTCCCAACTGGACTATTGCAATGCGCTCTACATGGGGCTGCCCTTGAAAACCTTCCGGAAGCTTCCATTGGTCCAGAGTGCAAGCGGCATGGGTAGTTATAGGTGCACCTCATTATGCCCATGCCACACCGCTACTTTGAAACTGCACTGGCTCCCAGCGGGGTTCCGTGTGCAATGCAGGGTGCTGGTTATCACGGCACAGACTGGATTACTTGAGGGACCGCTTCCTCCCAGGAACATCTGCCCACAGAGAGGGCTTGCCCCAGGTTCCTTCCTTCAAATCTTGGGTGCCTTTTCTGTGGTTCCTTCCTTCAAATCTTGGGTGCCTTTTCTGTGGTTCCTTCCTTCAAATCTTGGGTGCCTTTTCTGTGGTTGCCCCTGTTCTCTGGGACAATCTCTCCCACCCCAACAACCTAGAGGGCCCAACTCTTCTCCCCTTTAGGAAAGCCGTTAAGACCCGGCTCTCCTCCCAGGCATTATAGGAGGAGGAAGGAGTATTAGGTACAGTACGTTTGCCGCCTTGAGTTATTTATAAAAATAATAAAGGGATAAAAATTAAAAATTATATGTGTCCTTCTTGGTGTCCCTAGAAAGACACATATAACACCTTTGTTATGCGAGCTGCATTGGGTTCCAGTGTGCTTCCGGGTCCAATTCAAGGTGTTGGTTATCACCTTTAAAGCCCTACATGGCATGGGGCCAGGCTACCTGAGGGACCGCCTCTTCCCCGTTACATCAACCCATCCCACCCGATCTTGCAGAGAGGGCATGTTGCGGACCCCGTCAGTAAGAGAACTTCGGTTGGCGGGGTCCAGGAGGTGGGCCTTCTCTGAAGTAGTGCCCACCCTCTGGAACATTCTACCCCCCGGGGGCGAGGTTGGCCCAATCGCTCCTGGCCTTCCGGAGGAATCTGAAGACCTGGCTCTGCCACCCGGCTTGGGGCAAGGAGAGGAGTAGGCATGTCTGGGGATGGCTAGTGCCCTAGAGTGATCGTCGCATACAAGGACTGAGTTAGATCATCAGCCATTGGATTTCATTTTTTATTTTTATGTATATTCATTTTAGTTTTAATTGTATTTATATATTGTAATTTATATATTGTAATTTATTGTTTTATTGATTATGCTGTTGTAAACCGTCCAGTGTCCCTCCGGTGAGAGGAGATGGGCGGTGACAAATCTAATAAATAAATAAATAGATTTGGGGCCAGTTGAGTGGGCGCCTCCTCTTGGTTGTTTTGTTACGTTGCTTGGTCACCATTTTATATTTTGTATGTGTATATTGTATGTATGTTTGTATATATGTATGTATGTGTGTGTGTGTGTGTGTGTGTGTGTGTGTGTCTGTATGTATGTATATGTATATATAGTTTTTTTGGGCAGGAGGGTTGTCATTGGCTGTTGTGGGTCTTCTTTTAATGCTGTAAACTGCCCAGAGTTCCATTGTTTGAGTTGGGTGGCCTAATAAATCTTATAAACAAACAAACAAACAAACAAATAAATAAATAAAACATTTGACTTTTTGACCGCCCCAATAGACCCTAGCATAAAAAGGTAAAGGTTCCCCCCGCACATTTGTTCAGTCGTGTCCGACTCTAGGGGCCGGTGCTCATCTCCGTTTGTTACCCGAAGAGCCAGCGTTGTCCGAAGACACTTCCGTGGTCATGTGGCTGGCATGACGCATGCGGAATGCTGTTCCCTTCCCACCGAAGTGGTACCTATTCAGCTACTTGCATTTGCATGCTTTCGAATTGCTGGGTTGGCAAGAGCTGGGGCGAGTGCGGGAGCTCACTCCGTCACGCGGGGCTAGGGATTCGAACCTCCGAACTTGCGACCTTCCGATCGACAAGCCTGGCGTCTTACCCGCTGAGCCACCACGCCCCTATTAGGTGAGTTTTAACAGGGTTAAGGTAAAGGTACCCCCCGCACATTTGTGCAGTTGTGTCCGACTCTAGGGGCCGGTGCTCATCTCCGTTTGTTAGCCGAAGAGCCAGCGTTGTCCGAAGATGCTTCCGCGGTCATGTGGCCGGCATGATGCACACGGAACGCTGTTACCTTCCCACCAAAGTGGTACCTATTAATCTACTTGCATTTGCATGCTTTCGAATTGCTAGGTTGGCAAGAGCTGGGTCGAGTGCGGGAGCTCGCTCCATCACGTGGGGCTAGGGATTCGAACCTCTGAACTTGCGATCTTCCGATCGACAAGCCTGGCGTCTTACCCGCTGAGCCACCACGCACCCCTTACCATGCCTTAATCGCAGCTTAATGAACAAACTATAATTAACTGGATTCACTCAACGTGCTAAGCCATCATCTCCACAACGGAAAACCACCTGGGTTCCAGTCCCTGGGGGGCTTTCAGCCGGTCCCTCCCCTCAGCCCTAAAGGTAAAGCTAAAGGTTGCCCCAAACAGTCATGTCCAACTCTAGGGGCCGGTGCTCCTCTCCGTTTGTTAGCGGAAGAGCCAGCGCTGTCTGAAGACGCTTCCACGGTCATGTGGCCAGCTGGGGCGAGTGCGGGAGCTCACTCCGTCACGCGGGACTAGGGATTCGAACCTCCGAACTTGCAATCTTCCGATCGACAAGCCTGGCGTCTTACCCGCTGAGCCACCACGCCCAGACCCTAGTATACCCTGCCCTAATGCTCAGGCCATGACTGAAAAGGGATTTCATCCTTAATTAGAAATGGGGCACAGAGGGGAGAGAGACAGACGTGCTCTTCTTCATTGTTTCCTTGCCATTCAGATCACCTGTTGATTGCACGGATAAAACGTCAGAAAGAGTCTGACGTTCTCTTCTCCAACTAACCAGGTTCGTCCAAAAGCATAAGCTCCATGCATGAGATTCATAGCGTGGCTACTTAACTGCATGGAACGCCATCGCTGGAACATCTGGGGCTCCCTTCTGTGACGCCCTTTCGCCCAGCCCTCGTCTCCAGGCATGGCCTTGTCCTGTTCCCAGAAACCTTTTGAGGGCAGACTGATTTGTCCCCATCCTCTGGCCGAGATGAGGTGAGAGAAAGCCTGAAGGACCATCCTTCTGGAGGTCTTGCACTGAGACTTCCCTGGAGGGGAAGCAGGCTGTGCTCTCACTTCTCATGAAGGTCCCGGAAGAAGGAAGCAGTGCTGGCCAACAGATAAATGCCCGCTGTTCTTTCCACCAGCACTGGAAGTGGTGGTAGCTATGATCGACGTGCAAGGGAAGCGCGTCCTGACCGAAAGGAAGAAGGCGGCATCATTTCTGGTCCTCCCACATCCTTGCCAAAAAGGGCCCCGTTTTCTGTTTCCCTCAGAGGAGCAATAGTGTTAGCAATGTCCTGCTTAGATCTTCTGTTTTGTGGATGTTAGTTGGCTTTAAAAAGAAGTCACTGAGGGGCTGAGGATGGGCTACTGTATGATCTCAATTCACTGCTATGTTTTGCGGAGTACGTTATGGTTTCCTTCAGATGCCATTTTCTTCACCAAGTTGATCTTCACATTCAAAGCACAAGAAAGAATAAACCATGTTCTAAACATTTGCTTGAAGTCTGCTAATGTCTGTTGCTTCCAGGTGGGCAACCACCTTATCTAATTTGCATCATTTGCACGATGACACCATGACACCTGTGACATCATTGCAGCAGGTACCAGGCCCTTCTGCCTCCCTCCCCTCCCCTTCCCTTCCCTTCAACCTAACTCAGGTTAAAGCATCCTGGAAGGACGGTTGGGCAGCCTCTGCTTGAACCCATCCCTCTTTGGGACAATGGTTCCTCTATCAAACTGCTCTTAATTTAGCACTTTGTCCTCTTCTTCGGGGTGTTTCTGCTGGACGCAGGGAAGGGAAGGGAAGGGAAGGGAAGGGAAGGGAAGGGAAGGGAAGGGAAGGGAAGGGAAGGGAAGGGAAGGGAAGGGAAGGGAAGGGAAGGGAAGGGAAGGGATGATGCAAATGTCTTCTTCTGAGGGAGGATGGTTTGCGTGAATGTGTGAAAGAGAAGGGGGGATCAACGCCTTATTCTACCTTGTTTTAATCAGCAATGATAATTTTTAAAAATCTTGTTATAGGCTTTCTGAGGGGTATAGATCCATAAATAGATTGACCTGCACAGACCTGCAGCACGTGCAGACGTTTACTGGGTGGCAGGAAATCTCCCGGACAGGTTCAGTTGGAGTAGGAAGCTGGGCACTGCATAGGATTGGGGTTCTATTTTTATTTTCCGTTTGCTCTTCCTTGTGGGGAGGGCCTCTTCCTTTTGAGGGAATAAAGTGTGTTTGTACAGAAACACACATGCATGTCTATACGCACGCACACAAACAAGATATAAATGTCTGTTGAACAGCCTTCCGCAGACCTTGTCCACTGGATAAATGGATCTTGGAAAGTGATCTTTCATCTAAGAAGTGCTTCAAGCCTTCCTGTGTTTTCCTTGATTAATGTTAGATAGAAAATTAATTAATTAATGATAGAACTCAGAGTCAAAGATAGTTCTATCTCAGAGTCAAAGAGACAACCACCAGCTAGACACGTGGAGAGACCAAAAAAGGGAGCATCAGTGGTGGAGTCAGGCTGTGAAGGTCTCTTGGGCATGACGCTCTCCTTAGTCCTCCAGGCTCGGGGGCCCACTCTGCCTGGTGGCCCTCCATGCTAACATTTGCCTGATGTTTTTCCTGATGCAGAATCCATGCAGCTTCTCGAAAGCAAGGAGGAAGTGTGGGGGGTGGGGGTTTAGAGAAGCTGCACAGATTCAACTCCTCCCATTTGTCACTTGGAAGAAGGACGAGTGGTTAAGGTTTAGTAAACCAGACACTCAGTTCATACTGAATTGAATTGGCTTAGTTTTTATTTAGCCTCAATGGCTCATCTGCATGTTTCTTAGCAGAGCATTTTAAAAAAGCCCAGTCATCCCTTTCCTTGATGCTGAGTAGCCTGGGGAGGGGAAAGTGGGGTGTAACACTTCCACAAATAGCCTTCCTAAAATAAAATATGAACAACTTTTGCCAAATTTGGGGAACTAAACCACGGCATCTCTGATGAGATGCTGCATGAGTGATCTCAGACTGCTTCACAGCCAGATTGGGCAGACTGGTCATTCCACCACCGTAGCCATTGTCCAGTACAAGCCACGACTCCCCTCGCCCCTTAACCCTTCCTGCCCACACCGACTGTTCTACACAAAAGCAGGACAGAGCACTGTGAACGCATTTCGACATTTTCCAGCATTCGCTGGAAAGTTGACCCGGCAGATATCTGCTCTTTGCCTGGTTGAGACAGCTCCTGCGTCATTTTTCAGAGACTGAGGAGTGAACAGAAAATCCTTGACTCAAGCCTTGCCTTAGTCGCGCACACACACAGGGACAGTCTGCTGATTACAGATGGCTCCTGCAAACAATGAATTCTGACTTTAGCAAAGGCTTTGTTCCTTTCCTAGCGGCCTCCACTGGAGAAAGAGGAAGAAAGAGAACGGGAGCTAGTGAATGCCACTGAGAAAAAAGAGGAAGCGATCCATTGCCCCCAACAGCAGCAGCATTTTTGAAAGCGCACTCTCATATCGTCATGATTATCAGTAGGATCCCCTGAGGTTTTAAGGTTCCAGACCAGCAGATGTGATCGAGCAAAAGGGATCTGCCAACTGCTGCTTCTGCTAGAATGTCAGTATTATTTTTTTGGCCTATGACCATACGTTGTAATAAAAATAAAGTATTATGAATATGCCCATGGAACTTGGTTACCCAGCCGAAGCATAGTGGATATTGCTCTGAACTGCGCTGGTTAATGTGTGGCCACAGAACACACCATGTGTACAAACAACAACAACATAGCAGAGTGGAAACCCAAGGGGCCCAGGGGAGATTCTACACATCTTCCCATCATAGGCAGGTTTTATGTCGTTGTTCTTGACCAAGCAGAAAACCAACTATAATCTAGCAATAAGGTCCCCTCTCCTAGAAGGAACATCTACTGAGTAATATTGCACATTCTAAATCCACACACACTAAAGGCAAGAATCAAGAAACTGGTCTGTGTCCAGGCCGGGTGCTTTTGTAACACCCAAGGTTTTTAGGAGTTAAAAGATAATGTTGGGGGAGTTGGGCGGTCATATAAATTTAACTAATAAATAAAATAAATAATAAATGTGTTGGGTTCAGAGAAGCTGCAGTTTCAAAAGCCACCCCCCCAGCTGTTTATTCCCTTCCCCCAGAGTTGTAACATGAACAAGGCTGTTTTTTCCTCACTTTAGGGAAAGAACAGAAGCCTTATGCAGACCTGCGCTAAATGGAAGTCTCATGGGGCAATCCTGTGAAGCTCCCCTCCCACCAGGGTGGCTCAAGGCATGATGGGCCTCCACAGGACATCCATACCCACAGCCTCCATGGATGAAAGAGGAGGCCTTTCTGCCTCTAGGTTTATCAGGGTGATGTCAACAGGTTTCAGAGTTCCACAGGTTTGCTATGGTAAACACGAATGCTCTAATGAGTAGAGCATTCATTCATTCATTGGCGATCACTCGTAGCTGAGTAAGATTGTCTTCCAAGGGTAAAATTTTAACAGTGGATCCGTAAGTGGCTGTAAAGGCCAATTCTGGATCCGCACAACCTCCCACAATGAGGGCATAGGTTTCCGGGTGGGAGACGGTCATGGTGAGGGTTTGCTTGACGTGCCTTCCTTTTAGCTCTTTTCTCCCTTTCGCCCTGTACTCGTGCTTCTCCAAAGTCCATAGCGCCTTTAATAAAGGCTGACCTCCAATTGAAACACTCATGAGTTAGGGCTTCCCAGTTCTCAATGCTGATATTACATTTTTTTAATTAGCTTTGAGAGTATCTTTGAATCTCTTTTGCTGTCCACCAATATTCCGTTTTCCATTCTTAAGTTGGGAGTAAAGTAGCTGCTTTGGAAGACGATGGTCAGGCATTCGAACAACATGGCCGGTCCAGCGAAGTTGATGTTGGATGATCATTGTTTCAATGCTGGTGGTTTTCGCTTCTTCTAATATGCTAACATTAGTCCGCCTATCTTCCCAAGTAATTTGCAGAATTTTTCGGAGGCAGCATTGATGGAATCTTTCAAGAAGTTGGAGGTACATCACAACTGAAGCACCCTCCTATCTGAGCTTTCTGGCATCTGGTGGCTGGTCAGATACTTCCTAGAAGAGGAACAATAGTGGTCTCTTCTACAGTGGGTCCCTATGACATTAGCAGCTTTGTTCCTGGAAGCAATAAAGACTCAGCAACGTTGTATTGTCAAAGGCTTTCACGGCCGGAGTTCGATGGCTGTTGTGGGTCTTCCGGGCTGTGTGGCCATGTTCTGGAAGTTGTGGTTCCTAACGTTTCGCCAGCATCTGTGGCCAGCATCTTCAGAGGGCAGGAGCACAGACAGAAGCTCTGTGCTCAGGTAGAATGGCTGTGCTCCTGCCCTCTGAAGATGCTGGCCACAGATGCTGGTGAAACGTTAGGAACCACAACTTCCAGAACACGGCCACACAGCCCGGAAGACCCACAACAGCCATCACTCAGCAACGTTACTAGTTCCTGATAATCCATGCCTCCTGGAATTCGTCCACTCCCTTTCTAAAACAGTCTACTTTGATGTATCACCAATCACACCTGGTGGCAGTGAATTCCACGGTTCCTTAAGGTCACTTCCACAACACCAGCTCTTGCACCACCGTGACGACCACCACCATCCCAATCCATCCCAAAACAGATTGATATCAACTTATGCTGACCTCAACATGCTACGAACATGTTTTGTGTGGAAGTGCCCGAGATGCTGCTAAAGCACTTCTTCCTTTTACTGGTCCTGAACCTTCTTGCAGGAAGCTTCACTAGGGTAATTCCAAGTACAAACGCCACGAGAGTGGAGAAAAATTCTCTCGGTGTACATTTTCCATACTGTGTATTGCTTAATATATTAACTCCTGTCCGTTCCTCAGTATCTGAACGCCAGGCCAACGGATTGTCCCCAGTTAGTGGAGCTCTTTAAGTAGAGCTGAAGAAGGATGGGGAGGCATGGTCTCCTGAAGTCAAAATACAGAAATGTCAGCAGAAAAAGACCCCGGTCTCCTGGGACTGCGCACTGGGGAAAAGTCATGGAGCAAAGCGAGTTGAGGAAACCAGTAGTTAAAACATTTGTTTCCTGCCAGGGGAGGCTGGGCGCGCTTCGTCATTCTCCCCCGTTCCCTAGCAGGCATGGTACTTCTGCTGACAGGCCTTCTGCTTTTCAGAAGAGGCAGGAGTATCTGCGTGGGGTGTCAAAAACCTCAAGATGGCAACTGTGGCCACATGGCCCCCTTTTTACTGCAACACAGAGGCTTTGGTTGCATGGTTGTGTCCACTTTTACTTTTTTGACACCCCTTGCAGACACCCCTGCAACTGGCTGAATAATTAGCATTGTGTGAATGCTAATTATCCACAGCACTGAATCCTTTGTGAAGAAGCCGTCTCTGTCAGTCTCCCTCCACTTTAGCTCCGCTCGCCGGTCATGGTTTCATACGTACACGTGTCAAGCATTGTAAGAACTTGACCCGTGTTTGCTTTTGTGCCGAAAGCCTTGCTGCTCGCAACGAACCGCTTGCCTTGGCCGTTTCCCGATAAGACACCTGGACTGTTAACGAGCGTTCTGAAGGGAGGGGGTCGAACTGGAGTGGGAACTGGTTTGTTTTCAATTAGATAGTAAATGATGTCAAAGGGATGTTCTTAATTTCAAAGTATGCGCGCCAATTTGGCCATTCGAAGCTTCGCCTTTGCCTCATGTATTCTGATCCTTAATAAATGAACCTTTTAAGCATGAACTGACTGAAAGGTTTCTTGAGTTTGGGATCCCGATAGTGAGACACTCACAGTAAGCTTTGAATGGCCAAATTGGCAGGAAACAAAATTCAGGCTTGGCCATCCAGTCAATTTGCTTCTGTGCAATGTCAGAGAAATCATGTGTGCATGCAATGGATCAGAGGTCCAAGAGAAACACCCTGCCAAAATCACAATGGTGAGACTCTGAACTGAGGAAGCTACCTGTTTCAGGGACCCTTATAAGGGATTCCTCATCAAGGTGCATCTCCTGAGATCCAGGAAGCCTTCTCCTGATGCATCTTGATCTCCATTCACCCAACTAGAGACGGATCAGTCTGCAAAGGCAATAATCTGGCAGGATCTCATTTTGGGAATATTGGTGGAACTATCATTCAATCAATCAATCCATCCATCCATCCAATATTCTCTGTTGGGGCTGCAATAGCTCTTCAAGGTGGAACACGGGCATAATAATTCAGCTCCACTCAGGCTAGTCTCTATGGACAGGCGTATCCTGTCATTTCATCGTGCCCCCCCTGAAGTGTTTAAAGCAAGAGTGGACTCCCATTTGGGGCTATGCTGGGTTCCGCAGAACCCTTTGGGGGCTGAGGGATGGGGCCATGATACCCCTGGCAACTGTATCAGAGGAGAAAGGAGAAGTTTAGACCTGCGACCACAGAAGTTACTTCCAAGAGAATTCCCACGGCTTGGGCCACAGAGATGTTGACTAAGGTGGACGTCCACACCCACTCACAGAGCAATTTATTTTTATTTATTGCAATTCCATCCCACCTCCTGAGAAGGGCATAAGAAGGGCACCAAGCAACTTTGCCCTGAACTGGGGTAGCCGCCCAGAGCCCTCTTCTGGATGGCAGGAGGGATACATGGGCATCCAGTTAGCCAATGGCTGCGGAAAGGCTCAAGGAGACACAAGGCAGCCTTCAGGAGGAGATCTTATGAAAGCAAGCAGCCCTCTTGCCTAACTGACGGAGCTCATGCTTTGCAACCGTGTGCGCGCATGCGCGCGCGCGCACACACACACACACACACACACACGGAGTCTTGGGCAATGCCTGTAAATACTGCCAGGTTTGGACTCACTGGACTGCAGTACCAGTCCAAAAGGGAAGAGGGTCTGCTGGGTTTCCAGGACCTCCTCCTGCTCCAATCATGGTAAGGAAAGGCCACGTTCAATTCTGCCCCCTGCAAGGGAGGTCAGATTAACATTCGCGAGCTCCCTGGGACATCAACACCATTACTGATCGGGGGGAGAGACACCCAGTTTGGACTGAGATGCCTCAGGTTAGCCATGAGAACGTGGCTGGCTTGCCCATCACACTACACCATAAGCTGTAGTTCACCAGTCGCACTACCGGGGTTCACTTGAACCAGTTGCCCCAGTCTGTGGTCCAGGGACCCCTGGTGGTCCAGAGAGGTACTAGAGATAGTCCCTGGCATTGGCACCCCTCTCTCTTCCTCCCCTGCCCCCCATGACGCCACATCACCAAACCTTGCCAGATTCAGGGGAACAGATTGAGCACTCTCACAAGGTTCTCACCAATTTCTTTTTTCAAATGAAATAATTCTGTAATTGGGGGTCCCGTATACACTCAACGGCACTCCCAAGCACAACACAAGCATCCCATGGCAAGGTAGCGGCCCACAGAAAGGATAAGGCTGGGGATCCCTTTCTGAGCCAAGAGCCGTCTTAGCTCAGCGCATTTGGAAACCCAGCCTTTGCCACAGGATTCTTCCCCCAAACTAGCTGGGCTTCCTGTCAAAAACAGGGAAAGCGGCAAGGGAGAATTTTGTGCATCAAGCTCCTAATCTGAACTTTAGAAAGCTTAGAGAGCTATGGGAGAATTTGGGGGGGGGGGGGAGAGGGTTTAGGATTAGGGCTATCTCAGATGAACTGCCTTTACTAAATTTACTAAATACTAAATATTCGTATTCTACATGACTTGTCTTTAAGTTGCTGATTGTGCAGATTAGAACTAGGATCCTCACAACAACATTGATTTCGGCTTTTGCTCATTTGCATTAGTCCGACTAGCAAGCCCCTAGAAAGCTGAAGCTTCATTTCTGCGGTGGGCAAGATTTGCACCACAGACGGTCTTGTTCATTGTTTAGTGGTGTCGACACACTCTTCTAATGCGTGGCTTGCTTGGCTGGATCAGCCAAAGATCCTGCTAGACAAGCCCTTGTGTCTGCAACAACAGCCAAATAGGAAAACCATGAAGATCCTAGACTTCCTTTGTTATTGTTTCCCATAACTGGGGATTACCCAGCTTACACTGCCCCTGGCTGGGGAGGCTCCACCAGAAGGACAGAGACCTCCCATGTGTAACCGAGCGAGCAAGTTAAACTCCTGTATAATACAAGTTCACTGAATCTCCATCTGAGATCAAGATCTGAGATCTTGGCTGAGAAATGTAAAAGGACACGTTACCGTTCTCGGCTTTCTGCGATAGCAATGCATCCTCTCCTTGCTTGCCCTGTATCCCATTTGTTCTGATCCAGGAACACACGTATGCCGCCACGCACGCAACAAGGAGGCCTACCCCCTCCTCTAAGGGTAGCCCTACGCCAGGTTTGGGCGGCCAGGGCTGCACTGCTGGGGCCATCTTCCATCACCTTCTCTGCTTGGAAGAAGAGCAGAAGCCCGTGGGAGCGGCCAAGCGGGGTCCGGCCGGCCAGACATTAGGAAAAGCTGCTCCCAGGGAGCCCGCAGCAAACATGCGTGTCAATAGCCAGCAGGATGTCCCAAAGCCGCCGTCGCTGAGGGTTCCCCCCCCCACTTCCTGGACCACAACAGGAGGGCAGCGAAGCAAAGGAATCCAGCGCTGTTTGCTGAGAGCTGTTTGACGGGCAGCTACTTCATTGTGCCCCAACGGAAGTCAGCACATTGAGCAATTCTGAAGATTTAGTCTAAACACTCCCCCCCATGACTAAGTGAAGCTAAAAGCAAATGTCCCTTTTAATTAGAGGTTGCTCCCTATGCGCGTGCACACACACACACACACACAGAGAGAGAGAGAGAGAGCACAACCAGGAAGTTTCATCATGCTTAGTCTAACATTAGAAGCTGCAGAAGCCAGAGTGGGAGCAGAGCAAGAGAAAGAGCAATCACTTGTCTGAATAGGAGGGTTTGGTAGATGAAAATTCTGACGAAGACTTGAATGCCTTTTTGGGGGTATCACGTGGAAGGTAGAAATGGTGCCCCGCCTCCCCCAGAAAGTTTGCAAGGCTAGCTTGGCCCATCCTTCCAGCAGCTACGTCATCATCTCCCTAGCAAAATCTTGCAATATCAGCCACGCTCTTCCTGCCCCCCAGCACTGGGTGAGCTCGGGTTTGCCCCTGAAGAAGAGGATCCTCAGAGGATCGCGGCGTTTTCCCTTCTCATCCCAGCCCAGCCCTGGACAGGAGCAGCTGAACGAAAGTTGGAGGCAGTTAGGGAAAGGCCACCATCTGCTTTTCTTTTCTCCCAGATCCTGGAAGATCTTGCCATCATGCTTCCTGGAAAGCAGGGCTGGAGATGCCATCTCTGCCCTGTAGGCTGACATTGTCCTACCCAGCAGGGTATGGAAGAGCCCGGCTTGAAGGCTGGGTGGGGCTGCATGGCTCTGTGGCTTGTCTCTGGCTGGGGGAGATACATCGCGTCCAGCCATGGCAGGACCTTAGTTCTCGGAATATCATGAGTGGAACCCTGCGCTGAAAATCTCACTGCCCCACAGTGGAGATTCGCCATCTTTTTGTGCGTTATCGTCCTTCCATCAAACTACATTATTCATGGTTTCCATCCCAGCATTCTCAGGCAACAGCACTGCAGGAAAACGCGAGCTTGGGCAGATTGGTGGTTGGCAAGGGCAGCGTTATCCTTCCTCCCCTAACTGCTTTGCTAACGAAGGGGAGTGGGCCTGCATTTCCCCCACAGCCCCCAGGGGGAAAATCAGCCTGAGTAAAATGGGGGGGGGGAGCTCCACAGCTCCTCACAATTGCATCTTCCTAGCTCCTTTTCTTTTTCTTCTCATTTTTTAAAGGAATGTGTAAGTGTGTGTGGTTTGGCTCCAGGTTAAAACATGCCAGGTGGAAACACCAAGATCATACTGCCTGATCTCAATAAGGTGACCGGGCTTGGACAGGAGAGGAAGCGGTCTACGTGGACCAGCAGGAAATCCCAGGGCTGGGGTCCAGACTGGGATGTTTAAAAAAACACCCAGAGGAAAGAGTGGGCCAACCTGGCAGGGCAGCTGAATCTATCCAACCAGGCCTCTGTGAAAGAACTGAGCTGGGGTGCTTCCTAGGTGATGTGGTGCGCTCAGGGCTTCAGAACCCCCGATGTACAAAGCGACATTGTACATCGTGTATTGCAGAAGGTGGCCCAGCTCAGCAGAGGAGCCGGTCTCTTTCTCATGCGCAAGGGAGTCATCTGGGTTGGTGCGGTGCCCTGCGAATGGCCTGGAGGTGGAGAAGCGGCTGCCCCATGCCCTGCACTGCCAACCCCACCTTCATTTCTTATGTTTCTTGTGCCACGTTGCGTGCCAATATGCCAGCTGTTTTCCCCCCAAACCCTCCAAGATTCAATGTTTGGTTGCTCATTGGGTTCCTATTCAATAAACCACTGGAGAAAGATCTCCATCGATATGTAGCAATAGAGAGAGGGAAGACAGGGTGAGGCTCAGACTGTGATCTCCAACACAACAGCAGCAATACCAGTAGCTGGAATGCTCGCTTTTAGGTGCTCAATACTGAATATTTGTGTGACGTGCATTGAAAGAGTTTGCATCAGTGAGCATTTGTTAGGATCTGTGTCTGTTTCTTGCAAGCATGCTGATTTATTTGGATAAGAATACACATTGGCATTTTATCCAACAATTTCCTGGCTGCCAGATTTTCTGCAGACGGTTCCCTGGCATTTGCCAAGTAGGGGAACAAGGGACTGAAGCCTTGCAGCTTAATCCTACCACGTTGACATGGAAGGACATCCCTCGGTATCAGATGGGACTTCCTCCTGATTAAATGCACCTAAGAGTGCAGCTGTTGCAAGGTAGCATCGTCATTTTGCAATTTCTAAGAGTACGTGGGAATTGCCTTTCAGAGCTGAGGTTCTTACAACCCACCGGCTGATTAATTTAATACTCCGCTGGTTTTTTTCTGGCCACCACCTCTATAAACAAGTTGGCCAGGTCTCAGAAACAAATGCACTGGATCTTTTAATGGAAAAAAGGAATAATGCCTGAAGCTTTAACTGGCATTCAGTTAACCAGGTCATTAAAGTCCCTGCTTATTTACCAAGCTTGTTTGGGATTCTAAGCTGGAGCGCTTTCAAGAAGTATTTGTTCGGCCAAGGAAAAATAGCTAGTTTGGAATTATTTGTCCTTATGGCCCAAGGGTCTTTATAAGCAGTGCTTGCAAGAAATGTTGTAAACTTCTCTTTTCTACCAGTGTACAATTTGCACCAGATAACTCTTTGGTGCAAAACAGAATGCCCTGGGTTGATCAGCATTGAGTCCGCATGAGTGCAGTCTGCAGGGTGCGTTTACTCTTTTTCCTGCAGCTTCGGGAGCTGAATGGCAGGAAGCCTCCCACCCACCCACCCACCCCCCTTTTATTGTTACTAACAGAAGGGGAGGGAGGGGGGAGGGAGGGAGGATGGGGGTGTGCATCTCTGCTGTGTGCGAAGTCTGCCCGGGTGTAAGGAAAGGCCCTGAGATTAACCTACACACCACTTCAGCTCAGCCTGAAGCCAGAAACTTCTTCCTTCAAAGAATCTCAGGCTGTGATATTCTTCCTTCTGACCACTCAGCCTTCTCCAGCTGCCTCTGTGTTGTAGGGATGGGAGATTATGTCCCTCCAGATGTGGAACCAGAACCCCGCAGCCATGGCCAAGGGGGAAGGATGCTGGGAGTTGAGGGCACACAGGTTCTCCAGCCCCACTGCCATCATGGTTGCTGAGGGAACGGGGGTTCTTTTTTATTATTATTTATTTTTTAATTTATATAACCGCCCATCTCCCCCAACGGGGAACTCTGGGCGGTTTGCAATATATCTTTAGATGACTAGTTGGACCTTAGGAACAGGAATTATATTCCCGTTATTTGGTATCTGCCTGAATATACTTGTCACCGGCTTATTCACGTTGCACACAAGGGCCTTAAAAAAAGTCAAGTTGGTGGCTGTGAACATGTGACTGAAGCCCCACCCCTTGTTTTAGACGTGTTGCAATGTATGTAAAAAGGGGCAGAACTTTGATCATGTGGTCGTGACCACCATATTGACTTTTTTGACTGTCTCCCCCTCAGACAGCCACGTTGTATGCTTTTCTTTATTTGGACCAAGGTGTGGGACCAATATCTCCCTATGGCAGACTGAATCCTAATTCTGTAGTTTCCCTCCTTGGGCTGGTCCCTTATAGGAGGCTGGATGGGGTGGCCCAGCCCCCCCCTTTTTTTTCTAAGAAAGAAATCAAGGAAGGGAAGCCTAAAGGATCACGTAAGTGTTCTCCTAAGAAATGGCAAGGGTGGGATTAAGTGTTATTCAACAGAAGAGCAGAGGACAAAAATCCAGATAAGTTCACTTCAGTGTGAACTGCAGGCTGAACACGATAGCGATTGTCATTTTGGCCAGTCCTTTTATGTGGACGAAGTCAGTGGCTTCTAATGTCCAAGCACCGATTGATTTTAAAATTATACATGGATCCATTGATTGATTGACTGCAGCTTGCCAGAAGAAAAACATGTTACTGCAGCCATCTGGCGACAGTGTTGAGTTATTACAGGCTTGAAAGCTAAGCTTCAGTGATGTGCAGAGAACCTCAGAAAAATGATCTTTCATAAAATGCACCTAACTTCTCTGCCTCCTTAGATGCCTCACGAAAACTCACTGAGAAATGCATTTCATCAGTGCATGTATCAGCTCTCATTCTGCCAGACATAGGGATAAATCCGCCGACCAAAAACTCCTTCCTTAGGCCCTTTTTTGTGCCCTCGAGTGACTAGTCCCTGCAGATTTCTTGGCAAAGTTTTTCGGAAGTGGTTTGCCCTGGCCGTCTTCTTCCTGGGGCTGAGAGGGAGGGGCTGGCCCAAGGTCACCCAGCCGGCTTTCATGCCTAAGGCGGGACTAGAACTCTCAGTCTCCTGGTTTGCCATTGGCTCCTTCCTAGGGCTGAGAGACAGGGACTGGCCCAAGGTCACCCAGCCGGCTTTATGCCCAAGGTGGGACTGGAACTCACCGTCTCCCGGGTTCTAGCCCGGTGCCTTAACCACTACACCATACTGTCATTAGGTCTAGGAGCCTGGAACGATCAGGCTTAAGAGCCTGTGGGAATTCATAGTAGGAAAAAGCAGGAAATCCTCAGAGGGAGAGACAGAGGAAATAACTCTCTGTGCTACTCCCTACTTGTCCTAAAATAAATACAGCATTTTAAAAATCAGGATTGTGTAAGGTCATCTACTCTTTCACATTAAGCAACAGTTCTCAAACATTATTGTTTCATTTGGGTTTGTTTCCTTTGTAGACAACAACCGATGTTATGTATGTGATCATTTGTGTAGGACTGTGGGAGGCTGACATCATCAACCAGATAAGAGCAACAACAATCAACACACACACAGACACAATAAACCAAAAGCCTACAGAATTTGGAATAGTACCAAAAGCAACCTTTGCTCACAGTCACTCGTGACCTCCCGTCTGGATTACCGCAATGCGCTCTACATGGAGCTGCCCTTGAAGAGCATTCGAATACGGCTGCACGGATAGTAAATGGAGTCGGATATTTGACGCACGTAACACCGCTGCTACGTGAGCTGCATTGGTGGCTGGTGTGCTTCCGGGTGCAGTTCAAGGTGCTGGTTGTCACCTTTAAAGCCCTTAATGGCATGGATCCAGGCTACCTAAGAGACTGTCTTCTCCCAGTTGTTTCTACCCATCCAATTTGGTCTGGTACGACTAAACGACTGAACAACAACAAAAAAGGCTGGGCATGCTGCGGGTCCTGTCAGCCAAGGAATGTCGGTTGGCGGGGACTAGGAGGTGGGCCTTCTCTGCCGTAGCGCCTGCCCTCTGGAATACCCTCCCTTCAGAGATCAGGATGTCCCCGACCCTGTTGGCCTTTCGCAAGGCCATGAAGACCTGGTTATGTGCCGGGCCTGGGGCCCCGAGTGTGTTAAGGGCCCCGTTTCTTGGCTACATTAATATCCATACATTGTTCACTTGTGACCATATATATTTATTTTGTACTTTTAATTGTTTTTAATTATTTTGACCGTTTTATGGTTTTTATGATTGTGAGCCGCCCAGAGTCACTTGTTGAGATGGGCGGCTATAGAAATCAATCAATCAATCAATCAATCAATCAATCAATCAAATAAATAAACCTGTGCCTCAGGGAGGGAGCAAGTGTTTTATAATGTGAGGCCCACCATCAAGAAGAATGGCACCATTGCAACCGCCATCTTGACTTTTTTGACCACACCCTGTGGATGCAATCCCCGCTGGGCCCATTCATATCGTCTCACCTCACAGGGGATGGGGGTGAATGTTCAGGATGGGCGGGATCTCAGTGGGAGAGAAGTCCTGCCAGTGCTTGGATGCTGAGCTAATGTGGGAGGGATTTGCAGGTTAAAAAACCCCCACAACTTGAATTGAGTCTGGGAAACTACTGGCCATCAGTGCCACAACCACAGGAACACTTTGATGCTAATAAACCTGCTCCTTGTTAAGTAGCTATATTTTGTCTGAGCTATTTTCAGGGGCAGCTCCTCATACAGCCAGTTGCAATTGACTGAACATAAGTCAACGAGGGCGTGAGTCACTGTGGTCAGCGCTTCCTGGCCCAAGAAGGCCCAGAACTGGCACACCGGGCCAAGCTGGGTACAGGAGTGGCCCTTCTGGCCATGGCCTCCACTTGCTGTCCAGGCAGGAGACGTGAGTCCAGGAGGACCGTCAGGTCACAGACCTGCTCCTCTGGGAGAGCGCCTTCCCGACTGACATCCATCCATCTGGGTATCAATTTAAGCTTTCTTTGCCCCATCCAGTCCCGCACAGACACTGAGTCAAGACCTCCACAACTACTCTGGTCAGACCGGGATGGAGAGCGGCAGCTAATACTTCAACCCAAACTGGCTGATGACCTCCCCCAGGAGTTTCACATAGTTGTTAAACAGTAAGGGGCAAGTTGGCACCACATACTGGAGGAAGCAAGACTTCCACACCAGCAGGAACCATTCACTCAGCAAGAAGAAGAACTGCTGGGACAGGGGGTCTCATTAGCCTGGTTGATCATCCTGGTCCTGCCCAATTTGGACCACCAGAACAAAGGAAATGGAGCACAGGGTTAAAACCTGTTTAAAAAAAGGTAAAGGTTCCCCCCGCACATTTGTGCAGTCGTGTCCGACTCTAGGGGCCGGTGCTCATCTCCGTTCGTTAGCCGAAGAGCCAGCGTTGTCCGAAGACGCTTCCATGGTCATGTGGCCGCATGACGCGCGCGGAACGCTGTTACCTACCCACCGAAGTGGTACCTATTCATCTACTTGCATTTGCATGCTTTCGAATTGCTAGGTTGGCAAGAGCTGGGGCTAGTGCGGGAGCTCACTCCGTCACGCGGGGCTAGGGATTCGAACCTCCGAACTTGCGATCTTCCGATCGACAAGCCTGGCGTCTTACCCGCTGAGCCACCACGCCCCTCAAACCTGTTAGGAACCACCAAACACCAGGCATTGGTACTGATGTTCCCAACCTCAATAGAACTTGGTCAAGTCCCATTCCCTGAAAGAACTGAAACTCATCCTCACTCTTTTGCTAAGATCCAGCTTTGAAAGCCGGAATGTAGAAGAGCTACTGAAGCCAACTGGGAGAGCCCATTTGGCACAGTGGTTAACGGCATTGGATTAGAGCAGTGTTCCTCAACCTTGGGATTGCACCGTCCCGCCCTGGCCTTGTAGCTGCTTTGGTTTCCAAGGTCAGGCTGCAGCAAGTGAAGCACGAGGTGTTCCCTTCCGGCTGTCCTGCCCCAGACACTTAAGACTCATAGACTCCTCACAGGGCTGGAAGGGACCTTGGAGGTCTTCTCGTCCAACCTAGGCCAACGTGTGAGGCTCTCCCTCCGTCCTGCTGGGCTGGCAGGACCTCCCTGGTGGCCCACTCTGCTGATGCTCCTGTGGCACCCAGGGCACTCGAGAAAACCATGCGCAGAAGCAGCAGCAGGCCCACACTTAGTGCAGAACGCCCTTGTGCAGCTCTCAGCTGGCAGTCCAAGGTGACCGTGAGCACGTGGGCTGGGTGCGCTTTGACAACGAATCTGAAGGAAAACGGTGGCCCTCGTGCAAGCACAGCATCTCGCTGCTCTTCATCAAGGCAGCTCGCCCCTTTTTCAGGCTTCCGCAGGAGGCGGAAAAAAGATGCAGCTGCTTTAAGGACCCCCGGGTTAAAGTTAGCACACCTTTTAAAGGAGCCGCATCTTCAGGCTTGTACAGGAGCGTACAAAAGACAGGCTTCTTCGGTGAAGAGCAGGGAGCTGCTCTTTGTCCCAAGACCCCAAGCACTTGCGAATCCTTTTCAAAGTGAGCACGGCTAGGCTAACGGCTATCGACAGTTCAACCAACGGGCGGTGAGTCCATTAAAGTTGAGGGTGAGTTGCCAGATCCACCCTAACCACCTTGTTTCCCCTCAAAAAGCAGCCGAGACCTTCTCTCCATCTGCAATCCCTCTCAGAAGTCCACTGAGTTGCCTCAAACATCAACGGCACAGATATTCGGGGTCAAGAAGAGGGAACTGGCAGGTGAACACGAAGCGAGTGATTTCATAGCATGAAATATTTAAAGCCTTATTTAAGGACTCCGTGAAGAGGCTTCACAGCTTATAAGTCATGGCTTCTTTATCGCTGGCTTATGAGATGCACACTGTAAACTAGGCCAAAGCCGGAACACGCAATGGCACAGCACACTGTGTGAACCCAGCCAATACAACCAGGTTGCCATCTAAGTTAGAGTACACAGCCCAAAGCTGCCCTCTTGGGGTGGTCTGAGAGAAGGGGGAGCGGGCAGGCAAGTGACACCACACACGAGGTTGACACGGTGCAAACGACATGAATTATGTCCCTTGCACCAGTTGTGTCACATGCACCATGATGTCATGATGTCCTGTATGTGATCTCATCGCGGCTTCCTTCAGATGCTTGCGCCGGAGGGCTTCCTGCAAAGTTGCCTTCCTCAGCCAATACTTTGCACGGCATCCAGAAGCTGCTGGGCAGCCTGAACTGGGGTGAGGTTACCTGGATGAAGGTGGGCATGCTGACAACTACTCTGGCGGAGGTGCCACCAACCCTCAGATTATGTCCCAGCTGCTCTGAGACAAAAACCAGATATGACACGCGGCCACCTACGAGGACCAAGCCCATGGCCGTGAACTCCAGAGCCGCATCGGTGCCCCACGGCGAAGGCAAAGGGAAGTCCCTCAGGGCCCAGGGCTTCTAATAGCGACTCAGCGGTGAGGTCAAGCAGCTCAGCTGGGGATGAAGCTGCGTAGGCCGAAGACCAGTATGGCAGCAGTAGGCCTGGCACACCCCTCTCGCCCCCAAGGCCCGATGCACAAAGAGCACCACGTCTCTGATGCTGTGGGGAACTGCGCCTGTCTCCAGCGTCTCTTATTATCTGGAATAATAAGAACAGCTCCGGACTATACAGGCAGTCCTCGCTGAACGACCACAATTGGGACCAGAATTTCGGTTGCTAAGCGAAGCAGTCATTAAGCGAATCCGACCCGATTTTATGACCTTTTTTGCAGAGGTCGTTAAGTGAATCACCAGAGGCATTTTAAGCAAACCACGCGGCCGTTAAGTGAACCATGCAGTTCCCCATTGATTTTGCTTGCCAGAAGCTGGCCGGTAAATTCAAAAATAGTGATCACATGACCATGGGATGCTGCGACGGTCATAAATGCGAACTGGTTGCCAAGCGCCCAAATTGTGATCACGTGACCATGGGGACACTGCAACGGTTGTAAGTGTGAGAACCGGTCATAAGTCGTTTTTTTCAGCACCGTCATAAGTCCGAACCATCGCTAAACGAATGGTTGTTAAGCGAGGACTACCTGTAATTGGGACAGGCAGAGTTCCTTGCTGTTGCTGATATCTGATCTATTGCCTTCTTTAGAACTCACTAAATTTTGCAGTTTAGTCTGGTTCCAGACTAAAAAGTTAATTTTAACAAATCAGATGGATTGAGGATTAATATTGCTAAGGGAATTCCCCGTAAGAGTTCCCCGTTGGGGGAGATGGGCGGTTATATAAATTAAATAAATAAATAAAATTAATTAATTAATTAAAGAGCTCTTAATATCCAGTCAACTATTAGGAACTTAGAGATGTGGATATATGTAAGTTTCTTGAGAGGGTTTATCATAGTAAACAAACTATAATGGTCTGATATTACCCACCGCACTGGGTGTCATGAATACTCTACACCGGATCCTCTAAAAGGCCCCCTGGGTGCTCCCACTTGCTGGGACAAAGGCTCCCTCAAATCGAGCTCGACCAGTGGGGACTCCACGGACACGTCGTGCAGTCTTCTTGGAAACAGCAGACAGCTGGTTTGCCGTATTTTTTTCTGGGATGTATTTCCAACCTCCCTGTTTAACTGGCAGCTGTGAATTTCTCTCAACCCACCAGGTCCAGTCTTGCTTAGCTTCTGAGCCGAGCCAAGGCCGGCCACGTGCTCAAACATCTGCATCTTTACATCTACTCGCAGATCCCCTTGATCGGCATCTACATCTGATTCGGTCCATGAACTTTTTAATGTGAGGCAGCATTCACCTCCGGGGGTCTGAAAAAGCCTTAATTCCTACTTTCTCCACTAAGGTTATTTCAATGCTGTATAATTAATTTACTAACTAACTAACTTTCGCACTGAAGATGTTGCCTAGCCTGGCAATGAAACGTCTGCAAGAAAACAACAAGGCTCAGAGAGCATCAAGGACTCCACAATTTACTAACTATCCAACTTGATCATGTTGGCAAGAGAATAATTTGTGAATAATTTAAAAATGCACAGAGCAGTCGCATAGTTCACGCTCCCATATTTCCAAAACCCGTTCTGCTTCTAAGAGCGAGGAGGATGATGTTGAGAACCACCCTCCAGGCTGAATGTCTCCTGACTTTGGAGATCTGGGGGGGGGGGGGGGGCTTTCCTTGCTCTTGCCTCACTCCTGTATGGACCTTCCCATCCGCAGAGGGACCCACATTTCAAAGCCAGCCGCAGAACCCATCGCAGGGAGCAGGCCCTTAGGATCCAACGTCGGACCTATTTGCCAGAGATCCCTATCATCCCCAAGGCCAGACCCACACTTCTGGCTTGTCTCGGTGATCACTTGGTCCAGCCGCCATTTCTGGAGTGCAGCAACCGCCCGCAAAAATGTAACACCCTTTTTGTATGAGAACCGAACTGCAGGTAGGCACCTATGCAGCTCTGCCCTGCTTCAGTAGATGAAATATTACTAGATCAATATGGGCGACCGGCAGCACGACGACACCTGAATTAAAATACAGTAGCAACTCACGCGGCTACAATGTATGGACAATTCTTTTACAATGGATAACGCCCAAACAATACAAAAAAACAGGAGGACAGAGGAAACAGAGGGAAGACGAACCAACCAGGCAAAGAAAAATTGCCTAGAATCTTTAAAATGTGCCTCTTAATCTGTCAAAATAAACTGGTAAAGGGGTGTTTAGCACAAATTAAGTAAGAATTATTATCATATTTAAGATTATTGCTAAAGATATCAAGTACCTAAAGCAGGTTTTGTTTATGTTCTTTTACTGTATGCGTATATCTAGCTACAGATGTAACAATCACTCGGTGATACTTTCCAGCTACCACAAATACTAGAGGTATCTTTAGGTTCTATTTAAAAGACCTCATGAAACTAGAAGACCTCAGACTTATCCTAAATTTATTAACCACAGGTATGTTATTTAGACCCACTTATACACTTTTCTTATTTTATTTTCTATGTTTTATTGTAGTCTCTAATTAAAATAAATAAAATAGATTTTATTGAAGCATAATCTATGAAATTTAACTGACTGCCTGAAACCAACCAGCTTAGAACAATTACATAATAAAAGCCAGAATGTAAAATCAGAATAAAGTTAATTAAAATGATAACTAAAATAAAAGGAGAGCCAGTTTGGTGTAGTGGTTAAGTCCTCAGGCTAGAAACCAGGAGACTGAGAGTTCTAGTCCCGCCTTGGGCACAAAGCCAGCTGGGTGACCTTGGGCCAGTCACCCTCTCTCAGCCCCAGGAAGGAGGCAGTGGCAAACCACTTCCGAAAAACCTTGCCAACAAAACTGCAGGGACTTCTTCCAGGCAGTCTCCGAGAATCGGACATAATTGAACAGATAAAATCAATTAAATAAATAAAAGGCCAAAATTATAGAATGATAAAAAATGGCAGTTTACTCTATCATCCATCCATCCATCCATCCATCCATCCATCCATCCATCTAATCTATACACACACACACACTTTAAATTGTAAACAAAAGCTCTTCTCAGGAGCTAGAATGTTCCAGTAACAACGAAGTACACTTTTTGTGGAATGGTGATATTATAAAACTAGGGAGAATTGCTGGAACTGCAGTAAATTAACTCTCTGCATGAAGAGTGAGTTAAAGAAGAAACATGGATGATTTAAAGACACGTGGATGGGCTCAGACAGCTTGCTGAACCTTAAACCCAGGTCAACAAAACACAATTCCTAAGTTTGCCTGACTTAGGATGCCCCCAGAATGGAGCCATATATGGCTTAACTGATGGACTAGTCCATTCAACAAGGGCTGGGTTCCGGGGGGGGGGGGGAGAAACCATCAACCCCCGAGGGGGGGGGAGAGCCAACTACTCCCCACCTTCCTTTCAAACTAGACTCACAACAGAGCCAAGCACCGCGAGGGCTTCCAAGGGAGCCTCTGAAGGCAGTGGAAGAGGTGGCGAGACTCCGCGCCGCTGCATTAATCGCCTCGGAATGACAGCCGAGTCACAGGACAGCCGCCAACAGCCCCCAGGGGAGAACGGACGGAGGCGTCGGACTTCGCGCTGGGCTCCTCGGACTTGGTGGCTGTCCTCCGCGGACCCTGCAACGCTGCCTCTCCAAGGACAGCCGCAAAGCGCTAAAACGAGGACTGTTTCTTGGGGAGAAGCCCACTTTGAGGGGGGGCGGGGGTGGACGGCCTCAGCTTTGGGCAAGAGGCGTACAAAGATCTCTCCTCAGGGCCCCTGGATGCGGGATTTCCAGATGTTGCCTGGGTCCCATCAGCCTCCCTTTGGGAGAACCGCGTTCGTGGACGGTGGCAAAAAAAAAAAAAACCGCGGAGGAGTCCGGAAGCACCTCTGCTGACTACCAAAAGGCAGAAGTTCGTGGGGGGGGGGGGGGGGGGAGGCTTCATTTCAGGAGGTTCTGCCTTTTGGCCGCCGCGGTTCGTCGGAAAAGCTGCTCCCCGCGTCCTCCTGATTTGGGGGCTGCGTCTGTGCCGGCCGTGGCCAGCTCGGGAATTCCAGCCCCGCCGGAACCATCTCACGCCGCGCGCCCCGTCTGAGTTCCCGCAAAGGGCCAGTTCCAAAGCTCGGGGTGGCCGGCAGTCCACAGCCGAGGGGAAAGCTCAGAAGGAAGCCAACCCCCCACGCACCCCCCCCATATCAAAACCCCTTACAAGAGGAGGGTCTCTCCGGCGAGGATCAAGGGGGCGGGGGAGAGAGAGAGAGGGGGGGGGGGTAGAATCTGCCCTGGCTTTCTCTCCGCTCCCTTCCTTTTCCCGGAATTGCCTGTCAGGCTCAGTCACGCTCTTGGCTCGACCTGACGCAGCCCAGCCGGAATTCCTGCGCAAGGCCCCGCGCGCCTCCGGAGCTCCGATTCACCCCGGAATGTGGCAGCGGAGCCGAGTCCGCCTCCCCGCCGAGGTCTCGGGAGCCAAGCCCAGGTGGCTTACCTGAAGCGGGGCCCGTCCTTGGCCCCTGGGGCAGCCCCGGCCCGGCCATTGGGCTCCGGCGCCTGCCCTTTCTGCCTGCCCGGGCCCGGGCCCTTCCGTCGGTCTCGAACTTGCCCAGGTGAGTACGGAGGAACACACCTACAGGAGACAGGAAGCCGGGAGAGCTTCGGGAGGGCTGATTGGCCTCCGCGGCGCAAAGTCTAGCAAGGAAACGGCGACTCCCATCCCAGGTGAGGTGGGGAGCGCGCGGAGGGAGGAGAAGGCCGGCGGCGGGCGCTCCGCATCGGCCTGCTTGAGAGCGAAGGGCTGGATCGGGATTATGGTTCGGGATGCATTAATTAACGCAAGCTTTTCAACAGTTTTCAGTGCAAAGGAGGGCGTTGTTCTTTCGTTTCCAACTTAAACATAGACGGCGAAGGGGAGAGATCGCCAAGCCAAGCCACGCCACGCCTCATCTCACCTTCACCGCCTGAGAATCTCCATCTGGGAAGAGGGGGGAAAAAGGCAACTTTAAATAAAATTCAGCCTGATCCTGGCTTCTGATGGAAGCTTCCTTCACTATGTTAATTGCAAACCCGAGATTTGGTTGCCAAAATCTTAGGCTGGTTTTGAATCCTTTTGCTTCCTCAAGACCAGGTTGCATACTTTGATAGTTAAGTATGGATTAGTCCAGTGTTTCTCAACCTTGGCAACTTTAAGCTGTGTGGACTTCAACTCCCAGAATTCCCCAGCCAGCCATGCTGGCTGGGGAATTCTGGGAGTTGAAGTCCACACAGCTTAAAGCCGCCAAGGTTGAGAAACACTGGATTAGACATTTCAAACCAGGATTTGGAGGAAATATCTAAGAAAGGAGCTGCTACATTCACCCGACATTTGTGCTGAAGTCTTGCATTGTTTAGTTCCACCAACGTGCTGGGTATGAACCCCAATGTTTTGTTTCTGCCAAAAATCTATGCCCAGAATTGTATACCTGCTTTGTTGGGGCACCCGAGTTAAAAAGCCACGTTGCCATATTCACCCCAAACCTCTATGGAGGCTTTTGACCATTTTGTTCCACCACGTCTGGGTTTGGTTTACTCCCTTGGGGTGGAGAAAATAACAGTGGGCATAGGGGAATAATTAAGGTTAAGTTCATAAAGTTGTTTCCAGGTAGTTGTGATGGGTAGTGGCTGAATGGGGTAGCTCTTTACACGCAGGCTGTAGTAGTTGCTGTTCGGTCTTTCAAGAGATTCTGACTCTTCATGATCTGGTTGGCATCATTTTGCTTCTTTTTCACCAGAGGCTATTCTGAGTTCTTGTAAGCTCCCAATTGTGTTGTCCGGGATAGCATCCAGCCACAGTGTCTTCTGCCGGTCTTTTCTCGATTTCCTTTGATTTTTCCAAGCATCTGGACCTCCTCCAAAGACTCTTGAGTTCCCATTACCTTTAGCTGTCTATGCAGATACAAATATGGAAATGAAGAATTAATTCTGCAAGGTATGAATGAATGTTTGTTTATTCGGTCAATGACCAGCAACTTAAAATTAATAAAAATGAATAAAAATAACAATTAAAATCACACCAATCAATTAAATACAATTATACATAGTTAACTATGGGATAAAACTATAAATTTAGACAATTATAATATAATCTATAAAACCCTATTGCAATAAAACCCTATTACAATAATGACATGTTTATTTATCTAAACATTAATAGATCTATCATTCTAATAGTATATTATAAAATGTATATATCCTAAAAATTTATTTAAAAATGGCTAAACAAAGTATTAATAAAAATAGAAAAATATACACAATTCCCTACTTCTTTAACCGGTTTTGCCTTATTATCATTGCGGCAGCACAGAATTTTGCTATTGCATGTGTAATAACTGGGTTTGAATCCTATTCTGCAAGGTAGAAAGGTAAAGGTACCCCCCGCACATTTGTGCAGTCGTGTCCGACTCTAGGGGCCGGTGCTCATCTCCGTTTGTTAGCCAAAGAGCCAGCGTTGTCCGAAGACACTTCCACGGTCATGTGGCCACATGACACGCGCGGAACGCTGTTACCTACCCACCGAAGTGGTACCTATTAATCTACTTGCATTTGCATGCTTTCGAATTGCTAGGTTGGCAAGAGCTGGGTCGAGTGCGGGAGCTCACTCTGCACGCAGGGCTAGGGATTCGAACCTCCGAACTTGTAATCTTCCAATCAACAAGCCTGGCGTCTTACCCGCTGAGCCACCACGCCCCCATGCAAGGTATAGCAGGAAGATATACCTAAGCATACAATTATTTATCGGCACAGCACAGAATCTCGTAGGTACCTCTGCTCCTTCATTTTAACCATCAGACAACTCTCTGGTCAAAGTAACACTCACTTAAGTGATGGTAATTGTCTCGAATTCTGAGTGTGGTAAAGTAGCATGAGGCAACAATGATGAAAAGTTACCAGAACGAGGATGAAGAACAGAAGGGAAGTGCAAGGTTAGAGAATATCCATTGTTCTTGCAAGGGAGCCTTGACAAGGATATCAAATGGAGGAAGAAAAAGCAAGGTGAAATTTGCAGAGCTACTGAACTAAATCTGGATGCAATTCTTTTTCTGTTCCAAAAATGCAGTTCCACAATCAATATGAAAAGAGAACATACCTGTAACTCGGGAGGGGGAGGACAGAAAGTGTATGCCAGCTTAAGTATGGCCATACAAAGCTACTTGTGGAGTCCTTGGTGCTCTCTGAGCTTGGTTGTTGGCTGGCAGACGTTTCATTACCCAACTAGGTAACATCATCAGTGCGAGGGGGCATGGGGTTTGCTCCCTGTTTACACACAGTCGCTTGCCCTGCCCGTGTTGGTGGGGGTGTGGTTTTCTCCTTGGAAGCTCCTTGATTAGGGTATTGTTTTCTGCTAGATTGTTTCCTGGTGTTAATCCCTGCTTAGCTGGGTGTTGGCTGCTGGAGAGGATGTGTTCTGGTCTTTTTGTTTCATCATCATCATCATCATCATCATCATCATCATCATCATCATCATGCTCGTTTTGGTGGGACAAAACAGTACAAAACCAGCACAAGATACTGGATGGAAAACCACATTGATCTGAAATAACATCAGATTGCACTTCATCTTCAAAAAGCTTATCTTCACCTCCTCGGCCTTCCAGTCTTTGTACCCCAGCCTCTGGAGGCACGCATGCTTTATTTGCTCTACATATACGGTATACATTTCCAGTGCAAGAAGTTCTCAGGACTATTTGGGATGCCTGATTCCCTCAGCAGGGATTCAGATGGATCCAGTGAGGTAGAATCCATTGCCTTGGGGACACCCCGCTTGTCCTGTCAAGGACACTCCACATTTCTGGGCTATGTTGATTTTTATGGTAGAGTTGTTCTTAATTTTACTGCACTAATCTCACCACTGACTCCTTTTACCAAGAAAGGGGTTCCCTTCAGGTGGGTACTTGGTGCTCAAGAAGTCTCACTTCCATTCCCTTCTCAGCCCGAGCTCCACACCCACCCCTTGGTAACACAGGCCAAAGCTGCTTCTGTGTTCATCTTGAGAACTGCGCTCTTACAACCTGCTCCAGAGTTTGAGAGCAACCACCCTTCTGTGCATCCCTCTCCAGACGGGCTCTTCCAGCTGAAAGGAACTACAAGGAACTTCTGGCAGTCAGTGAAGCTTTTGAACTTTGGTGCCATCTCTTCGAAGGCGTGGAATACTCTATCCGAGTTCCCAACGATCCCCAAAACTAGAACCCTGAGAGTTTTCTCACCACGTCACACGGAACCAGCGAGGTGGGTATGGTGCTTGACCATCCACAGCCATGGGTGGTTGGCCTGTCTTGCTCATCAGCATTGGAGTTAGGGATGGTGGGTTCGCTGTTTTTTCTCAGTGGCAGGACAAGGAAGACTTTCAAGCAACAGTCACAGATTTTGGATTTGTTGCTTACTAGAGGATTTGCCATGCCCCTTTCTTAAAATTATTGTTATGAGTATTCCATTAATCCAGTTGTATGCATTTCTATTTTTTTATATTTAGCACCATATAATTAACTAAAAATGAAATACATTTTTAAAAAATGATGGGCGTATTGATAGTTGTATTAGTTATCCTGGAAGTTGTTTTTCCATTCCTTTCTCTCCACTTGAAGAAATTCATATGCTGCGACTGTATGATCAAAACCCCACCCCCTTTTTAAAAAGGGGCAGGGCTTTAGTTGTATCATTGTGGCCACCATCTTGACTTTTTTGACTCCCTTACATGGATGCCACTGCTTGGCTAGACTGATCCTAAAAGTAGGCATGTTTGTGTGTGTGTGCATTCAAATGAATATTTAGCATGAAATATGTATCAGGTAAATATGCACAGGTATCTCTCTCTCCAATAGCTACTGTGCAATACAGACAACTTGAAAACTCACAATAGTTATTTCTCTGACACTTACTAAGAAGGGATTCTTGCAGTGGTAAGTTACTTAGTTTCCCTTTAATCCCTGGGCTATGGACTTGGAATTCCTGATAAATTCCAGCTCAACAGTTACCATTTTCCATCAGTTAACAAGGACAAATGCATGCTAACTGGCCTATGTAAACTATATTCATTTATGGAATTAATATTATAATATACCATAGGTGTGTGTGCTTGTCCAATATAACTTATATTGACATTTTCCAGGTGTCTGATACAAAGGCAGAGCCGTACCAAGAACATAATCAGAAATCTCCCAACTTTAATGGATAGGAACACAGTACTGCGTGGTTCAGCCTTCAAGTGTTTTAATAGTTTGGAGGAAGAGTATGGTTTTTAAGATTTGCAAATGACACATTATTGAATGGGATGGTTAATACTTTGGAAAATGGAAATAAAATTCAGAATGATTTTTATTGATTAGAGCAATGTTTCTCAACTTTGTCAACTTTATGAGGCGTGGTCTTCAACTCCCAGAATTCCCCAGCCAGCATGCTGGAAATAACAGAATGTAATTTAACAGACATTGCACATCGAAGAGAATATTTGTAGCTCAGGGTTGAACTGTGGAGTCCTTGGTGCTCTCTGAGCCTTGTTGTTTTCTTGCAGACGTTTCATTGCCAGGCTAGGCAACATCTTCAGTGCGAAAAGGGAGTGGGACTTGCTCTCTGTTTATATACCATGGCTTGTCCTGCTTGTGTTGGTGGAGGTGTTGTTCTCTCCTTAGGAGTTCCTTGATTGGGCTGTTGTTTGCTGCTTGGTTGGTTGACCGAGTTAATAGTTCCTTGATTAGGGTATATTGTGCTGTTTGTTTGTTCCTCTGGTGCTAATCCTGATGTTAATCTTTGCCTATCTGGGTGTTGATTGCTGGCAAGGAGGTGTTCTGGTCTTAGGAACTCCTAAGGAGAGAACAACACCTCCACCAACACAAGCAGGACAAGCCAGGGTATATAAACAGAGAGCAAGTCCCACTCCCTTTTCGCACTGAAGATTTATTATTTATTATTATTTGAATTTATCCCCGCCCATCTCTACCATGGTAGACTCTAGATGTTGCCTAGTCTGGTAATGAAACGTCTGCAAGAAAACAACAAGGCTCAGAGAGCACCAAGGACTCCACAGACATTACACAGGCATATACGGTACAACTAAACCACACAAATGGTGATCTTGGAGCTATGGGTCAGTCACAGCCTGAATATGAGTCAGCATGCAATGTGGCTGAAAAACATTTTAGATTGCATCAATAGGATTATCTGTTTTGAAGCATGAGGAAGAATAGTGTCCTTATACTTTGTGCTGGTCACAAGAGGGAAAAGGTAAAGGTTCCCCACACACATTTGTGCAGTCGTGTCTGACTCTAGGGGCCGGTGCTCATCTCCGTTTGTTAGCCGAAGAGCCAGCGTTGTCCGAAGATGCTTCCACGGTCATGTGGCCGCATGATGCACGCGGAACGCTGTTACCTTCCCACCGAAGTGGTACCTATTCATCTACTTGCCTTTGCATGCTTTCAAATTGCTAAATTTTTTATTTTTTATGTTTATTATTTAAATATAAATTATTTAAATATTTAAATTTATTATTATATTATTATTTAATATTATTAAAATATTAAATGTGTTATTTAAATATAAATAAATATAAAATAATATTTATTATTATTCAGGTGAATAGCTTGGGGTAACTTAGCAGATACTGTTCCAGAAGGAAAGCTCAGGGTAGCAATGTTAACTTGCCAAATATAGCTGATTCCGCATTAAGATGTTTTGGCCGTTGCTTTATCTTGCCTCCCTGCACCCCAGCCTCTATTTCTTTTCGCTTTGCCCGTTTTACTTTAAGGATACACTTCTGTTTCAACAGGGAGGCCCAGGTATGGGTGAAGGGTTCAGACTGGCTTCTGAAGGAACAACCTGGAGACATCTCCCTTTTCTGGCAGATGTGGCTTCTCCTGAACACAGGAGTTTGGCCTGCTCGTTTCCAGACAAGCCCTCCCTCCTGGACCGTTTGCTGGAGAGTCTGTCGCATGAGATGTGGCATCAGGAACATACCCAGGCCACGCTGAGGAACGGAGCCAGAGAAAATTATGATGGTGCTGGAAGTTTAGCAGCAATGGGCTCCTCAAGCGGCAGCTGCCATGGAGTTGGTGAGCAGTTCTGGAAAATAGTCCGCGGATTCATCAGAAGAGGAAGAGGAGTGGATTCTGCTGGGCTGTCATGAGATGGCTCTCTTTAACGTCTTTATCGTCAACTTTGATGAAGTGGGTGGAATCCTTACTAAGTTGGCCAGTGATTAAAAAAAAAGTTTGGAGGTGCAGATAAAACCTCAGAAGAAGAATCACACTGACTGTGCTAGAATGAATATCCCGAGCCTAAATAAATGAACACTCAGCAAAACCAACTCCAAACTTTTAAACTTAGAGGGACACCCAAAGGGTTACCTGCTTTGAAAACATTACCTGTGAACATTACCTGTGGGATCGGGCTGCAGTCAGTCTCTGATGCAAAGGACAGCTTTAACGCCATTTGCACAATCACGACCATCAGTGTCCCCACAGTCCCATGATCACGATTTGGGCACATAGCAACCGGTTTGAATTTTAACCATCGCAGCATCCTGTGGTCACACAATCACCATTTTTGACCTTCCTGGCCAGCTTCTGGCAAGCAAAGTCAATGCACACATTGGAACAAGCCCAGAGGATTCAGCCGTTCCCAAAGGATATAGAAAACAGGCCTTAAGGGGAAAGGGTGAAGGAATTGGGTTGTCCAAAAAGAGAAGACGGGAGAACCACCGGATTTCAGATCCTTGAAAGTTGTTACACAGAAGGCAGCAAAAGCTTGCTTTTTATTGCAGCTTAGGGTTAGGGTTACATTAGAGGAGGGAAGATTTTGCCTGAAGAACTGAAGTAAGGCAGCTTGACAATAGCTTTGTCCTGGAAACCCAACGGTCCCATCTTTCTCGTCTGTGAGGAAGCGTCCTGAAGTTCGGATGAGCCTGGGCAGCAGCAGTCAAAGCTCCCCAACAGTGTTTTTCAACCTTGGCCACTTTAGGATGGGTGGACTTCAACTCCCAGAATTCCCCAGCCAGCAAAGCTCCACTCAGTCAGCAAGTGCCCATCCTGAACAGGCAGACGGATTAAGGCACCCAGACTAGCTCCATCCAAGGGAATCTGTAGGGCGGGGGTGTCCAAAAAGTCAAGATGGCGTCTGGAACCATGCAGCCAAAGTATGCAGATAAAAAAGGGGCAGGGCTTCAGCCATGCACCTGTTTCTTTCCTTGAGTTGCTCTGCATAAATGCTTATTTGGAGCTTTTCCGGAATTACACCTCATTTTGTTCCAGTCAAGGATTTCCTTTAGGAAGTTTGGGGGGGGGGGGGGTTGGCAAGGGAGGTGATGGTGCAGAGAGGGCTCACAGAATCCCCCCCCCCCCCTACTTCTGGCCTTTCTCCCCGCGCAACCAAGGGGTTAGGTGGACTCTCTATGGCCAGCAGGGGGCAGCATCTAGCCATCCTGGTCGGGGGGGGGGGAGTCCCGGGGTGCGGCACCCCTGGGCCATCGGGGAGTCAACTGAACCCTGCGCTGCGGCTGACCAGAAACGCCCGGAGCCCAGCGCGACTCCGCCGCTCCCTCTCCCCTGCGCCGCGGTCCCTGCAGCCGCGATTCAGCGGGAAAGCGCAGCTCCCTTCGGCTCGGCGACTCCCGCCCGGCCCCAGCCTCGAGTCGCCGCCGGGGAAGGCTCTGCTGCGCGGCGTCCCGGGACCGCCGATGCCTCCCTCCTGCAGCCGAAGGGCGACGCGACCGCCGGCGACCTCTCGCGCCCGGAACGCCCCAGCCCCACGCGGCCGGCCAAGGCGGGGCGGCGACCCCGGGCGACTGCGCTCCGGTCCCGGCGGCCGTGCAGCGAGCTGGCTGGCCGCCTCGGCTCCCTCGGGTTGGCCGGAAAGAGAGTCCCGGAGGAGGAGCCTTGCTCGAGAAGCGCGGAGGTTGCTCTCTCCCCCGCAGCGTGCGCCGGCGGATCTGCGCTCGGGGTGACCGGCAGCAGTTCGCGACCGGGCACTTCCTCCTTTCTCTTCTCCCTCGTTTAATTCATTTTCTGCGGGGTTTGCTGGAATGTTCAGTTTTGTTTGCACCACGCGAAGGTCCCGGTGTCTGCGAGGCGCTTCTGGCCAAAGTGGGCAGGCAGCCCAGCGCCTTTCCCTCTCCGGTGGCGCAGAAGGGCGTCTCCCCATTCCCAGGGGGGGGTCTTCAGAAACGCAGCCACGGGGCTTCTCCTTGTAGCAGTTACTCAAGGTTATTTTGGGGAAGGGGGGAGTGAGATGCAACACTGAATCTCAGATTGGTGTGTGAATCCAGCCCTTGGGGTTGGTTTATGGATCAGCGTGTGTTGTGCAAGCTCAGAAATCATACAGTAAGCAGAGATAAGCAAGTGGTTTTGAAAAAGGCTGTGTAATTAGAAGAAGCTGGGTTTGGCACGAGTCTCTACCCACACAGTGCCTCCCCCAGTGCCCTCTAGGTAGGAGGCTGACAACACCAATTATCTCAGAGCCACCCCCTCACCGACCTCAGCAATAGGTGTGTGTGCTTGTTTCGGGCAGTGTTTCTCAACCTTGGCAACTTTAAGAGCTGTGGACTTCAACTCCCAGAATTCCCCAGCCAGCCTTGCTGGCTGGGGAATTCTGGGAGTTGAAGTCCACAGCTCTTAAAGTTGCTAAGGTTGAGAAACACTGGTTTAGGGCTATTCTGTCCCGCTGCACCATCAAGCCAATCCAAAGACCACAAAGCAGATGTTCCACATGCTGTATTATACACACCCTGTTACAGCCACACATTTGTGCAGACCTTGTTGTTTATTCATTCAGTCGCTTCCGACTCTTCGTGACTTCATGGACCAGCCCACGCCAGAGCTTCCTGTCGGCCGTCACCATCCCCAGCTCCCCCATGGTTGAGTCCGTCACCTCCAGAATATCATCCATCCATCTTGCCCTTGGTCGGCCCCTCTTCCTTTTGCCTTCCACTTTCCCCAGCATCAGCATCTTCTCCAGGGTATCCTGTCTTCTCATGATGTGGCCAAAGTACTTCAGTTTTGCCTTTAATATCACTCCCTCAAGTGAGCAGTCTGGCTTGATTTCCTGGAGTATGGACTGGTTTGATCTTCTTGCAGTCCAAGGCACTCTCAGAATTTTCCTCCAACACCACAGATCAAAAGCATCTATCTTCTTTGTGCAGACCTACCGTAGTTATATTCACCAGCACCCCTTCCGTCTTCCTCAGAAGTGAGTCCTGGGGCTGAACATCGGCCCCCCAGTTCTCCTTTCCAAGAGCAGACCAGAAGTTCATTTTGCAGTTGCTCGCTCACGAGTGAATTTGGCCAAAGTTCACAAAAGCATGTCCAGAATAAGCTGATTAGAACTAATTAGCCTCTACTTGGTCTCTGAAATTGGTGTGTAATTCCTCAACGGCACAAGAGGTAGCAGGATCTAGCTAACCTTGGCTGGGCTCAGGCCAAGTTGAAATTGGTAGAGCTCCATGAAAAAAGTGTCCAGAAGCCAGGAGTGGCCCATTAGTCCCATATTGTTGCCAAGAAAACTACTTGTGTGCATTTTAAAAGAAAAACACATCCTTTTAGAGAACAATAACTCAAACATCCCTTTTTCTTCTATGCCCTGAGGCCAAACAGCAAAGCCTTTCATTTGGAGTTGAAGCTTCCCAATCCAGCATAATCTCTTACAATTTTTATAAGGGCACCTGCTCTTCTGGAGGCTGTGCTCTTCTGCATTGCACAAGCACTGGGAACCAGTTTTCATCCTGATAAATCCAATTTAAAAACTGGTTGCTTGGTAAATTACAGGGTGCACGTTTAGCCTCCCTTTTCTGTTTGAAAGCCTAGACCAAACTTGGAGGCTGCAGTCAATCCCCGCAGAAGGCAATGCAATTTTCTTTGGCATTGTTTTGCGTGCATTGCTGTATGGACACACAAAGGATTGTGAAAGTTTAAAACTGAACTTTCCTAAGCACATTCAGGAAATAATCCAGTGGGGCATTTGACAGTCAGTTTCAAAGCTGCAGCCCTTGTTACTTTTATATACTCCAGAGCAGAGTTTCTCGACCTTGGCAACTTTAAGATATGTGGACTTCAACTCCCAGAATTCCCCAGCCAGATTTAAGGTGAGAGAATAAGATCACTTTGATAACCTGATGCATTTCTGCCTGACATATATTGACCCAATTCCCATATTCTAAGCCAGGCTTTCTCAACCTTTTGACCCTGGAGGAACCCTTGAAATATTTTTCAGGCCTTGGGGAACTCCTGCATATTCAGGCTCAAATATAAGCCAGAAGTTACAAAATTATAATATTCCTTTCATGTGTATCTATGCATGAACAGTGTTCTTAAACTAAAAATAAAGAATGAAACTTACCTCTTTAATGTGAAGTTGCCTGCATTTGAAATAATTTTTTTAATGAATTGTGATTTCCCAGGGAACCCCAAGTGACCTCTCGTGGTACCGAGGGTGCCACGGAGCCGTGGTTGAGGAGCCCCAGTCCTATTGAGGCCTCCGTGGTAGCAGAAGCTCACCAGCTCCATCACCATCCAGCATCTCCTCTGACAGAAAGTGAGTGAGAGACAGACAGACAGACAGACAGAAAAGATGGATTCAGTCCAACAGCAAGTTTTCAGGATTGGAATCTCTGCTTGTCTGTTGTTCATCAGAGGTATTCAGAAACCATTCTCACAAGGGGGTAGGATTCAGTGAAGCAACAAGACAGAGTCTACCATGGTAGAGATGGGCGGGGATAAATCCAAATAATAAATAAAATAAAATAAAATAATGAGAAAATATTATCTAGGTAATCCACTTGCTTGGCTAGAAAAAACCCTGTTTCCATTTCTTCATTAAGCATCATTTGCAAAAGCTTTACAGGGTGTTCCCTTCTTAAATAGTGCTGGGTATACAAGAAACAGAAGGAAGTTGAAAATGCCCAGCAGAGTATTTGTATTAATGAGGTTGCACTCTTTCATTCACCTCCTGGCTTTCCCTGGGTAAAACACACAACCGCTTGACAGAGATGTCCCTGATGAAATTCAAATCCTGCTGCATTTTCTGCCTGCACAATTACTTTATTAGGCCAGAATTATGTGTAAACACTTACCTGCATGGGGAGGCACAATCTAGCCACAATTATCTGAAATGGAATCATCTGTGTGGTCAGTGGCTTTAAATTTAATCTGATTTAATTTGATTCAGCCTGTTCCTGAACCATATTAGAGGCTAATCCATTAGCGGGTTTGTATCTAGTGTGGATGCAGTGAAGAAGAGAAAGAGGCCTTTTTCTATTTGCTTACCTAGTGAATGTTTCAACATTATCCACTGGAGCTCCCATTCTTTATAAAACTTTGTTGAAACTGTTCTTTTTTTTTTTTTTGCAGATATAATTTTTTTTATTACATTCAACATAAAACATAAACAAAACATATAACACATAACAATGATCATATATAACACATAACAATGGTTACATTTATGCATATATATTTACATTTGATTTTATATAATTATTTTTATTATATTTAATACAATGTATCCTTCTTTTTTTGTCTCTAATCTTTTCTCTCCTTTATCTTTCAATCTCTTCTAACCTATTCTCTCTCTATCTATTCCTTTCCCTTTCCTTTCCTTTTGATTCTTCCTTTAACTCCTTTTCTCTTTCATCCATTCCCTTCTTCTTTTTTAACCCTTTCTCTCTCTCTCTAATCTCTTCTCTCACTTACCTTACTCACTCTTTCTAACCCTCCCATCTCTCTCTTTTCCTTTCCTTTATCTTTCATTTTTATTCTTCCTTTTATCCTTTCATCCATTCCTTTCTTCTTCTTCTTCTTCTTCTTTTATTTTTATTTGACCTTCTCATTCTCTCTAATATCTTCTCTCATACTCCCTCTTTCTCTCTCTAACCTCTTCTCTCTCTTCTCTTCTGCTCTATCTTCTTTTCCTATCTTTCTTTCCCTTTTTACCCTTTCTATCCTCTTTTTCTTTCTAACCTAATCCTTTCTTTTTCTTCTTACTTTATATATATTTATCATTCTTTTTCTCCCTTTCTTTACATTATATTATTTATTTATTTATATATTTGTATCAAATTCAATCTTAAGTTTAAATCTTTGTTTTATAATATATAATACATACATACACTCCATTAAAATTCTTCCAGTTTTCTTAACAAAAAAAAAATTCTTGTAAATACTTGATTTACATTTTTCTCTTCTTATACCTCTTTTTTTCCCTTCGCCCCTTCTTTATTTGTACTATTATTATTATTATTATTATTATTATTATTATTATTATTATTTGTTCTCTATTTAATGTTATATTCTTTTTGAATATATTTTATGAAGGGGTCCCATGTTTCATTATACTTCCCCATTTCTTTTCCTTTTATTAAATTTGTTAATTTGTCTGTTTGCATTAAATCCATTACTTTTATAATCCATTCTTCTTTTGTTGGAATATTTTCTTGTTTCCAGTATTGGGCGTATTTTATCCTTGCAGCTGTACTTAGATACTGAAATAAAACCTTTTGTTTTTTATTTATATTGTCTTCAATTTTACCCAATAAATATAATTCTGGTCTCATTCTTATTTCTTTGTCGAATATTTTACATACATATTTATGTATTTTGACCCAATATTTTTTTTTGCTTTTTCACATAGCCACCATACATGGTAGAAAGAACCCCTTTTGTTTTTGCATTTCCAACATAAAATAGAGTTACTCATTTTTGATTTAAATAACACCTCAGGAGACATGTACCATCTAAAAATCATTTTATACATGTTTTCTCTTAAATCATTACTTAAAGTAAATTTTATATTTTTGACCCAGATTTCTTGCCAATCTTCATATGTAATTTCAATTCCTAAATTTTCCTCCCATTTTTTCATGTATTTTTTAATTTTTATGTCCTTGGTTTTCACTTCCAGTAATGTTTTATATATTTTAGAAATTAAATGTTCTTCCTCTTTTTCTAATATATTATCCCAATTATTTTCTATTTTTGTAAATTGATAATCAAACTGTTCTTTTTGTGTGAAAGAAGTTATCCATCACCAATGGCATTCCTATCTTAATCAGTTCCCCTATGGAGGACTGCCAAGGTTACATATATTTTGGGAGTAGATATTGCTAATAATGCAGAGGCAGAAATGGGGTCAAAAGAGTCAAGATGGTGGCCACAAACACATTATCATCTTAAACTCTTCCCCAACCTCTCCGTCCTGGAAACAAGGACTGATTTCCCCTTCTGCTAGCTTCTGAAGCAGACACGGAAATTATGAGGAACTTATTTTTTGGGCGTTTCTTTTATGATGGAATCTTCCTAAGGCTAAGCCTGACCCTCTGCATTAAGCTTGGAGGGAGTCCTTGTCCAGAGGGTTTTTTTTCTCCCTCTAGATCAGGCAAATGTTTTTAAAGATCCGCTGCCACCCCTCCACACAAGCCTCTTTAAAGAGGCTCCTCTTTTGATTGGAAGCTGCTGAAAGGGGAGAGGGGAACCGCCATTCCTATGAAGAACCAAAAGGGAGGTCTTAGAGGTTCCTCCTTAGGTGTGCAGGGAAGCTGGCTGGTAAGTAACTGTACGGGTGTCTCTCATGTCTTAACTTTGGGGAGAGTTAAGAGGTGGGAAGGGAGGAAAAATCTTTGGGTACTTTTCATCACATGGCTGTGGCCACACAGTGCACTGAACTGCAAATGGGACAACCAAGTAGGTTGGGCATCTCCTGACCAGGTGATCGGTGGGTCGGTCTCTTTACTGTACCCACACACTTGAGTTAAGTGAGTAAGCCATTGTTTGCATAAACATGGGTTTGTAGGTTCTGCCAACACAGCCAGATGTCTTTCGATGAAGCTTGGCCCCTGGGGCCGGTCTGAGCCCTTTTCGGGTTATCTCTATGTTCATGTAGCTGTTTGGGAAATATGGCAAGGATTCTGTTCCTTCCAAGAATAGAATTTCTCAATTTCAATTTCTCTTGTGCACCTCCATATGCAAGAAACTTTGCCTGATTAATTCTTGCCTGACCTTCACATTTTAAAAACCAAGATATTTGGTTCACCCATTGCACTAGGCTGCAGTTTATAAAATAAACCCGTGGATGCATTCCCACAAGTTTTATTTTAGTTTATTTTTAATTAATTAAAATAAATTTATTTTATTTTATTTTTTAATTTTTTAAAAATTTTTAATTTTTATTTCTTTTTAATTTTTAATTTTACTATTTTCATTTCATTTCATTTCATTTCATTTATTTTATTTTTCATTTCATTTCATTTTATTTTATTTTATTTTTATTTTTATTTTTATTATTTTTTTATTTTTTAAATTTAATTTTTAAAATTTAACTTATTTTAATTTAATTTAATTTAAATTTAATTTAATTTAATTTTTTTATTTTTTATTTAATTTTTTATTTAATTTTTAAAATATTTTTAATTTAATTTTTTCAATTTAATTTTTAATTTTTATTTAATTTTTTAATTTAATTTTTTTTAAATAATTCTCTAATTTTTTAAAAAAATTAAAAAAATAATTTAATTTAATTTAATTATTTAATTTAATTTAATTTAATTTCCTTATTTTATTGATTTTATTTATTATTTTTAAATTTAATTCAATTTAATACTTTATTTTATTTTTAATTTTTTTAAATTTAATTTTTAAATTTAATTTTTAAATTATTTTATTTAATTTTTTAAATTTTTAAATTTTTTAAAAATTTAAAATTAAAAATTTTTAAATTTATTTTTTTTAAATTTAATTTAATCTAATTTAACTTTATTATTTTATTATTTTTAATTTTTAATTTTACTATTTTACTATTTTATTATTTTACTATTTTAATTTATTTTATTTTATTTTTCATTTCATTTCATTTCATTTCATTTTACTTTATTTTTATTTTTATTTTTACTTTATTTTTTTATTTTTTCAATTTAATTTTTAAAATTTAACTTATTTTAATTTAATTTAATTTAATTTTAATTTAATTTTTTATTTTTTTATTTAATTTTTAATTTAATTTTTAAAATATTTTTAATTTAATTTTTTCAATTTAATTTTTAATTTTTAATTTTAATTTTTACTTTTACTTTATTTTTTTATTTTTTCAATTTAATTTTTAAAATTTAACTTATTTTAATTTAATTTAATTTAATTTTAATTTAATTTTTTATTTTTTTATTTAATTTTTAATTTAATTTTTAAAATATTTTTAATTTAATTTTTTCAATTTAATTTTTAATTTTTAATTTTAATTTTTACTTTTACTTTATTTTTTTATTTTTTCAATTTAATTTTTAAAATTTAACTTATTTTAATTTAATTTAATTTAATTTTAATTTAATTTTTTATTTTTTTATTTAATTTTTAATTTAATTTTTAAAATATTTTTAATTTAATTTTTTCAATTTAATTTTTAATTTTTAATTTTTATTTAATTTTTTTATTTTAAATTGTTTTAAATAATTCTCTAATTTTTTAAAAATATTTATTAAAAAAATAATTTAATCTAATCTAATCTAATCTAATCTAATTTTATTACTTTATTTTATTGATTTTATTTATTATTTTTTAATTTAATTTAATTTAATTACTTTATTTTATTTTTAAATTTTTTAAATTAATTTTTTTAATTAAAATTTTTAATTATTTTATTTTACTTTTTAAATTTTTATAATTTTTTATTTTACTTTTTAAATTTTTAAATTTTTTAAAAAAATTTAAATTAAAAATTTTTTAATTAATTTTTTTAAAATTTAATTTGATCTAATCTAATTTAATTATTTTTAATTTAATTTAATTTAATTTTTAATTTAATTTAATTTAATTTTTAATTTATTTTAATTTTTTAATTTAATTTAATTTAATTTTTTAATTTATTTTTTAATTTTATTTTTTATTTTTTAAATTTTTTAAAAAGAATTTTAAAAAAAATATTTTTTTATTTTGTTATTTATTTTAATTCTTTTGGCTGCCCAACTCCAGTGGACTCGTATTCAGGTGACTTGGCTGCGTGAGGGTCATTTGTACTTTGCCTCTTCTTCCCAAATGAGCTGCGGTCCAGCAGGGTGGGCAGTTGGACCGCATCATCTTTGGGGGCCCAGGAGCTGCCTTCTCCGCAGCAGCACTTGCTCTCTGGGAGGAGGTCCCCCCGAGGCCCAGGCGGCTCCCTTGAAAACCTGGCTGTCCTCCCAGGCGGATGGGACTCCCGGGCTTGTGCTGTTTTGTGTTTTGATATGTCGCCTGCATTGTGTCTTGCAATCGCTCTCTAGCTATATTTGTAATTTATTTGGCCTAATTTATTGTACTTGGTTGTTTTTATGTTGCTGCTGTTTTTGTGAGCCGCCCAGAGTTGGGTGGGGTTGGGTGGCATGCATCAACCTTGAAGAAACAAATAGAGTGAATAATTTGGCTCTCACCCAGTAATGGGAGTGAGTGCATGAGCAAGACTGCATGTGCCCAGAGCGAGACCTCGTAACCCCCTGGCCCGGGGTTCCTCAACCTTGGCAGCTTTAAGAGGTGTGGACTTCAACTCCCAGAATTCCCCAGCCAGCATGTGGAGAAAGCTGCCAAGGTTGAAAATCACGGCCCTAGTGAAAAGGGGAAGTAACCCATTTAAATTAGACCCGGGGTGGGAAAGGTTTTTGTTTCTGTTTGCAGTACAATGAACTGAAATAGCTTCCAGGTGGCAACCACTCCAGCCTCCACCCTGAATCTGCCTGATTTCAAATAAATCCGATTCAAACATGAAATCCTTAAAAGAATGAACAGTAATATCCACAAGGTTATCAAATAAGAGTAATAATAATCCTGGTGCCAACTTTGGTCTTCATGGCAGCAAATTATAACTCCAAGGCCCTCTGAAAGGTACAGTGCCCGGGTAGGTATCAAGCAGGCCTTGTCCCCCTTACCTGTGGTATTATGCTGGCTTATGGGGTCCAGGCGCAGCGTAAACCAAACAGAGTGCAGCGTGTAGGGCTAACAATATTTATTGTAGCATAAGGCAATAATGGACATGAGTTACATTATTGCAAAAAAGGAAAAACAACAAAGCATGAGCAGAGTTCCATCAGCAGATGTGAAGAAAACCATGGCCAGGTACAAAAGGCCAGGCATAGTTACAGTTCAGGAACAGAGTACATGGCAACATGACAGACAGAAGTCAAGAAGCATAGACCCATAGTTCATAGCTGAGTTATACACTTGTTTCAGCATTCTGATTGGCTATATGTGGGTCAGGACATTTCAAACTAACAATGCATTAAGAGTTGTACTTACTATAAATCACCATGAGATGGCAGTGTTGCACGTTGTCTCCCCTCCGGGAAAACCTTCCCATGAGATAAGTTATTTTGGACTGATATCACTACCTCACGTGATACAATGCTTTGGCTATGACCAAGGCCACACCTGTGTTATCATGCTTTTTGTTATGGGAATGCAACGCAGAGCAGAGAACGGAAAAACAGTTTTTACATGCTAGCAGTGGAGGACACAATTTGAATCCTACACAGAAAAACTCTAACATTACCTTTGTTGGCCACTGTCCACTGGATCTGCTTTCTCCTGGATGTAATAGGTAATGATGGTTAGGATATCCAGGTGTGTTTTTTGTTAGAGATATCGGGTTTCAACCAAGCACGTCTCACACAAGTTTGAAGGAGGAGGCAGCCTCTGCAGTAACCTAATCTTACTTGCTTTGTGTGGGAGGGGCTGAATCCCGGTTTCCGGTTTCCTGTTCCCTTCTCTTTCCTTCTTTCTGCTCAAATCTCCTACCAAGGAGGATAGGTCAGCTATGGCTCCCACATTGCTCATACTTCCATCCAGGTGGGCCACATTAGAAGCATGTGGGTCTCGTCAGAACCAATTGCTCGCACGCATGGACCGTTTCTACTAAGGAACTGTGAGTTACAATAAAATTGTAAACTCTATTTTGTGTCTTCAACTGATTAAGCCTTGTGCAAGTTTATGGGAACGCTTCTACTCTGCTACATACTGATAAGAAGCTGTGTGGAGTTCTGGTATTACCATCCCAGAATTCCTACATTTTTGGCATCTGGACAAGCCACAATAACATCACGTGTAAGCTCCATCTGGTACAAACCAGGATGTTGCTGCATGTTGATGTCATTGTGATGACATGTGTGATGGGGGTATTTATGGAAAGTGATGCTAACCACCACCTTTTAATTCCAGCTGGTAGAAAAATCATGAGTAATGCAAGAGAGGAACCATGACTCATCCCAAAGTGGAATCTCCACAAGCGTTGACATCTTCTGCAAATGAGCGGTGGAAGGTCCCTGAAGGCCTTCCTGCTTCTGAAGAACCCGGTCGCAAGCAGAATCAAGGGTGAAATTGCTCCCAAATCAGCAGGTTTCTGCCCACTGAAATCTGGAGCTAAGTCCTCCAAAAGATCTGCACGAATGAAGTCTTACAAGTGCGTGGCGTGTAGGAAGATCTTTAAAAGTCAAGCTGTGCTAGTGAAACACTCGAAGGGACACGCCAGGGACAGGAGCTTTAAGTGTCCGACTTGTGAGAAGAGCTTTAGCAAAAAATCAAGCCTCTTAATACATCAGCGGAGCCACACAGATCCAAAGCGTTTTGCATGCCGTGAATGTGGGAAAGCGTTTGGCCAAAGAGCACATCTTCTGGTCCATAGTAAAACCCATCTGCTGAAGGAAACTAATAACGGTAAAAATCATGTTAGAAAGGACAGAGAAGAGAAAACATACAGCTGTCGGGAGTGCATGAAGACTTTTGTTCTCCACAAAAACTTAATAAAGCATCAGAAAATCCATGCAGCATCGATGCCAGGCAAACCTCACGCAGGTATGGCTGACATTTAGCTTTCAGGAAAAATGGGCTTTTCACACACTGCACTAAGCCCTCAAGGCTGTATGGGGGTTTAGTGTGATGTGCAAAAGCAGTCACTTTTGTGTAGATGTTTCACAACCTCTATGCAGTAAAGTTAACGGAGTTTTGGGAAAAAAAAGTTCACTAAGTCCAAAGTTGTTCAGTGAGTATCTGTTTAGAGAAAGCTCTGTTTGTTTCAGATAAATGGTTTAAGCATGGGCGTATTCACAGGTAAATAATAATAATAATAATAATAATAATAATAATAATGGAACATGACTGATTTAATTGTTTATGATGAAAGGTTGAGAGAATTAGTAAAGGTGACAAGGATGATGAGAGGTTCTGAATGTGGAACAGACCAATCCTGGGTAACATCAAGAATAGATGTTAAGAAAAAATGAACAGGAAAGAAAAGGAAAAAGTGAAGGAAAATTGAATAAAAGTAGAATGACAGTGGGAAGAGAAAGTAACAGTCCTGTATGAAGTATTAGAAAATAGATTAGTCTCCTGATAGGGTGACTGGAAAGTTGGACGTAAAGCATGAGGATGCTTGGAGCAGAGGGAAAAGAATTAGGTTACAAAGCGTGAGAGAAATGTGTGAGTGGTAGAATGATGATGTGAAAAAGATTGTGGGTGAGAAGGTTTGCATATGCAAAAAAAAAAAAAGTTGCCAAGGATGCAGTCAAAGAGAGCAAGGAACGGCTACAATTAAAATGGCAGAGAAAATGCAGAGAGTTTTTGATGGAAATCAAAAATTGCCTTGAAAGTGGGTGACGGGATGGAATTCAGACTATAACTGATGAAATGATTTGGGATGAATCTAAAGGGAGGGAATGCTGGAAGGAATATTTTAGATACTTGCATAGTGTGATGGTTCTGACATTTTAGTCATTAACATAGAGACTCTTATTACAAGCCATTAACGGATATAAAATAATTCTTTATTAATGCAAGTTATCACTTCCAAGGCAAAGCTCAGTCTGAAGAAAAGCGTGCACAAAAACTAACTGAAAATCCCACCCACAGAACTCACCCCTCCCAATGGCTACAACCGTTCCCGTGACATCACCCAGCTAAAAGACACCCCCCTTTCTTATTTAACCAATGAACAGTAAATTCTATTCTACCTTCTGGCCGCTCTCCCCCCTTGTCTCACATTCCAGACTAACGAGCACGGATAGCTCACACCGTTGACCTTGCAGATGCTTGCTCAGCTCATCTTCACCCTCCTTTCCTTCCCAAGCCTAATTGCTTACTGATCCAACTACTACAAATCCCATTCCTAAATCTCTACCACTCTAACCCCTATGATGGCAGGAAGGCACATCCTGACACATAGTCATGCTAGCGGTAAGCCAAAGAGGGGGATTCAGATGAACGCTGTAAATGTTGGTGTCACAGAGGCAAATGATGAATAGGAAATCATAAATGTTGAAAAGGCTGCTGGTGTTGACAGCATAGCAGGAAAAATGTTAAAATGTGGATCTGATTTGTTTCTGGAGTGGCTGAATGACTTGTTTAATGTGTGTGTGTAGGATGGGTCCGTGCCTCACAGTTAGAGGAATGCTGTTGTGGTTCTAAACCTATGCCCTCATTGTGGGAGGTTGTGTGGATCCAGAATTGGCCTTTATAGCCACTTACGGATCCACCGTTAAAATTTTACCTTTGGAAGACAATCTTACTCGGCTACGAGTGATCGCCAATGATCTCCTCTACTAAGAGAAAGAAAGAAAAAGTGAATGCAGAAATTACACAGGGATAGATATTTGGTACCTCTCAAACCCTTTCTGTCAGAATTTTGCCGAGAAAAGTTGGATAGTGTAATGCCGCTTTATGTCCAGCAGAGAGAGGCAGACAAGATTTTTTGTTTGGGCAAACAATTAAGAAAGATATGAATGTGAGAAAGAATGTTTATTGCACATTTGTTTATTTAGGGTAAGTACAGGATGAAGTGATTACGCTTGGATGAAAGGATTTTTTACATGAATATGAAGCTAAAGGTCGGTAGCTGATAAGAGTAAAACGCAATCAAAGGAAAATTGTAAGAATGAGTGGGATGCCTAGTAAACAGCTCAAGAATGTGCAGAGTTGTTTAACATATTTATGGAGAAATGTATCAGGAGGGCTTGTGGTGACATCAGAGGTCTGTTGGCTGGGGACATGAACATATGTCTATTTTTGTATGCTGCTAATGTTGTTTAAGGGGTGTGGTGGCTCAGCGGGTAAGACGCCAGGCTTGTCGATTGGAAGATCGGAAGTTCGGAGGTTCAAATCCCTAGCCCCGCGTGACGGAGTGAGCTCCCGCACTCGCCCCAGCTCTTGCCAACCTAGCAATTCGGAAGCATGCAAATGCAAGTAGATGAATAGGTACCACTTCGGTGGGATGGTAACAGCATTCCACGCCCGTGATGCCGGCCACATGACCACGGAAGCGTCTTTGGACAGTGCTGGCTCTTCGGCTAACAAACGGAGATGAGCACTGGCCCCTAGAGTCAGACATGACTGCACAAATATGCGGGGGGAACCTTTACCTTTTTAATGTTGTGTTGTTAAATAATTTGTAGTGAAACGTAGACTGTATGATGCAACAAAGAATATGGGTATCAAAATTAATGTATCAAAGCCCAAGGTGAAAAACTAAAATAGATTCATTTCTGTATCTTGTTAGAGAATTTAACCAATATGGGAATATGGATTGACAAATTTTATAATATGTAAAGGCTGATAGAAACATCGTCTGTAGAATGTGATTTATTGCCTGGAATGAAGGTTTGTTGAAAGATGTGAAAATGCTTATGGTCCTGCCCAGTTTGTTATATGGAAGGGAAAGTTTTATTTTCAAATTTTGCCACTGCCCATCTCCCCCAAAAAGAGGGACTCTGGGCGGTTAAAAACAAAGTTGAGTTTGTCAGAAGAAACTTACAAATAAATTAAATCCAGAGAGTTAGGGGATGCTTCAGAGAGGAGACGGTGGTGAAAACCATAGATTAAGCATGAATGGGTGTTGTGTCAGCATGGATTGAATGCCAAACTGAGTGACCGGTAGAAGAGAAGTAGTTTGTGAGGTTTGGCCGTAGAGAGCGAATGAATGAATAGAATGGCAGAATCAATACTTGAAGGAAGAGTGAAGGTGCCGGGAGGAAGAGAAGACTGAGAATGGGGCAATTGGATGAAGCTGATGACATTCTGAAAAAAGAGAGTTGAGGAGCTAAGGACAAAGGGCATCGGCAGAGGAGTCAAAAAAGTGCCTGTGACCACGCAGTCAAAGCCCCGTCTTCTTTATGTGCATCAGAACACATTTTAAAAAGGGGAGGGGCCCTGCTTGAATTGCTGTGGGCACCGTCTTGAGTTTTTTGACTCCGTCTGCAGAAAAGCCTGCAATGCAATAAGCAGTGAAAGGCTGCAAGGATAGAAAGGTATGAGGAGATACACGAATATTGTTGGTGCAAACTGGGTTTAGCTATGCTTTATTTTCTTTTTACTGATAGTTTAGTTCTTTACTTCATGCCTGTGTCTTACTATCTCTTGCATCTTTTCTGTGCTCTGCAAGGGAACAGCATGATAGTTGGATATGTACGCATGCTTTTCAAATTCCAATTCTAATGTGTTGGATGATCTAGGCCAGGGGTCGGCAAACTTTTTATGCCGGGAGCCATTTTGACATGCTCGTGCACATTTTGAAATGCTCGAGAGCCAGGGGGCGGGGTTTGCGGGCAGGGGCCAATCGCGTGGAAGGGGGCGGGGTTTGTGGGCGGGGGCCAATCACGTGGAAGGGGGCGGGGTTTGCGGCGGGAGCCAATCACGTGGCAATGAAATTTTCGTATGTATATGAATCCAATAAATCTTCCATAAGGAGTAGTTAACCAGAAAAAAAAAGTTAAACGAGAGAGCAGAGCATCTGAAGTGGAAGTGCTGACCTCTGTGGTACTTTATTGGCAACAGTGACTGAACCTCTCCTGTGTGCTTCAAAAGCCAAGAGCTCAACACAAGCAAACCTCTTTTGGGGTCATATTTTTAAGGTAGAGAAGCTCCGCATCTTCACTGATACAGAAAATGGACTTTATTAACTGCCTGCTTAAGTGTTTGTGAAGCTCCAAAACATGGTGACTCTTAACACACAGACCTTTCCCCTCCTTCCTTGTAGTGCATCCTTGGGTAGAGCAGAAAGGCAGAGCAGAGGAGGAAGTGGGGGATCATTCTGAACTCCTGCTTGAGGAACGTAAGTGTATAGACATTCAGCTGACTTGTTGTAGCGTGTTGTGATAGGAAATGACACCGACCTCTTTCTCCACAGTGACCAAGATGAGGCAGAACGTTGACCTGCTTCTCCTCAACCAACAGAGTCAGCTCCAGGTTTTGCAGGAAATCCAGAAGCAACTGGGTGTTCTTCTGCCTGGGAATGATTTAATCAATTCCAACCTATACAGCCTTGGTCTTCTGTTAGGCCAGCAGGCTGCAGCAATGGGATCCATCTCCCTTCCTTTCTTTCTCGATCCCAGGAACCTCCTTCCAGAAAGCGCACGTCCTTTTTCTTCTCAGATTTCCTCTTAGCCGGATATAAAGTGCCCTGCTCCATGGGGTCCCTATTGGAATTTGACAAACGTTTTCTGTAGATATTTTGAACGGATTTAATGGCATGTTTACAGCCCAGCCCAAATATCATTTTAATATGGGAGGTATAATTCGCTTGGCTGGTCCAACTATTTTATCTATACCCAACGTTTAATGTAGGTTTGCTTTGTATCATAGGTTTACCTTGTTTCATTTAGACCCAGCTATCATGATAAGATTGCTCCGTCTCCCTGTGTGTTTGTGGTTGAATCACATAGAGATACGTTTTTGGTTTCGTTTCTTTAAATAAACGAGAAAGCGCTCTGTAACGCTTATTTGTGAGAGCCGGATCTGATTGTTTTAAAATCCATGTTCAGGAGTGGTCTGTGTTGATAGTCACTGATTTAACATCCCTCACGGCGGCTCCATGCCTAGAGGAGCAGTTGTCCCAGCAAGGTGGGATCCTGGCTAACACTCCTTTCAAAATGTGCAGTGGAGTAATGTTATGTTTAATAGGTCACACCTTACTCAGGCCAGGCCTCCACTGTTTGAAGCCTTGAAAGAATGATTGAACTTAACAGAACTCCAGCATAACTTGCTTGTATTTTTAATCTCATTTTCTTTGGTCCATCTTCACTTGTCCAGAGGACTGAGAAGACATGCTTTGACATTCTATGTATCCATGACGGGTGTCTGGTTAAATAGCCTGTGAAGTTGTCTATGAAGTTCTCAGTCATCCAGGTGGAATTGTCTGTAGCTTGAATCATGTCAACTGGATTTCTATTTTCTCAGTGGAAACGTTTCGCTCCTTATCCAAGGAGCTTCTTCAGTCTGAGCAAAGTTGGTAAGGGAATCCTAAATATGTTCCTAGGTAGCTGTGTGACCTTACACCTGGGGCTAGGTCATGGTTATATTGAGATGTAATTTTTAAGTCCTTTTATCATCTAATGGAGGGTCGTTAAGCCTGTGAAGTTGCGATAGAAGCTACGACTGTATGATAGCCATCTGCCCTTGCCAAGATCAGTGTGCCAATTCCTGATTATTTTTAGCAACCAGGTTCATAATCAAACTGTAATTGAATAAACACGATATACTGGGTCCTAATCTTGTGCTGCTCTTCAGCTTCTGACTTAATTCTTTCTCGCCTCAAACAAGGCAGCATGAAATATATTTGATTGAATAAAATACAGCTGTAAGCACCAGGAGTATAACTTTGGCTGTTGAATCTCACCTTTTGGGAGCAGAAACTGTACAGGAGATAAGCAGGTACCAGAAACTGACCTTTAGTTAAATTTTACAATCCATGTCCAAACTATTTTTCTCTCTATACTTTCTTCTTCTTTGGTTAGTTTTATACGGGAAAACATTCAAGAAAGCAAGAAAGATTTGTTATTAAGTTTGGTGGATAAAAGTGAGGGATGATTGCAGCTTTACCTGGGCATCTGAGAAGTTCCCTTGTTTAACGCAGAAAGATCTAGAGGTAGGAAATATCGTAGCAAATGAGGTTCTGCAGTCAGGCATTCAGTGGCACAGTAATATCTGTTGCCAAAAGGGACTATTTATTACTGTGGCCATGAAAGATGGTCTTTGTCCTTGTTCCTCAGTGACAGAATTCTAACTGTTCCCAGATACTGGGAGGTCGTCTCCTGGCCTCCTCCACAGTCATCTTGGTAGGAGATCAGATCCTCTCCCATCTTTCATATCACTTTCCCATATCTAGCAGGCTGCAACGTACCAGGATCTGATGCTAAACATTGATCAAACTGTAGCTCCCAGGAAAATGAGGAGCAATGCAGAATTTTCCTCTGCTAGGGGGACCAGCCTTTTGCCAATATTGTCTCGGTCACTAGCTAAAGAAACGAGGTTATGGCTTGACATTTAACATACTAGAAAATGGAGCAGCCCATCAGCCTAGTGATTCTAGCTTTTGTATGAATGTGACTCTATGCTGTTGCTTCAGGTTTTTTTGCCTAATCCAGTAGATAATACTCAAGAGTAGGTCAACTAAAAGCAATGGAAGGACTTGCCTCCCTGCAAGACCCATTTGCTTCCAGCAAGATGCAACTAACTAAAGTTCCATCAGGACCTGAGTAAAACCTGGAAGACCGGTGAAGAAGGTGGTAAGTCCAACCTTGGTAACACGAAGTGAAGTAGTCAAGCTAGGGAGGGCTACTGGAGAAGTCTGTGGAATGCCCAGCAGAGCCCACAGTGGATCTGCCGCAGAGTATTCAGGGCCCAAAGAGGAAACGGAGGGAAGTTTGAACTTCCCACCACCTGGAAATACAAGAACAATGACTTTATTTATTTATTTATTTATTTATACCCCGCCTATCCCCTCCCTAACGGAGGACTCTAGGCATCTTACATACATATATATATATTTCATTAACATTTCATACATATACAATTTCATTTAAACCGCGCGCTAAGGAAAGGGGTAAGGGAACCGACTCTTCCGTGGCTTGGACTACAAGCCCCACAATGCCTTGCGTCGGAGCTGGCTGCTGACGTCCTGTAGATGAAACTGCTTCTTTCCGGGATCCGTCGTTGCCGCCGCCGCCATTCCAGAGATCTTCCGATTCGGTGGCCGACTCCCCGACAGGACGCCAGCATATTCTCCCACTTAAGGTGGTACCCATTTATCTACTTGCTAAGCTTTCGAACTGTTGGGTTTATCTTAAGAAATGCCATTTTATCTTCCCAAGATCAATGTTTAGGATTCTAGATATTTTGAACTGATTATAAACAGCATTTTCCGTGAATAATTTTCAGAAAGGATTCAAACATAATTTCCAAAAGGGGTCATTTCTTAAAATGTCTCTTTTTAGTTGGTACGAGAGAGAGCTCTACCATCTTTCTGCAAAGAAAATCCTGGGAATTATGTTCCTCTGGAACAATGCTGGTGGGGTCATCTCGTGTCCGTTTGTCTCTTATGAGCACTTTGGGCCAGGAAGGTGGCGGAGGTGCCTTGAACAGAGAAGCTGCTTTATTAAGGGATAGTAGTAACAGCTCTCCCTCCTGGTTACACCACCAGATGACAAATGGCGCAACTGCTGAGCTGCTACTCTCTGTGAAGGTCGATATTTGACCCACTCTTTGTTTGAGGAGAGCATTGGACAAAGTGTGTGTCTCGGCCGAGGCCCCGCCCTGCCCTATCACTGCTTTAGTGACCGTGAGGCATCCGAGAGTCTCAAACCTCACAGCCAGAGGAGAGGGAACTCCCAGGGCTGAGGGCTGGCAGGCAGGCAAAGGTCTGCTGCAACGAGCTGATCAATCTTTACAAACCCAACTTTGTAGAGAAAGAAGGGGTGCTAGCAAGACTCAGAAGGGACCCAAGCACCCAGGAAGTGAGGGAACAGGTAGTTGAGCTGGGCTACTGCACTTGGCACGTGAAAGCCCATGGCTAGACCACCCGGCCTCAGAAAAGACCACCTTGGCTCTTCTGAAAGCAAGCTTCTGTTGGCCCAGGATGACCCAGGACGTGACGAGGCTTTGCCAGTCCTGTCATGAGGGTCAGAAGGTCAGGCCTTGGGCAGGGCAGGATAAAGCACCGCCATTGCCGTCAGTCCGCTCCCTGTTCAAGATGTGGTCTTTTGTATTTTGGTCCAAATACCCTGAAGCTTTGAGAAACATCGCAGGAAAGACTAGAACAAGTTTTCCTGTTGAGATCCTGACCAGACCATGGTAGTAATTTCCATGGTACTGGAGTGGTGGTTCCCAGGCCCATCAAATGAGCATAGGCCCACCAGGCTCTTCCTTAAAAGAGAGGGGGATGTTGTTGGCCCCCAAACGGGGCAGGGTCGTTAGTCCGGTGCAGCAAGACCAATCACCACACAAGACCGAAGAATTCAAAATCCACTCGTTTAATGTAGACGTCTTACAAGAAAGGAGGACTCCCCTTTAAAGGCAGAGGAGCCCCGAACAAAAGGCAAGCAGTAGGTTTTATACACTCCTGCAACTGTTATCACAGCTGCCATCTAGCCAGTGAAGCTTCTAATTGGTCACCCTTTCTAGTGCTTGTGCAGTAGCTTTACATATTACACACTATCCCATAATAGTTCTTAGCATGTTCTATGTTTTCTAGAATCTCCGCCTAAGGGGTGTGTGTTTTAGTATGCTAATAAGCTAAGGGTTACTACTTTCTGGTCAAGGAAGCTTTAATCAGGCACGCGAAGCACTGACTTTGCATCCCGGATCTCATAACTCACCCTCCTCCTTCCAGTTTAGGTGATAAGACCCAGTTATCTGGAGTCCGAGGACTCATCTCCTTGTGTTTCCTGTTTTGACAAAGCACAGATGTGGAGTCCTTGGTGCTCTCTGAGCCTTGTTGTTTTCTTGCAGATGTTTCATTGCCAGGCTAGGCAACATCTTCAGTGCGACGAAACATCAATGAAACGTCTGCAAGAAAACAACCAGGCTCAGAGAGCACCAAGGACTCCACAGTTCAACCCTGAGCTACAAATATTCCCTTTGAAAGCACGGATGGTTTGCACAGTCCTAATAGATCAACCATCCCTGTTAAAATTTCACGTGCTCAGTTTCAGGCACAGCAGTCCTCACACCCACATTCACTCCCACTGTCTTCTGACTCGGCCATTAACTTTCCTTCTCTATTCCACTGTATGCGTCCAATTTTTTGTTCTACAATGTGGCATATGGGTTTGTTTATTTATTTATTATTTATTTATTATTTGGATTTATCCCCGCCCATCTCTACCATGGTAGACTCTGTGAGTTTTGTGGCCAGGCTGGCTGCTGTTGTGCTGGTGCAAGGCAACAGAAGGAGAAAGGAAAAAATGGGAAGCAGCAGCTCAGGGATAGGATGACCAGATATCTGAACAGGCAAAGGAGGACACCGACAATTAGAAAGGAGGGCAAATTGGGGAATGGAGAACACACTAACTGTTTAACTTTCTTGGCATCTGTGACAAAAATTACAGTGCAAAACTGCCAAAAATGTGAAGTGAATAGAATAGAACAGAATAGAATAGAATAGAATAATAGAATAGAATAGAATACTTTATTGGCCAAGTATGACTAAACATACAAGGAATTTGACTTCGGTGCAAGAGCTCTCAAGGTATTTACCTAACATCAAAAAAATAAACAATAATAAATTATACAATCAAGAAAAGAAAAATTAAGAAAAAATAATACTACAGCTATTTAACTAACACATACTCATATTTAAGTGAGAATTAAGGGACAATAATACTGCATCTGTTATCTAGCATATGTTCACATATAACAGAGCATTACCGGTCACGTCTTAGCAGTCATGTCATACATCATCAATCATTTTCTCATGCTACATTAGTTAAAAATTCAACAGAGCAATGGCATACATTATAAATCATTATATCAGGCTGCATTAATTAGGAGTTTAACAAATCAATAGCACAAGGGAAAAAACTGTTTCGATGTCTAGATGTTTTGACGTATGGTACTCTATAACGCCGTCCTGATGGAAGGAGTTGAAACAGTTGATATCCAGGGTGAGGAGGGTCTGCAGGTATCTTCTCCGCCCTACTTTTGACCCTTGCAACATACAGGTCTTCTATAGAGGGCAGGCGGATTACAATCATTCTTTCTGCAGACTTGACTATCCGTCGGAGTCTATGTCTGTCCTGCCTGGTTGCAGAGCCAAAGCAGACAGTTATAGAAGAACAGATAACAGACTCAATAGTTCCTCTGTAAAACTGTACCAGAAGCTCCTGAGATAGTTCAAACTTCCTAAGTTGATGCAGGAAGAACATCCTTTGTTATGCCTTTTTGATAATAGTTCTGATGTTAAGCGTCCATTTCAGGTCTTGAGAAATTATGGAGCCCAGAAACGTAAAGGACTCCACTACTGATACAGGGCCATCGAGTATAGTAATGAAAGGGGAATTGAAGGAGTTCTTTCTAAAATCCACAACCATCTCTACAGTTTTAAGTGTATTCAGTTTCAAATTGTTGTAACTGCACCACGGGGCCAGTTGTTGTACCTCCCGTCTATATGCTGACTCATCACCATTCTGAATGAGACCAATGACGGTTGTATCATCTGCAAATTTCAAAACTTTAACAGAAGAATCTTTTGAAGTACAGTCATTGGTATAGAGGGAGAAAAGCAGCGGGGAGAGCACACATCCCTGAGGGGCACCTGTGCTGATTGACTGAATGCTGGATATAGTTTTGCCTAACCTCACCTGTTGTTTCCTATCTCTTAGAAAACTGATTATCCACCTACAGGTCAGGCACAGTGAGCTGGATCAGTTTGTTGCAAAGAATTCCTGGAACAATGGTATTAAATTCTGAACTAAAGTCCACAAATAGGATTCGTGCATAAGACTCCGGAGATTCCAGATGTTGCAAAATATAATGTAAAGCCATGTTGACAGCATCATCTGCTGACCTATATAAGCAAACTGCAATGGATCTAACGGGGGATCCGTGATAGCTTTCAAGTGAGCCAGCACTAGCCTCTCAAAGGCCTTCATAACTACAGACGTCAATGCAACAGGTCTGTAGTCATTCAGCTCACTAATGGAAGATTTCTTAGGAACTGGAATGATTATAGAACTTTTAAAACAAGAAGGAACATAACACATCTTCAACGATGTATTAAAAATATATGTAAAAATAGGGGCCAAAAGGAGGGAGTCACACCATCTGGGCCTGGAGCCTTTTTAATCTTTTGTTTTTGAAATAAATCTCGCACTTCTTTGTCCAAGATCACCAGAGGTGAGGAGCCTAGGGAATTGGAAATGGATATAGGGAAATTTGGTGTTAACAATGTATCTGAAATACAATTAGAAGCAGCAGATAACAGTTGTTCATTCTCAAACCTGCAGTAAAACATATTAAGGTCGTCTGCCAATTGACGACTCTCGTCAGTCGGAAGAGATGGTTTGTTGTGGCCGATGATGTTCTTCAGGCTTTTCCATACAGTTGCAGTATCATTAGCTGAAAACTACTTGTTCAGCTTTTCTGAATAATTCCTCTTTGCTGCCTTAATCTCTCTAGTAAATAGATTCCTAGCCCAATTATACATAATCCTATCCCCATCCCTATAGGCCTCTTCCTTGTCACAGGGCAGCTGCTTACGTTTTGCTGTAAACCATGGCTTATTGTTGTTATATATACGTATGTTTTTTGTGGGCACCCATATGCCCTCAGAGAAACTAATATATGATGTCACAATATCAGTATACTCATCCAAATCTGCCGAGGCGGCTTCAAAAGCAGTCCCATCTGTGCACTCTAGACAGGCCTGTAGATTTAACCTAGCATTATCAGACCATATCTTCACTGATTTTATCACAGGCTTTGCAACTTTAAGTCTCTGCCTGTAGGTGGGAATGAGATGAATCATACAATGATCAGACAGTCCAATTGCTGCACGTGATATAGAGCGATAAGCTCCTTTTAATACAGTGTAACAATGATCGAATATGTTCTTGCCTCTAGTAGGACAACTAACATGTTGTATATATCTAGGCAGCTCATATGTAAGATTAGTACTATTGAAGTCTCCTAAAACAGTCAGCAAAGAATCCGGATACTTCTGTTCTAAACCAATTATCTCGTCTGCTACAGTCTGTATTGCGCTGTTTGAGGAAACAGGAGGTATATAAACGCCAACCAAGATGAATGAAGAAAATTCACGTGGAGCATAATATGGTTTGCAGTTAATAACTAAAGTCTCTAAATGCATACTGCAAGATTTATGATTCATATGCATATGAAATTACTTTTTCCAGCTTCAGAAAGGCTGGTTTTTCAATCGCAATATTTTTCCAACAAATCTTTATTTTTAAGAACACACGCTAGCGATAATATAGAATCAACAATGTGCTTTCCAAATTTCATCGTAGAAATGTACGACGAGTCATGTGGTCTGCAGAGTACAGTGATCCTAGATTTGAAGAGGCTGGGTTGAAGCTAACGGCTGGAATCAGGAAATCAGTAATGTAGATAATGTAAGCTCTGTGTCAAATAATGTCTCTGTCCTTGTGTTGGTCAAGTGGAGGACATCATCCACTATGTCTTCCACTGCCCCATTTACAAGGTGATCAGGGCCCAATTATCGATGGTAGCTGAACTCAAGGCTTGGACCTCAAACAATTGAACTATCGTCTTGGAGACGTGTTCCCAAAAGTCAGCCACCAAGTTGCTCCTTTTGCTCTGCTGTCATTTAAACTTAGAAAGAAATACTTAAGTTCTTAGCTGTAGCCTTGTTCTTACTTTGCTGTAACCTTTTTACATCTAATTGTAACACGGTTGTAGTCTGTGTGAATCCTGCTGCAGTGACAGTCACAGCTCAGCTATACAGCAGGAGGAAAGGCCAGAAAGCAGACGTCATGCCTACTTCTCAGTAGCTCATGTGACTAACCAGAATTACCAGTCTTGGAAGCTTAAAATTAAAATGCTGCTAATAAGAGAAAGTACGTGGAAGTGTAGACAAGAGGCCAGGCCAAAACCACTCACAGAGGAGTGGCTAGAGAAAGTTCAAAAGGCGCAAACCACCATCTCCCTCAGCAAAGATGATGATCAAATTGTGCATATGTGCCATTGTGAAACTGCAAAATAAATGTGGGAGGAGCTACGGAAAGTACATGAAAGAGCAAATCTCAGCAACAAACAATACCTAATCAGAAAGTTGTACCAGAAAAGCTGTTGAAAGGCCAGCATATTTATTTTATTTATTTATATTTCAAATTTAGTTACCGCCCATCTCACTCAAAGAGTGACTATGGGCGGTTTACAATAAAACAAGAATGAACAGTAGTTAAAATAAAATAAAACAATATTCTTAAATAAATAATATATTCCAAGGCATAGATGGTAAAAAAGTTCTTAATTTACGGGAGCATCATCAGGGTGCTAACCACCCCAAGTGTTGGTTACCCCTCCTCACGCCCCACGCGAGATGGCAGAGCCAAGTCTTCACCCCTTTCCGGAAGGCCAGGAGAGTGGGGGCCCACCTCACCTCTGGGGGAAGAGTGTTCCATAGGGCAGGGGCAACGGCAGAGAAGGGTCTCTTCCTGGGCCCCACCAATCGACATTCTTTCAAGAATGGGGTCTGCAACGTGCCTTCTCTGCCTGACCGGTGGGACGGGCCGATGTAATGAGGGTGAGATGGTCCCTCAGGCTGGTAAGTAATGTACCACCGTCAGCTACAGTGAATCTCCGAAAGGATACAGAATCCTGCACCAAGACACCAATAAAGTAACCATTGTTAGAAGTATGATTGTCGATGAAACCTCTGTCAGTCTAAAGGTTCATGAAGCTGCCCATTCTGAAGAGGAGCCCCCATCAGTACAACAAAGCACTGAGATTGAAGTCAACACAAGTGATAAAGCTACAGAAAAAGAAGAATTTTAACCATCTACAATTTCAGTCAGAAAATCTGTGTAATGGTTGCAGAACCTAAGTTGCAATTAAATTCAATTCACACGCTTTTACTTGGAAAATCTATTTAATGCTAGGTTACTACAGTACGTGCAGGGGGCGTGGTGGCTCAGCGGGTAAGACGCCAGGCTTGTCGATCAGAAGGTTGCAACTTTGGCGGTTCGAGACCCAAGGTCCGCGTGACGGAGTGAGCTCCCACACTAGCCCCAGCTCTTGCCAACCTAGCAATTCGAAAGCATGCAAATGCAAGTAGATGAATAGGTACCACTTCGGTGGGATGGTAACAGCGTTCCGCGTGCGTCATGCCGGCCACATGACCGCGGAAGCGTCTTCGGACAACGCTGGCTCTTCGGCTAACAAACGGAGATGACCACCGGCCCACGGACACGACTGCACAAATGTGCGGGAGGAACCTTTACCTTTTTTTACTACAGTACAGAGAAAGTTGCGAATGAAAAAACCTGCGGTTTTCTCCCAGGTTATACGTTTGAACAGTTTATAATTCCCTCCCTCTCAAGGTTCTAAAATCCCCCCTGGAAAGCATGCAACCCCCCTCCTCGTGCCAGGCAGCTCTTCCTCAGCCTTCCACAGCACAGCAGATGTTTCTAGCCGCTCCAGCGTCCTTGGCTACTGATAACCCAAACAAGGTGGTTCCACAGCTCTGGAATGCAACTCGCATCTCTCAACCCGGGTTAATACATTCATGCCTGCAAGTTGATCTGATGTTTTGAAAACGTTGGATCAAAGGAGGATGACATATCGCCCTCCTAGAAAAGAAAATAAGACTATAGAGAAAATTAATACAAAAGATAAAATTCAGTTACCTTTGTGAGGATACTTAGCGTGAAGTTGATGAATGAGGCATTTGGCACTGACGGTGCGGCTTGTGACGCATTCGGGGTCCGGGAAATGCTTCCAACGAACTAAATATTGCAGAGTTTTGTGATGGTAACGAGAGTCCAAGATCTCTTGAATTTCAAAGTGTTGTTCCCCGTCAATCATAATAGGGGGGTGGAATGGGTGCAGCAGGGTGCCAATGGGACAAATCACGAAATGGTTTCAGAAGGCTGCAATGGAAAACAGGATGAAGATGTCTCAAATTAGGAGGCCATTGAAGCTGAACTGCAACAGGATTAATAATTTTGGTAATAGGAAGAGGACCAATGAATTTATGTGCTAATTTTTTAGATGGTTGTATAGAGCGCAGGTATTTGGTGGAAAGGTAAACTTTTCTGCCCACTTTGAAAGTCCATTCGGGTCGCGGGTTACGATCAGCGAAATGTTTATAGGTTGCCTGTGCATCGGCAAGAGCCTTTTGAATGAGCGGCCAGGTAGATGCCACTTGTTTACACCATTCCTTCGCCGAGCGTGCCGTGGGAGGCGAGAGGGGAAGTTTGGGGATAGGAACGTAATCCTGGCCATGTACAGCTTTAAACGGAGTGAGTCCAGTGCTGCTATGCATGGCATTATTATAGGCAGCCTCAGCAAAAGGGAGCAAGTCGACCCAATTATGTTGTTGGTAATTGATATAGCATCGCAAAAATTGTTCTAGAGTAGACTGGACCCGTTCAGTCGCTCCATCTGTCTCAGGGTGGTTCAATGAGCTCGACAATTGTTTGGTGCCAATTAAATTAAGGAACGATTTCCAAAATTTAGAAGTAAATTGTATTCTGCGATCTGAGATTACACATTCAGGGCATCCGTGTGGCCGATACACATGTTGAATAAATAATTTAGCGAGTTGAGGAGCGGTAGGTATTTTTGTACAAGGAACAAAATGGCCTTTTTTAGAGAATAAGTCTATAACTGTCCAAATTACTGTTTTTCCCTTGCTTTCAGGTAAGTCCACAATAAAATCCATAGCCAAGTGTTTCCATGGGCTAGATGGGTTAGCAACAGGCTGGAGCAGTCCTTGGGGCTTTCCCCCTTTTCGTTTAGCTCGAGCACAAATTTGGCATTCAAAGACATAGTCCTTAACATCCTTGCGTAATTGCGGCCACCAAAATTGTCTGCGTACTAAGTGTAACATTTTCACGAATCCAAAATGGCCTGCTGTTTTATGGTCATGGGAGTGTTGGAGAATGTCCTTTCACATTTGTTTAGGAATGTCCTAGGGAACTAGGGAATGTCCTAGGGAATCCCGGTGATGACGGCGGAGGACGACGGATCCGGAAAGAACAGCTTCCTGGACGTCAGCAGCCGGCGCGGAAGCGAGGCATGCTGGGGCATGTAGTCCAGTGCCTGCAGCTGAAGAGCCGGTTCCCTGTCCTCCTCCCTATCGCGTGGTAAATTTAAATTTATATGATGTATTTTGTATAATGTATAATTGAAATGTACTGATGTTGTAAGCCGCCTAGAGTCCTCCAGTAGGGAGGGGATAGGCGGGGTATAAATAGGATAAAATAAATAAATAAATAAATAAATAAATAAATGTACAATCTATCATTGAAATACCAATACCCATTCTGATGAGTAAGAGAAGTGTTATTGGTATTTAATCAAACATCCTATTTTAGTGCAGTTTGCAGTTTGTGTTGCAACTCTGTCTGTACTTTCATTTTCTCTGCCACCGGGCTGGAAGGAATTCTTTTTGTTTGACTGCGAGAACTGCAAGTCCTAATTGTTGAGTGGAAAACACAGTTATCAACTACTTGTTGCTGTTGACTGTTATGTTGAGGCATGCGGGACAAGGCATCAGCTAAAAAATTCTTTTTTCCTGGGAAATAGTTGAGGGAAAAGTTAAAGCGGCTGAAGAATTGAGCCCAATGCAGTTGCTTGGCATCCAGCCTTTGTGGAGTACGTAATGCCTGCAAATTTTTGTGATCTGTCCACACCTCGAATGGGTACTTTTCCCCCTCTAATAAGTGTCTCCAAGTTAACAACGCAATTTGCACAGAGAATGCTTCTTTCTCCCACACATGCCATCTCCTTTCAGATTCTGTAAATTTGCGTGACAAATACACACATGGGCGCAAATCCCCCTGAGGGTTCCTGTAAAAGTACTGCCCCGATTGTAGAATCTGAAGCATCAGTGTGTACTACAAATGAGTAATCAGGATCAGGATGGGATAGGCAGTGAAAAGAGTTTTCAGCTGATCAAAGGCATGTTGGCATTCTGGAGTCCAAATTAGGATCACCCCAACCAGCAAAGACCAAGGGTTGGCAGCAACAGTGACCGAAGTGGTCAGTGGAAAGTTCCTGGAGGAACCGCAAAGTTCCACAGATGAAGAATTTCCACCGGCGGAAAACTTCATGAGCCTGTCCTAGGAGGCACAGAGGGACAGGTGATTAATGCCGAGCGCCAAGACCCGATGGTGAGTGGCAGTTGCCCAATCATGGCAGTGGGGGTGCAGCTACAAACTTTGGGGGGCCAAGAGAAAGCTAACCTAGTAGCCATGGTGGATTCCAGATGCACACGTTGTTTAATCCACCCAGCCATCGTGACTGGATTGAGACTGAAAATAGAAAAACTACCTAAACCCATCCTGTTTACTCAGATGGATGGGTCGGAGATACATGGGAGCCCTGAGGAGTTTTATTCAGAGCCAGTAAAAATGGAAATGGGGTCCCGTGAAGAGGTTTTGAGATTTGTTGTAACTCCCATTGGTAGCCAATCCCTGATTCTACGGTTATCCTGGCTTAGGGAAAGAAATCCCAAGGTTGATTGGATTTCCGGGCAATTTAAGTTTGCTGATGGAATGTATGGAGGTTTAAAACAAGAAGCCTCCTCAACCACGATGGAGAAAGTAGCAGCAATAGAGGAAATTGGGGGAAAGCTGGAGGAGGGGGAAGGCAATTTGATCCCTCTGAAATATCGGGACTTATGATGAGACTGAATCAGATCAGCTCCCCCCCCCATATAAAATCAGACTGTGCCATAGAATTAGTATCAGGCGCGCCTTTACCAAAACCCAAGTTGTATTCAACGACTGCAAAAGAATGCAAGGCACTGGGAGAGTTTATTGATAAGAACTTGAAGCATGGATTTATCCACCTGGCCACCTCTCCAATGGCTGCACTGGTTTTGTTCCATGCTAAGAAGGATGGGTCCCTGAGACTTTGCACAGATTTGTTGTTTATTCGTTCAGTCGCTTCCGACTCTTCATGACTTCATGGACCAGCCCACGCCAGAGCTTCCTGTCGGCCGTCACCATCCCCAGCTCCCCCACGGTCGAGTCCGTCACCTCCAGAATACCATCCATCCATCTTGCCCTTGGTCGGCCCCTCTTCCTTTGGCCTTCCACTTTCCCCAGCATCAGCATCTTCTCCAGGGAATCCTGTCTTCTCATTATGTGGCCAAAGTACTTCAGTTTTGCCTTTAATATCATTCCCTCAAGTGAGCAGTCTGGCTTTATTTCCTGGAGGATGGACTGGTTTGATCTTCTTGCAGTCCAAGGCACTCTCAGAACTTTCCTCCAACACCACAGTTCAAAAGCATCTATCTTCCTTCGCTCAGCCTTCCTTATGGTCCAGCTCTCGCAGCCATAGGTTACTACAGGGAATACCATTGCTTTAACTATGCGGACCTTTGTTGTCAGTGTGATGTCTCTGCTCTTAACTATTTTATCAAGATTTGCCATTGCTCTCCTCCCAAGAAGTAGACGTCTTCTGATTTCCTGGCTGCAGTCAGCATCTGCAGTAATCTTTGCGCCTAGAAATACAAAGTCTGTCACTGCCTCCACTTTTTCTCCATCTATTTGGCAGTTATCAATCAAGCTGGTTGCCATAATCTTGGTTTTTTTGAGGTTTAACTGCAACCCAGCTTTTGCACTTTCTTCTTTCACCTTCATCATAAGGCTCCTCAACTCCTCGCTTTCAGCCATCAAAGTGGTATCATCTGCATATCTAAGATTGTTAATGTTTCTTCCAGCGATTTTAACTCCAGCCTTGGATTCCTCAAGCCCAGCACGTCACATGATGTGTTCTGCGTACAGGTTGAATAGGTAGGGTGAGAGTATACAACCCTGCCGTACTCCTTTCCCAATCTTAAACCAGTCCGTTGTTCCGTGCTCTGTTCTTACCGTTGCTACTTGGTCATTATACAGAGTCCTCAGGAGGCAGACAAGATGACTTGGTATCCCCATACCACCAAGAACTTGCCACAATTTGTTATGATCCACACAGTCAAAGGCTTTAGAATAGTCAATAAAACAGAAATAGATGTTTTTCTGAAACTCCCTGGCTTTCTCCATTATCCAGCGGATATTGGCAATTTGGTCTCTAGTTCCTCTGCCTTTTCTAAACCCAGCTTGTACATCTGGCAATTCTCGCTCCATGAATTGCTGGAGTCTACCTTGCAAGATCTTGAGCATTACCTTACTGGCATGTGAAATAAGTGCCACTGTTCGATAGTTTGAACATTCTTTAGTGCTTCCCTTTTCTGGTATGGGGATATAAGTTGATTTTTTCCAATCTGATGGCCATTCTTGTGTTTTCCAAATTTACTGGCATATGGCATGCATCACCTTGACAGCATCATCTTGCAAGATTTTAAACAGTTCAGCTGGGATACCGTCGTCTCCTGCTGCCTTGTTATTAGCAATGCTTCTTAAGGCCCATTCAACCTCACTCTTCAGGATGTCTGGCTCTAACTCACTGACCACACTGTCAAAGCTATCTGCAACTTTATTATCCTTCCTATACAGATCTTCCGTATATTCTTGCCACCTTTTCTTGATCTCTTCTGCTTCTGTTAGGTCAGGGGTCGGCAAACTTTTTTATGCCAGGAGCCATTTTGACATGCTTGAGGATATTTTGACATGCTCGAGGGCCAGGGGGCGGGGTTTGAGGGCAGGGGCCAATTGTGTGGAAGGGGGCGGGGTTTGCGGGTGGGGGCCAATTGCGTGGAAGGGGGCGGGGTTTGCGGGCTGGGGCCAATCACATGGAAGAGGGCGGGGTTTGTGGGCGGGATCCAATCACGTGGAAGGGTAAGATACAGGGCTGCGCTGCGCTGCCACTTGGCCGGCCACCCCGACCCTCGCTCACCTTCCATGGCCGGTCCTTGCGGGCTGCTGGCGATGCTCCCGTCCCGCTGTACCCCAGCCGGAGCGCCCGAGTGCCAGGCGGGCAGCTCCACCCGCGCGCCTCGCCCAGACATGCCGGCAGCAGCAGCTCCCAAGGCATGCTGGTCCCTCCTCCATCAAAGGGAGCAGCAGAGAGCCCCGCGGGCTGTGCGCGAGGTGTGGGCGGCTGCGTGTGGCCCCGGCCTTGGAGAGTGAGAGCGCGTAAGAGCGTAAGAGTTTGGGGGCAGGATGCAATCACGTGGAAGGGGCGGGGGTGAGTTCAGCTGCGGAAGAGTCACACTCAAGGGGCCAAAGAGCCGCATGTGGCTCACGAGCCGCAGTTTCCGACCCTTGTGTTAGGTCCTTACCATCTTTGTTTTTGATCATACCCATTTTTGCCTGGAATTGCACAGATTGGAACTGCACACAGATGGAATTGCACAGATTACAGGGGGCTGAATGCCATTTGTACCGTCAACAAGTACCCATTACCTTTGATGACAGATATGTTGGCGCAACTGTCAAAAGGCAAGATTTTTACCAAACTGGATTTAGAGAAGCGTATTTTCAGATGCGCATTCGTGAAGGAGATGAATGGAAAACTGCCTTTAATTGCCAATTAGGGGCTTTTGAGTACCTCGTGATGCCATTTGGCCTACAGGGGGCACCTGGGGTCTTCATGCACTTGATAAATGAAATTCTACATGATTACCTGTATAGAGGTGTATTGGTGTACTTAGATGATATTCTAATCTATTCAGAAAATTTGGAAGAGCATGTAACTTTGGTTAGGGAAGTGCTCCAAAGACTATTAAAAAACCAATTGTATGCCAAGTTGTCAAAAGGTGAATTTCACAAAGAAAAGTTAGACTATCTAGGGTACCGGTTGTCAAGTAAGGAGATTGAGATGGACCCAGCAAAGGTGAAAGATATACTGGTGTGGGAAACCACAAAAAACCTGGCGGAAGCTGCAGTTTCCTCGGTTTTGCAAATTTCAGATGAGTGCCAGCAAGCTTTTGATAAATTGAAAGCACTTTTCATTTCAGAACCAGTCTTAAAGCATCCAGACCCCATGAAAACTTTGGTGGTACAAGTAGATGCCTCAGATACTGCCATAGGGTTTGTGATTTTACAACAAACTGACACGGGCAAGTTACAGCCATGCACATACTTTTCATGCAAGTTCACGGATACAGAACGCCACTGGCATGTATGGGAAAAGGAGGCTTGTGCTGTAAAGTGGGCATTGGGAAGCTGGCGATATCTGCTGGAAGGGGCTTCTTTACCATTTGAGGTTTGGATTGACCACAAAAATCTTGAGGCATTAAAGACCCCAAGGAAATTAAGCCCCAAGCAAATTCGATGGGCACAATTCTTTAGCTGATTTAACTTCACATTATGGCAGAGCTTTCCAAACTGTGTGTCGCGACACAAAAGTGTCGCCACACCACCCGGAAGCGGCGGCGTGCGTGTGCACGGTGGCAGCGGCAGCCGCTGCCTCTGCCACCGTGCACGCGCATGCCGCCGCACACCCCCCCGCCGCTGCCGTGCACGTGCGTGCCACCGCACGCCCCCACGCCGCCGCCGTGCACACACGTGACGCTGCATGCTCCCCCGCGCCGCCGCCGTGCACGCGCGCACCGCCGCACGCCCCCCCATGCTGCTGCACGCCCCCCCGCACCGCTGCACGTCCCCCGCGCCACCGGCGTGCACGTGCGCGCTGCCACACGCCCCCCTGTGCCACCGCACCCCCCCGTGCTGCCACACGCCCCCCGCACCCCGCCACATGCCCTCCTGTGTCACCGCCATGCGCGCACACCTCCCCGCGCTGCCGCCGCCACACCGCTGCTGGCAAGTCGCCAGCGGCGGCACTTTGGAAAGCCCTGCATTATGGTATTTACCTGGAAGGAAAAACTTCCTGGCAGATGCTTTGTCTCAAATGCCTCAGCATGATAGCCAGATAGAGGAGGTGATAGACACAATCATCCCAGATGTTCAACTTGTTCTGGTGGCAGTAACTAGGGCCCAAAAAGCAGCCAAGTCAGAACTCCTTGGGAGCGGGCTAAAAGGGGAACTGCAGATGGCTCTGCTAAATGACTTGTGGTTGCAAGACAACCAAAACTCTCTGAGGAACAGGGTTTGTGGTGGAGAGAAGGTAAATTGTATATTCTAGAGCCTATGACAAAAAAGATTGGAGAGATGCCACGATGCTAAGTCTGCTGGGCATTTTGGGTTTGTAAAAACTTTACATCTGGTAAGATGCCAATTCTGGTGGCCCAAAATGCGAATGGACATTGAGGAGTATGTGAGTTCTTGCCCAACATGTGCTATGGCAAAAAGAACGGGGGGAAAGCCCAGAGGACTTTTGCAGCCAGTGGAAAACCCCTCCCAACCCTGGAAGCAAATTGCTATGGACTTTATTGTGGAATTACCTGAAAGTAAAAAGAAAACAGTGATCTGGGTTGTCACTGATTTGTTCTCCAAACAGACTCACTTTATTCCATGCAGTAGCATTCCTACAGCATCCAAATTGGCTAAGTTGTTTATTCAACACATCTACAGATTACATGGGGTGCCTGAAAGGGTGATCTCAGACCATGGGGTCCAGTTCACTTCAAAAATTTGGCGGGAGTTTTTGAAGCTCATAGGGGCAGAGCAAGGCTTAAGCTCCTCCCACCACCTGAGACTGATCGGGCTTCTGAACAGAGGAACCAAACCTTGGAACAATATTTGAGGTGTTATGTTAATTATCAACAACATGATTGGGTGGACTTACTTCCTTTTGCAGAGATTGCTTACAATAATGCTGTGCATCAAAGCACAGGGTTTTCCCCGTTCCGAGTGGCTAATGGCCAAGAATTTGTGGCTATCCCAGAATTAACCAACTCTCAAACCTTTCTCTGGAGGACTGGGTCCATAAAGTTAAAGACATCTGGCCAGTACTTACGCAGGTTTGGAAGAAGCCAGAGAGTCATATAAAACCTTTGCTGATCGCAAATGTGCCCCGGAATGGCCTCTAAAAGTGGGAGACAGAGTATTTTTATCTACCAAGTTCTTAAAAAGTACTAAACCATCTAAAAAGCTAGGACCTAAGTTTATTGGTCTTTTTTCCTATTGTTAAATGCATTAACAATGTCACGTTTCAGCTGGAGCTCCCAAAAAATCTAAAAAAGGTACATCCTGTGTTCCATTGCAGCTTATTGAAACCAGAGCATCAATCGGATCGTTGGCCTCCAGTGAGTCAACCCCCAGCTCCAACAATGGTTGAAGGGGAGCAGCATTTTGAAATCCTATGGATACTGGACTCTAGAATACATCATAAAAAACTACAATACCTGGTCCAGTGGAAGCATTTACCTATAGGTCATAATGAGTGGGTTGACTGTCAACATGTTTGGGCCCCTAAGTTAGTGAAACTGTTCCACCATGAATTTCCTGAGAAGCCAAAGTGAAACTGACATTTTCCTGTCTCAATGTTACAATATTTGGCATTGTTGACCAATTTCCTTTCTCTTGTTATTTCTTGTATGACTGATGTTTTCAATGCTTATATGTTAAATCTTTTGCTTTCATAATGTCATGCTAAGTTAGTTAGGGTGAGATAGTTATGGGAGAGGCGGTATGTCACAATGGGAGATAACTTTCTCCCTTCGTGCCATAAAATACAGGCAGCAAGCAGTGAATAGGAGGGGGGTGCTGAAGGAAAGCCACGTGAAAATAAACAGCCAACATTATTGCCCAGGCCGCGGCAAATGTGTTTGGGAGGAAGGGGGGAAAGATCAAGGACATGATCAAGATTTAGAACTAGAATCCTCACAGTTTTCCAATAGAACTCTAATGGCAAAAAGGCTTGAACAAACCATCGTGGCCCCTCGCGCCCAAAATACCCAGCCCACAAAAACTCAACCAGCTTAAATTAGAGGCAAGAGAGAGTTCAAATTGTAAACGAGGTACTAGAGCAGGGTTTCCCAACCAGGGTTCCGCGGCACCCTCGGGTTCCGCGAGAGGTCCCTAGGGGTTCCCTGGGAGATCACAATTTATTTAAATAATTATTTCAAATTTGGGCAACTTCACATTTGATGGGCAAGCCTTTGGAGAGATAAGCAGAGAGCATGGAGAAGCACAGGAATCCGACTCAGGATGTCTGTGTTTACAGTGCACATGCCAAGAGGAAGATAGAGAAAGACAGGGGAATGAGTTATGGGTTCCTACATGGGACCCTCACTATCTGTGCTGTCAACATGAGTGATGAGGATGGAGTGTGTACGTGACTGACCCAGCAGCCCTAACCAGGGGCTGTGACCATGGGATAACCTTAGCTCATTAGCATCCTAAAAACCACACCTCCAAAATAATTTTTATGGGAAACGTGGGTCATGCCAAAGAATATTATGGGGTGGCATGTAACATGCCAGAGTACTGCGCAGGTGCCAACTGGAGTAGCCAATAAAAAATTTCCTTTCTGTTTTCTTAATCACTGTAGCGATCTCTGTAAACTGTATAAAAACGCTGTTTTGCTGTCCGTTCAGCACTTCCTTTCCCTTTAAGGAAAGAAGTCCTTTTTCTTCCAGGCACCTTGAATAAAACGAGTGTTGATTCTCTGTCTCGGTGTGTTTATTGGGCTAAATAGTACTGGGCGAACAAACAAACAGCTATTTGTGGCCAACACATTAAAGAAGTAAGTTTCATTCTTTATTTTTAGTTTAAGAACACTGTTCATGCATATATATACAGGCCTACACAGGAAAGAAATATAATAATTTTGTAACTTCTGGCCTCTATTTGAGCCTGAATGTACAGGGGTTCCCCGAGGCCTGAAAAATATTTCAAGGGAACCTCCGGGGTCAAAAGGCTGAGAAAGGCTGCACTAGAGGGACAAACGAACATGTTGCGGGGGTCCAGGTGTTGCCTTTAAATTCAGGCACCCCAAGTGATGTGGAGCTGAAGACCTATTCCATGAATTTGGGAGAGAAACAACCTTTGCAAAGGTGGCTTTCTGCCCACCCAAAAATACGTATCACAAAGTATTTCAGGCAAAAGCAAAAAGCCTTTATTAAGGGGGGGTCAAATCCTTTTATAGGGTGCAGAAACAAATGATACATACATTCAGTATATGTGTTACATCATAAAGCAAGTAATCAAACAGTAAAAAAAACTGATTACATGTGAGAATTGAACAATAGAAAACATTGGTTACAGATAACATTCCACAAATGGCAAATTTACGAGTTACATTAATCCCTTTCCCAGTGGGGTTTGTATCTTTTAAAACTTGCAAGTGTATTCAAGGACTTTCAGAATATGCTCCCTGTTGTTTAGTTGCTGAAAAGGCAAGTTACCACATACCAGAAGAAATGGCCCAGAAGAAAACATGTTTTCCTAAAGTTAGAAAAGAGGCCTAGACTGCCATGTTAGAAATGCCAATATCGTCTTTCCTTAAAAGCTAATAGTGAAGGTAACAGCTCCTGTGAGGAAGGAAAGCCAGATTAAGCCAATGACTGTTGGTGGGTTTGGCTCGAGCAGGGGGTCTGCATATCTTTGAAAACACTATTCTTAGGACATAGCTTTCTGTCACATAAGTAAAGGTAAAGGTTCCCCCCGCACATCTGTGCAGTCGTGTCCGACTCTAGGGGCCGGTGCTCATCTCCGTTTCTTAGCCGAAGAGCCAGCGCTGTCCGAAGACGCTTCCATGGTCATGTGGCCGCATGACATGCGCGGAACGCTGTTACCATCCCACCGAAGTGGTACCTATTAATCTACTTGCATTTGCATGCTTTCGAATTGCTAGGTTGGCAAGAGCTGGGGCGAGTGCGGGAGCTCACTCCGCACGCAGGGCTAGGGATTCAAACCTCCGAACTTGCGATCTTCCGATCGACAAGCCTGGCGTCTTACCCGCTGAGCCACCATGCCCTTCTGTCACATAGGGAAGCATTTTAATCCAATGTCTGGGTTTTCACGCTGATGCGAAGTTTCTGCTGTTGTATTATATTTTTTATTACGTTGTGTTGAAGCTTTAGCTATATGATTGTTTATTGTTTTAAGATGCTAACACATTTCGTGCAGTCAGTGTGTGTATGTGTTGCCTGTTAAAGGGGTCGGGTCTTTTTATAGGGTACAGAAACAAAGAATACATACATTCGGTGTATGTGATATAGTTGCCTAGAAGCTCAGGCACCCCGAGTTTGGCATGGAGCTGATAAAACTTGGTCCCTGAATTTGGGAGAGAGACTCACTTTGCAAAGTGGCTTTTTGCCTACCCAAAAATACGAATCACACAGCAATTCAGGCAAAAGCAAAAGCATTTATTAAGGGGGGGGGGGTCAAGTCCTTTTATAGGGTACAGAGACAAATGATACATACATTTGGTATATGGGATACATCGGAAAGCAACTAATTCAACAATAAAAGACATTGATTCCATGTGAGAATTGAACAATAGAAAACATTGGTTACAGATAACATTCCACAAGTGGCAAATTTATGGGTTATGTCACTCCCTTTCCCAGCCGGGTTTGTATCATCTTAAATTTGTTCCGCCGCCTGGCATGGGAAGGAGGAAGGGATCGCTCCTCATGAAGATGGCTAATCCCGTAATTTTAATGTCCTTCTTTTAACTAATATCCATCTGGATTTATAATTATTTTATACTGCTGTAATATTATGTATACATTTTAACTGTTGTCCTGTAAACCGCCCAGAGTCCCCTGATTCGGGAGATGGGCGGGGATAAATTTAAATATCTAAATATCTATCTATCTAAAACTTGCAAGTGTATTCAAGGACTTTCAGAATACGCTCCCTATTGTTTAGTTGCTGAAAAGGCTAGTTTTTGCACGTAAAAGAAAGAAAGGGTTTTGGGTAAAAGGAAAACATGGTTTCCTGAGCTTGAAAAGAAGGCATGAATGCCATGCTAAAATGCTAATAGCACCTTTATTAAAAAGCTAATAAGGAAGCCTAAAATTCCAGGTCACAGATGTATGAATGAGATGGGGGTTATATCTATTTGTTTGGTGTTGCATTTGTTGGAAATGGCTCACTTGCCTGGCTGCACTCTGAATATAAAGGTAGGACTGACTTTTGTGTTTGCCTCCTTCGAGCCAGTGGGTGTCTAGGTCCTCTTCAGGCCCCCCTCAAGAGGAGGCAGGCACAGCGCCAAAGGCAACACATCTCCCGCCTTTCCCTTTCCACGCCCAGACACCAGCCGTTGTTTTGAGGACAGGAAGATTCTTCCAGAACACAGGGACCAGTCACTAGATTAGTACATTCAGAGTTAAGGGACCTGTAGCCAAGGCTTACTACAAAATACCGTACATTAGAACACAGAACAGGTCAACCACCTTCTGGAATTTGTAGAATGGGATGGAATACATCACACCAGTAAATACTTTCTTCTGTCCCTTCCTGGGCCAAAGTGATGTGGTTCCACCCTGCACTTACGGAAATAGGAGGGAGGGTGGATGACATGATGGGAAGAGTCAGCTGTGGTCTCACAGATCTTAAAGACTCCTCTTACGGGTTTCCTAGATAGATATGAAACAAATCTATCTGCTCAAACCTAGATAGTGTAATAGTTGCAGAACCTATGCTTAGAATAAAATAGCCTCACAACAAAATAGTGGAAAACTACTTTACTAAAAGTTACTGCATCACAGAGAGAAAGTTGCTTCTGAGAAAAACGCGGGCTTTTCTCCATTGATATATGTCCCCACAATCCCTCCCCCCTGTTCAGGCCACGCAGATGGTACGTTCAGTTCTTCAGACACACCGTGACCTCGATCCACCATTGGCAGACTGCAGGCGAAAGTATGCAGGCACGACCTCTTCCCCCTGTTAACTCCTTCCATGTCATTATCTCCGATACGAAGCTCAGAAGCTTTGAACTGGATACCATGACAGATAGGAGGTTTCAGCAGTCCAGCTCCAGATATCAATTTCACCTTCCACCCACCACTTCCCATTACAAGATTGATGTCAGCCCCACGAGGTAGACCAGGCCAGGAAACCAACTCCACAGGACGGCTAAATCTACTTTGATTGAGATTGGCTACAATAGCAGAATCTTGCAAGTCTGATTGTGCTGTACCTCCTCCTCCTCCTCCTCCTCCTCCTCCTCCTCCTCCTCCTCCTCCTCTTCCTCCTCCTCCTCCTCCTCCAATTTATAGTTCGGTGAATTAGGGAGATGTGTGTCCAAGCCCCTTTGTAATATTATTTGTCTGTTTTGGACTTAAAATATATTTCATCCTTTGTTGCTTTGGTAATGAAGCTTGCATATCTCTGTCAAGGTCATTCCCTCCATTTCAACACCTTTTGCTAGGAACAAACTTCACACCTGCTCAGAAACAGGCTATGAAATAGGATCTGAATGCACTCAGCTACCAAGCAGATGCTGCAGAGATGAGAAGTTTGGCCATCACATTCTTGACCGCCCTTCCAACAGCAGGGCGTCAGCGAGTTAAAGAGATATGGACAGCTCCACCTCTTTTGGCCCTCTGGAAGGCTATGAAGACCTGCTCTTCCCCCAGACACTGGGGCCAAGAAATTGATGGAGCTTGGGTGTGGATGTGGTTTTGTTTATTGTGTTGCTGATGTGATTTGAGGGGTCTTGACCCAATTCCATTTTAATGGAATAGTATACTTGGTTGGTGTTTTTATTTCTATTTGCCACCCAGCATTCTGGGTAGATGAGGGGCTATATGAATTTGTTAAACAAGAAGGTAAGTATTACCATTTTCCCAGAAACTTTCCACTGCAGCTTGAGTTCTGGAAAAATAAATAGTTCTTCACCTAAAGAGCAACCACTGTCATTACCGTCCTGATTGTGGGTTCAGGAAAGGCTGTTCCTGACGCTCCCTTTAAGCTGGCACCGCTTCTGCCCAAGACTTCCTGGGAATGCTGTCGACCCAGGATGCTTCAGGGTTTGGGCCTCCATCGGGAAGAGGTCCCTGAAGGGTTCCCTGCAAAGAGGGAGCAACCATAAAGCCGCTTTAAGTCTGCGCAAGGCATGCACTTTGTATGCGATGAACTGCATTTAAATCTGCATTTAATCTCTAGGCTTTGGAAATATCAAATCATGAAAACATGGAAGAGAGGGGAGGTCCCGCCCCCAAAAGCAGCCATCATTGCTCAGTCTATTTCATGTTGGTTTCATCTTCAAACTGAGTGAAAGAGATCCCTGAACCTTATTTATAAAAACAAAGTCTGTAGCCCTGTAGGTTCAACGCAGTAGGAATCTACGGAATACAAATCTGTTCATATACAGTATGCAGAGTCTGAAAATTATACTGTTTCTGGGTATTTCTGGGTAGAAGATGTCCAGTGCCAATTTTCATCCTTCAGCTGGGCACTGAGATGAAACAACACCGGAACTGAAAGATGTTGCAGTGAAAAATGGCAGCTTCATAGGGACGATGTGATGGATGTAGAGAGAGTTGTAGTAAGCCTGTTGTGGTAGTAGTAGTAGTAGTAGTAGTAGTAGAGTAAGGCTGTTGTGATATCTGTTGAATGCTGCACCAGTTAAAAGGTATCCTGTTACTGTTGAAGCTCAGGCACCAGTCATTCTTTTGAAGCGATGAAGGTTATTCCAGGACATAGCGAACCATCCCCAGAAACGCACCGTCAATACCTAAGGGTGCTGGAAGCTCTAAAGTAGCGAAGAAGCTTGTAGCAGAGGTTTACTACAAAATACCATACATTCTGAGCCACTTGTAACCTTGCCACAAATAGCGCCAGAGGATCACAAGCAGAGTGGCCTTCAATGCATATTGAATGGTCTTGAGCCTGACAAAACAGAGAAGAGAAAGAAGAGGAGCTGAAAGATCAGCACCAGATGGCTCACTACACAAAACAGATCAACCACCTGCTGGAATTTGTACATAAATCCACCCCACACCATCCCAGTCCTTTAGGGCATAGCTTTCCAAACTGTGTGTCGCGACACATTAGTGTGACGCGACAAAACCTGGAAGTGCTGATGGTGCGTCGACGCTGGCGGTGGTGGTGTGTGTGGCGGCGGCGGCAGCGGCAATGGCAGCGGCGTGCCATTAGCGCTTCCAGGTTTTAGTGCGAAACACGAGGCTGCTGCTGCTGCTGCCGCCACCGCCATGCATACCGCCGCGTGTGCCACCGTGCCGCCGCCGTGCATGCCACCAACGGCGGGACTTTGGAAAGCACTGTTTTAGGGAAATAGGAGGGAGGGTGGATGACATGATCAGAAGAGTCAGCCATGGTCTCCCAGATCTTAAAGACTCGTCTTACGGGGTTTTCTCATCCAACCAAGATAGGAGGTTTGAGCAGTCCAGCTCCAGATGTCAATTTCAGTTTCCACCCAGGACTTCCCATTCAAAATGTTGTAAGTCTGAATCTCGTGGGAATAGAAACCACACCTACGTTATTATCTACGAATAAGACAGGATACGTTGCTGGACAACCCAAACAGCCCTGAATTAATTTACTTTTAGTCACGTGTAACTTGTTAGTTTTAACAGGTTTTCAGCTCAGCACGTCTCACACGAACATGAAGGAGGGGCTTCTCTGTTAAGCCTAACTCTACTGTGCTTGTGTGGGAGGTGTCTAAGCCACTTGACTTCCTGTTTCCTCCTCCTCTCTCTCCACGAGGCCCGAGTGTGGCTTGTTCGCTATTTTCCCCTCCATGGGGATAGACCCGCACTTCAGCAAATCCGCCAAAAGCGGGTTTGGTCAGAATTCCTCGCTTGCAAGCATCGGACCGTTTCTACAATGAAACTGCTTCTAACAAGATCTACAAATAAACTGTAAGCAATCTTTATTTCCCTTTTTTACACTGATTAATGTGTGAAGACTGTTTATTTCTCTGAACCAAAATTAAGCCTTCTGTGCAAGTTTATTGCTGGACTATTCTACTCTGCTAAACTTGATAAAAACGCTGCTTGGGTTTTCTGTTACTAAAATTTCAGAACCCAACATTACTATCAATCAGATTCAGCTCTTTTCCTGGGTCTGCCTGCTTCTTTGTCCTGGACTGCTCTTCTTTTGGAGGAAAGACCCCAAGACCTCGCTCCGAGCTACGTGTGGCTTTCAGCCCAAAAGCGTTTCACAGCCCTGCCTTGTGGTGACCAAAGACCATTTCATTCTCTGAAAGGGTTCGCCCCCCGGGTAGTGGAAGTTAACACAAAGGATGGTATGTGCCTTACTTTCTGATGCGCTGTTTGGCTGCGGGAATTCCAGCCAGGTCTTCATTCAGCAGATACTTCTTAGTTCCTAAGCAGTAATTTTGTATGTATTCTGACCAGGTCAGCTGACGGACGTCAAAGCAGAATAACTGGAATCAAGCGGGAAGAAGGACATCAAAGATGGCTGGAAGGACTATTGCATTCTTGATGTTACACTGAACATTATAAAAATGACTTCGGAATAATAAATTTTGCTTTGGAGGAAAAAACCCCTCATTAGGCTAGCTGATCCCCATCTACCAGAGCAGGACTATGGGCCTTGGGCATCCCTGCTTGTTCATATCTGAGGAACCCAATTGTGCACTGGGTTTTCTCCAAGGGCCTGCAGAGAGGAAGCGTGCTGTAGAGGCGGGAGAGAGGCTTTTCCCTGGGGCCAACTTGCTCCGAGTCTGTTGGACCTCTGCCTTCAGTCCCTGGTTCTGGAGAGATGTGCTTCTATGAAACCTGGGCCCTTTTATCTGACGGCGGGATCTGCTATTGGCCTGGAGCTCTGGGTCTGGGAGGGAGAGGCCTCAAGCAAGAGCTTCCCAGCTGCAATCCGTCCTTGCGTGGTGGCTTTGTTCATTAGTGCCGCTGGAGGGATGTCACTGAAGTGGTGATTTGGGAGAGCTGAAGGCCCTAACCCTAACCCTAACCCCAACCCCAACCCCAACCCCAACCCCAACCCCAACCCTAACCCTAACCCTAACCCTAACCCCAACCCCAGCCCTAGCCCTAGCCCTAACCCCAACCCCAACCCCAACCCCAACCCGAACCCTAACCCTCTCACTGGCCTTAAGGAAGAGCTTCCCAGTTACGAGAGGACAGCGTGGATTTCTGCAGAACAAATCTCACCAGACCAACCTCATCCCGGGTTTCTTGGGTCACTTTCTTAATACTGGAAGGGGTGGTGATCGCACAGCCATAAACTGCCTTGATCTGAGGAAAACACCCCCTGAGAAGCTGATGAGCAAGCAAGTGTGGGATGGATGGCAGAACAATTAACTGGAAGCCCAACTGGGTCAAAATCCTATTCATGGAGTCCCCATCCAGGGTTCCTTATCGAATTGGGAAAAGGTCATTTGGGGATCATAAGAATCAGTTCTGGCTCTATACACTTCATCTGTATTAACGATTTGGAAGCAGAGGTACTGTAGAGAGCATGTTTGTCACATTTCCCGGGGATATAAAATTGGGTGGGATAATTGCTATAAGACAGAAATATAATTGAAAGTGATCTCGTTAGATTGGAGGAATGGGCTGAAAACAGCAGAATGGCAATGGCAGTTTTCATTGCCACTCCCAGAACACCCCAGGTCACCATGATCTCACCGAAAAAAGGATTTGCCCAGACTTGACCTAATGTAGATATCCTATAATCTATATCAGTAATGGCAGACAGCTGATCAGCAATGGGCTTCAGGCAGCGCACACTGCTCAGATCCTATTTTATCGGAAAAGTTCTACTTAACATTAACATTCAACTGGGTTTGATTCTAGACTTCTGAACACTCAAATGGCATTATACCAAGTGGGAATTGTTCATAAAAAGTTCCAATGTGTCCTCGTCCCTGAATTCTGGGACCGGCCACTTGCATAGGGCTCTGAGGAAAGATTTTCCCTTTTTGGAAATCAATCTCAATCTAGCCTGAATACACATTTGAATGGTTTAATTTTAATTGATGGGATCTGTGAGGAGGCAGCAGTTCAATAAGATGCTTACGTTTTTGTCTGTTGGACCGAGCTCTTTCATTAACATGTTTGTATTGTCGGAGCTCCAATCCCAGGAATGGCAGGTAAAATATTCAAGAAGACTCATGGTCTTGTCCAAGCGACTGAAAAGCTTCATCATCCTGAAAGACAGAATAGAAACCTCTCAAATAGATAGGATTATAGCATCACTCCTCAAAATGGCCAGGCAGAGGGTACTTTGCAGAACATGTTGGTCTCACGGTCCTCAAATATCTAAGGCGGGCTATCCTCTAGGAGCTCAGCTCAAGGCTTGGAGGCCTTTCCCAGAGACATCTACAGACCCCTTTCTGATGGGACTGCTGGGGAACCAAGGAAGTCTTGTGTCTTGAGGGCCACCGCCACCACCATCAGCTCCTACACATTCATTTGGTTAATTGCATTTTTATTTACAGTCATTTCTATTGTTTGTAAGCTGTTGGGGGATCATTACTCTGAAAGATGTGGAGGAGTTTGTGGTGTACTGTATGCATATACAGCAATGACCAAAGTTGCAAGTCAATCTTTCTTTGACCCTTTCCCTAATATATCCTCGAAGCGGTCAAATCGGTGGAAAAGGTGATCCTCCTTGGAAAAAGATCTTCTGTATTCTAAAGGGTGCTTTCCTTAAAACTGCCATTTTGACTTTTTTGACACCATCCCCCCGGCCCACAATGTATGTCCAGTCTCACCGTGGCTTCTTTCCAATCAGCCGCAGATACAGGTCATAGAGAAAAGCAGGGGTTGTGTGACAGACAAACGTCCAGTACTGATGGACCAAGGAGCTCGCGGTCATGGTGACTTCAGGTACTCTGAGGGGTTTCTCCAGTGGATTCTTTTCAAATGTATTTATCACATGAATTTCTGCACAATGGTGGAAAACAGAGACTTCCATCAAAGATGAAATCATATGGAAAACATACGTGCAGAAGGATGTAGCTTTGGTGATGGTGAAAGTCAAGCTAGATGGCCTGCCTGTCAGTGGCCCCTGGTGAAGGGTCATGTAAAAAAGGGGCAGCACTTTGATCATGGGGTGGCCGCCTTGGCTTATTAGACACACACACACACACACACACACACCACCAACATGGTCACCCCTGCTTCCAGTGAGGTCATTCCATGAAAAAGTAACCCGGCAGACAATGTCTCTGTGTGTTTGCTAGGTGAGAGCAGTAGGACATCTTCTCATTCTTGCATGGAGATGGAAGTCAGAAGATTCCCATACTCTTACCCACAGTGAGAAGGTGGGGCCTTGTCCAACCCAGTGGACGAGGCAAGCTGTTAAGGGTCACTTCCAAATCCCACCCCAAATAGTCTGGTGGAATTTTCTGGGTGCCTTGCAGGAAAACTCACCCAACTCTCCCCAGCAAAATGGGTTGAGGCCACCTGAGGTACAATTGTAGATCAGGGGTGATTTGGGTCTGAGAAGAATGGAAATGAAAGATAACTCAGAATTCAGAAAATGCACCAAGGATATTAATATTATATTTGTTATAGGGGTATGTAAATCGGAATAAACACATGCAAAAATATAGCAAATCTGAGCTGTTGCAAAGCAGACCAAAATGGATAAGATGATAGGTGCTGATTGAAGCCCCACCACACCGTGTATGGCAGCCTCAACATAGAGAAAAAGGGGCAGGTTTCTGATCACATCTTGATTTTTTGCCCCCCTCTTCCAGACACCCCTGTAATAAATCATTCCCTGTTTGGTCTGTGCCAGGACAGTGAAGGGAGTGATCAGCAGATCACATTCGGATCCCAGATATTAAGTGGTCCAATCTCCAGGTGACCCAATCTTCACCTGGCTCAAGCTTGTTCTCTCCCCTTGGCCAGCAAGGGGATCTTTCTGATTTCTCTTCTTCACACTTCCAACTTCCCAGTCCTTTGCGTCAACCATTATTTTCCATTTAACCCATTTCCTGACAGCCGGGTTTTTCTTCTGGAGCCGGAGTGCGGAACAGATGTGGAGGCCGATGCCATTTGTGAGCACATTAGGCCAATGGCTCCTGAGATCCCTAACCCTAACCCTAGCCCTAATCCTAACCCTAAACCTTTCCTGGGATCACACACCCTTGCTGGGTCTGACTCAACCTCTCCCATTCACACATGTGCCTCCCCTCCCCCCAATATGTCTCCCTAGCACAAAGTCTCTTTTAGAGCCAGCGGAGTCCTCGAAAACAGAGGACTGTTTTCAAACAAACAAAATGAGCAGAAGAAGAAGAACCAGAAGGTGGTCTCTTCCCAGCAGGGATTTCTCCCCCCGAAGCTATTCCTGGGTGCTGTAATACTGATGACCACAACATTGTACAAAATGGCCGCATTCGCCTGTCCCCAGGCGAGAAACCGCAGCACCGAAGATCATAGGTGGTTGGCTTCTCTCACAAGGCAATGGGCAGAAGTCAACGAGTGGAGCCTGTGAATGCACCACTTCCTGCAGGAGGCAGATGTCACTGTTGGCCTTTCATGAGGCTTTGAAGTCCTGGATCAGGGCTTTCCAAAGTGCCGCCGCTGGCGACACACCAGCGGCGGCGGCGGCAGCAGAGTGGCGGTGGCGCGCGCGCGCATGGCGGTGGCGCGGGGGGGTCACATGCACGGCGAAAGCGCGGGGGGGCGTGCGGCGGCAGCCTCTGCTAAAACGCGGAAGCACTGATGCCGTGCCGCTGCCGCTCCTGGGTGGTGTGGTGACACACCACGCTGTGTGTGGCGACACACTTTTGTGTCACGACACACAGTTTGGAAAGCTCTGTCCTGAATGATGATACAGGGAATTGCAAAGTTGGCAGCTCCTGACAACCCGCAATCTTGAAAAATCATTCTAGTTCCACGGTGTATCTCCTGATCAACAAAGAGGCCCTACCTGTGAACTGCAGTGTACCACCCAGCAGTGATGGTTAAGTTGATGGCAAGGTCTACTGGGATAATATCTGCTACTGCGTCTGCGTTGCATTTCACAGTCTGTAAAATCCCTTTTCCAGCCTAGGAAGTACAGAAGAAGCTAATTAACATATATAACTTGACTTCCTTATTTAGCAAGGAGTTTGTGTACTCTGAGATTTGAATTCAATAACAGTTGATTGGGATCGGATGAGTTCTTCTGAATTAAACTTGGAAGAAAACTTTAGGGACTTGTGGAACACATCCCAAATGAGAAAACTGATGATATGATCTGGCTTGGATGGAATTAGAAACCTAACAGAATTCCAGTTGTCCCTCTGCAGAAGCCCCGTCCTTCCCAACCTCAACAGCAGAGCAGAGCAGAGCAGAGCAGAAAGGCCCTGACTTGGGTGGGTGCAAACCGTACAGGGGTGGCAGTCCTTAGAAGAATAAGACTTCAGCTGGCGTCTCCCACGACGTCTTGTGGTTCAGCACTTTCTACCGCTGCTCTCCCCAGAATCTGGGCTTCCACTGCTAAGGTGGATGTAATTGTCAGGAAAGCCAAAAGGTAGAATTCTGACCCGAGTCCTATCTCATCTCCACCTACCGCAATAAAGAAGCCACTTGTGCCATTGAAGTTGTCAATCCAACCCTGAAAAATGAAACATAGAAAAGCAATTGTTGTGGCATGTGTATATTAAGATTATGTACAGCTCATTTGAGCTGGCTAAGGGGGGAAACCACCTTCCGGGCTGGGAACCGAGATTCTCATTCAGAATTTTGCTGCTCACAGGATGATTCAGAAAATGTTAAAAGCAAGATACTGATAATTGCTAAGGGCTAACGGACCAGAAAGAATGTAAGGCTGCTAGCTCTTGAACAAGAACAAGTGGGGCAGAGTTGCCATCTAACTCTACCACGGGAACTGGTTTCCTATCCCTGAATTGCTGTGGCATGCTCTGTTCTTGTTGATTAGGATGCTAGTATTAATTAATTAGCTCATGGTCTTTTAGGCTGGGTGGCTGCGAACAAATATTGGTGTTCCACCCAAAGCACATGGAGGGGAAATGTGGCTGGCCAATATGGCTGTATGTTGTGGGAAAATATAGCAGTCATACCAACAATTCATGTCTTGCTCTATAAGCACATGAAGGGGGCGGAGGCTCACAGAGACTTCCTGAGTAACTTCCTGAAGAGAGAACTCTGTGACATCACTTCCTTCTTCCTCCCTCTCTCTCTCAACCATGCATTCGAAGTGAAAGCACGTGAGTCTGAGCCCTCCAGGTCAGACATCATGTTCAAGGTTAGATATTTTTGTAACTTAGTATGTTTTTGTAACTTAATATGTTTTAAACCTGCCTTGACTCTACTACTGCAACTGCTGTTTTTGAGACCTAAATTATGTGAGTAAACATTACTTTTATTTCTTCACAAAACGGTGTGATTGTTGTTTTAAGAGGGATAAAAAGGGGTAATATCCAGAAAATCCAGTCTGCTTCACAGCATCCTGGATTATTGTTTTCTAGAAGGTTAAACCAACCTTGTCTCAAGCTTCCAAGTCTTATGCTGCTAGGGATGGTACTTTGCTAATCTCACTCACGTGAAAAAGGAAGGATAATAACTAAACAATATATCCTCTCCTAGTACCTAATCTCATCCCCAAGATATGTCTGAGTAGCTTTAGCCATCAACTGTGAGAAGAAGTGGTTTTCTGTTACTTTCTCTTCTGAAAGTGGTCTGTAGTATTACCGTGTTTATTATTCACTTTATAGCCCAGTTTTTCTACTTAAGCGAGTCCTCAAGGCACCTAACCAAATCCTGTAGATCATTCTGAGGAATCCACGTAACGCGTGGAGATTAGACACATGTCCCTTTGTGCTGATTGCCTGTTTTTCAGTGTTGCGGTGGTGTCCATAAAACTAATCCACCTTGGGGTCCTTGAGATCCACCTTGCTGAAGTTCTCTTGGAATCACGTGACCCCATGGCCTCCTGACCATGAGGTCAGATGATAGATCCCATCCATGAGCCTCAGCTTCAATCTCAGGAGGCAAGCCATAGCTTCAGAGCTCATTGAAGGTGGCTTCTGCCAGAAGCATGAGAGGAGCATTCTTATTTCCAGGGAATGGCTCTCAACCAACCATTTTGCCAGAACATGGATGAGAACCAAGCAATGGAAGAGCAAACATGCTTACCGGGAAGGGCTCCTGCCAACTAGCTCCCACGATGGAGGGTCGGACGATGGCAACATTCAAGTCCCCTTTCTCCTGCTGGATCAGATGCTCGGTCAGAGCTTTGGAGAATGTGTAGGTGTTAGGCCAGTCTCCAATCAATTTGGGAGTGATTGCTTCAATGAGGGACTCATCCATCCACCTAACAGGGTTTTTTTTTTTTTGAAAAAAAATAAAAGATACCCATGGGAAAAAGAAAACTTTAACCATTGTCCTTACAGATTTTCATATGTTTATTCCATACGTCCATACGCATATTCTTGGAAAAGCTAAATTTCTGTGTACGTGGCCCATCTTCCTATAGGCTACTAAGTGGAAGTAAATAAGGAGAAATGATTATATGCGAAGAAGAACAGCAGATTTTCTATCCATGTAATTGTTTTGATTATTTTGCTTTTGCTTTTATTAATTGAGTATAAAAACAAAGGAAAAGAAAAAGAATAGACAAAAGGATAAAGAAACCAAAAAAGAAAGCTAAAAAAAAGAAACAAAAGTACATGAGGCATTTATTCAGTCTCACATAAATACATAAAAACTGAACAAAAATATTTATTTGAATTAAAGTCATACTTCATTATAATCTTCCATAGCTAATGTGATAGGAATAAACTTCAAAAGAATATGAACCTCTGAAAATATTGAATCCCATTTTTTGGTTAATGGATGGAATAAGTTTGTTCTCAAATGGAACAACTGTTGGGCACTGTAGAAACTTACGTTGAAATGAAGTATTAATATCCACTGAAGGATAATAAAAGAAGGAATTTTAAAAGATCAGCTTGAGTCTTGCAGCACAAGAAAACTGAAATGCGTTCTAAAAATGGAGTCATATCCTATTCTGCTGATCATCACCTTAAATCACAAATGATTTCCCCACTCGCCTCTCCATATGAGACACCAAACTCTATAAGGGGAAGTTAGAAATCTCTGCGAAATCTAAAAGAGCTTCTCGTCCACAACTGGTCTTTCTCCCACTGACATTGGCAATGAGATTTCAGGGTCTGATAACATCACCAAGTCTTCAGGGCTTCCCAGAGGCCCCAGGTGCCGATCTGTGACAGAGGAAGCCCTGTTTACTCTACCAGGTTAGAGACCAAAGAGACCAGGGATGGTCCCAAGAGTCAAGAAGGCAGCCACAGTGGTGCAGTTCAAGCTCTGCCTCTTTTTTTTAATATATATAGTGTGTGTGATTCCTCCATCTTGGTCACCATTTACCAGGAGGAAGAGAATTATACTATAAAGATAGATCCTTTTCATGGGGCACCTACACAAAGATTGCACGTTTTGGGGTTCTCGCTAGAACAAATCATCCCTCTCTTGGAAGGAAGTGCATGTGATGAGGCAATAAGTATTCCTTCAAAAATACTCTTACATCTCAAAGGAGGAAGGCTTGTTTTCATTACTTACGCCACCAGGTCCAACAGTTTCTTTGGCTCTACGGGAACAGGATAGAAGGCTTCCTCTATGTGCCTCCGGTTACAGTTTGCATAGGCAGTTGAAATGTGGATGAGGGCTTCGAGAGACTTCATCTGGTGGGCCAGAGCCAGGAGCTGCTGGGTGCCCATGACGTTCAGGAGAAGGGCCTCCCTGCTCAAGAAAGCACAAGGAGCTAGGAGGGGGTCCGGGGGTGTGAGAGCAGGTTCAGCCAGTCCTCTTTGCTCTCCCGAGAGCTGCTTCAGGCACTGAAGAGGAACATAGTTTCACAGGGGAAAAGCTGCACTTCTGCACTTGGGAATCTCTCCTCACTGCATAGAGCTCAATAGTATCTAAGGCCACCGGCGCAATCCACATCACCTTACAAGGGGTCTCTGCCAGTAGAACTGGAAAGGACCACGGCTTGGCTGAATTGACAGATTAGTTGACAACATTGAGCACAACAGCATCATCAACCTGCCTCAGCCTACGGTGGAGACTTTTGTAGTTTACAAAAATTTGTGAGATCAGAGTTATAGAAATATTAAGAGACAGACGAACTGAAAGCTTGCAGTAAAAAAAGTTGCTTTTTATTTTAAAAACAAAGAACAGTAACTTAGCTTGCTTTCTTCAGCCGAAGAAAAGCACATGACTTAATTAACATAGCCCCGTACTCACATTGCAGAGAAGACAAAACAGAGAGATAACAGCAAGGTAACAAAGACAAAAGGCAGATTTACAATTTAAAGCTTTTACCACTACTTGGCAGTACCTGATTGGACAGGGCTTGACATGTGACCATTCACCTAGGCAACTTATCACTTTATTTGGGAAGAACCATCAGGTAAATCTCTGAATGGCTAAACAAATAGACTTTGAGGCACCAGCAATTAACATTCCTGAGGGGGGAGCTAACACGTGCTCTCCTGGAGCCCACACAAAAAAAAAAACTTTTAGGCTTGGCTTTTAAAACTAGCCTTCATATAATTTTAAGATCATAAAAATATATGCAACAGAGACAAACTCCATCCAGCCCCGGGACCCTGATCTTCAGGGCCATTTGCCTTTTGGCAGCGGGAGAGTCGGGGCTCCCCCATTGTTCCAAAAAGCATATCTCCTGCTTCTGTTTATTTGGAGGCCGCCTATGGGCAAAACTGGAATAACCGCCCTTTGAACCTCCAGGACCGTCTCTATTAGCTCACTAGGTTTGAAGAACCACAAGAATAAAATATCGGCATTGTTCCCTAAAGGGTGTCAGACAGAAGCAGCAGTTTTCAGGTAAAATGTTGCTCTGTTTCTTTGAAACGTCCCTCTGAGAACGTCTCGAGAAAGGTCGGAGGGTCGTTGTGTCACAGCAGTGGCCTGCAGTGCCCCCAGGGAGAAAGCCAGCTGAACATACGTACCTCAGGGGCTCGTCAAAGCGAACCGTCGCAGCACAATGGAAGATCACGTTGACCTCAGAGAGCAGCTCCTTGGTGTCTTCGGAGGAGATGGCCAGGTTGGGCTGGGTGAGCTCCGCACCGATGGGCTTAATCTTCTCGTGGAAGTTGGGCCACTCTTCGCGGACTCTGTCAAACACCTAGAGTGCAGCAGACAATATTCCCTCATCAAAAGGAGGGAAATGCTCAGGTTCCTGATGCTGAAATTCACCAGGAATCAACTCATCTTACATTTTTAACAGCAACATCAAGTGCTAGCAGACAGAGCCAAATGACTGCCGAGCAGACTTTTCAAAGATATGAATCAACTTTGGGTATATTTTTAAAAAATCCTTCTTACTCCTTTCTGAAAATTAACTGCTGACGTTCCATCTGATTACTCAAGTTTGACAGCTGCATCTCTCACCCAGCTTTGATCATTAATACCTGATTATTTACTTTACGTTTAAAAGATCTTCGTGGTATTCCCTCAAAAGGATATCAAAAGCAGGGGAAAAGTTTGATTCAGAACAATGGAACCAGCCGGACCATTTCCATGGTGACTGATTTCCGTACTGCCTTATTACGAAACATGGACCAGTGGGCTGCCCAGGACTCCCGCTTGGCAGGGAGTTGGAGGGGGCTCCTCTCGGTTCCCCCCTCAGTCAAGGATTTGTGCTTGGCTGACTGAGACCCTGAGCAAGAAACAAGGAAGAGAAGCCCTCCTACTGGTGGTGCCCTAAGAAGCTAAAGGGAAGATGAGTGGACAGGCATTTGGGACCTTCCATTGCAAGGCTTGTGTTGTGTTTGTCTTCCGGCTTTAAAGTACTCTGGGGTAGGTTTGTAGCACGTTCGTAGCAGTCTTCGAAGAAAAAGGGGATATGGCTACCCTTCAACTGCAAAGAAAATAATTCTTTCAATTTCTTAGGAGGTCAAGGAAAGGACTCACCTAGACCAGAGCTTTCCAAACTTTTCATGTTGGTGACACACTTTTTAGACATGCATCATTTCGCGACACACTCTTACAGCAGGGCATCATTTTGCAACACACTCTTACAGCAGGGCACAAGGCAGGCACTAGGACCTGCGTGGAATCCTGGCAGGGCAGGTTTGGAGGCAGCAGGGCACAAGGCAGGCACTAGGACCTGCGTGGAATCCTGGCAGGGCAGGTTTGGAGGCAGCCAGGCACAAGGCAGGCACTAGGACCTGCATGGAATCCTGGCAGGGCTCGGAGGCAGCAGCAGCCGCGACACACCCAGACACTGCAGCCGACACACTAACGTGTCGTGACACACAGTTTGGAAATCTCTGTTCTAGACTTATCAAGTCCACTGAAAATTGTTATCTCCTGCTGGTATATGTGGCGACAAAAGGAATGAATGAACAGCTATAGCCGAGTCATCATAGACTTTGAACAACAACAACAACAACAACAGAAGTGTTGTTTAAACAGGAGTAGTTTAAACAGAGTGTTTAACCACAGATTCATACATAGTGTAGGGAAGATTGCTTTCCTACACTATGGAAACATGACAGCTGTTGGTGGCAGCCCAAAGTGAAAAAGAAACTCCAAAAGGTGGGTGAAAACCTTCACAGCAGTTCAGTTCAGAGATAGCTAAAGAAACCAACTCAAATTAAAAGCATATGGACAGACAGGGTGCTGACCTGGCACCCCAAGATTTCAGTCTTGCATTTGTTAGGCTTCTAGTCGGAAGGAGTCCCACAGTCCGAGAAAGCGTAGAGAAAGTTCTTGAAGGCAAGAGGTCGTCGGTTCCTCCCTGCACTCAAATTATTCAGAGCCAAGCCTTTAGCCCAGCTCCTCTATCGTTCTGCAGCCAGGACCTTTCCCAGCTTTGCTCTGCTGGAATTGGTCCCATCTAAGTTTCTCTGCACAGCTCTCCAAGGAGCGTAATGTGCCTGCAATACCAATCTGTTAAGGTTTGAGAATAAAACCTGGAATTTACAGATAGAACAGACTGGAAATGTATTCAGTGTATCTAGGTGAAAGGGTATAGAAACTGCTATGTCATTCTATCAGGTGAAAGATGATGACACCTACCGGCAAGAGTATGCAAATGTGTGATGTGGCTGATGCAATGCTACTGTAATGTGAGTCCTGATTGGACAGATATATGTATAAAGGTACTGTGTAAGGTACAATATTTTCTCTTTCATTTGATGTGCCATTGGACAACGTATCTGTATTACTTGGACTGCTGTATATGAAGACTGTGTATGTATAATTGTAAATAGACTTTTTACCTAAACCTCATTTCGTGTGAGTCTGTTTTACTCCAATCAGGACTGGAAGAACGTATTGCTCTGAGACTTCTTGGATATTCGGCCGCCCCAGTACCGCGGACTCTGACACAATCTATGTTTTGAGACAGGATTCTTGAAGGTGGAGGCCAGAGCATGGACGACCATTGCCAACTGTTGGCTTCAACTAGCTCTGGACCCTCATGGCATGGCCCCTCTGGCCATGCAACTCAATTGCCAGGTCTCATGGAAGAGTTCTCTGGGGTAGAAGATCTCAGCCCTGAGCTTTTCTTCACATACCCTGTTGGTTAAGCAGACCGTTATTTACACCCACGCGGCCTGTAGTTAATTCTGTGCCAACCTCAGAATGTCTTAGGGAAAAAGTAACTGCTGCCTGTAATCAATAATAAAGGGCTGTAATGTGCCTGTAGTAGGAAAAGTCAAGATGGCACAAGTAAAAAAGGGCTGGGGCTTTGACTTCATGACCACCCCTGTCATCTTCACACCCCACCCCATCCCCACCTCCATGAAGTCTATCCAGCTGTGCAATCATCCATTGCCTTATGAGCATTTGCTGAAGTAGAACCATGGATCTTATTAAAGGAAGCCTCATATTTGACTCTCTGGGACTAAGGACAGACATACTTCTCACCACAGCACCGAACGCACAAGGATGCAGTAACTCTTGCCGGCTTGGCAAAACCTTACCAGCTGCTCCCCGTTTCTGCCCACCTTTGAATGCCCTACCTTGCATTTCAGCAGATTCTCCACTCGAGTTTGCATGGAACGTCCAGCCTTGGGCCGCACAAGCAGGTAGATGGCTTTCACATCGCAGCAGGAGCGGAGAAGCTTTTCGACCAGGACTTTGCCCAGAAACCCGGTGGCTCCTGTCACCAGGACTGACTTCCCACTGTAGTAAGCGCCAACCGAAGACGTGGTGCTCTTCATTTCCAAGCTCTTGGTGGCAGGATCTAGTGGGAAGAGACACAAAATTGCACCACTCAATGTTCATATCTCTGGGAACATCCTTCGCAACAGCCTTACGATGCGCAGCACATCTGTATGACCAGTTTGCTAAATTGTGTTGGTGTTCCTCTTCTGGCTGTAAAACCGAGGACTAGCCTCTTGTGGCATAACTTCCATTCATCAAATATGCTTAACACTTTTGAACATCTACACCTAGTTAAGGAGAGAGTCCTATCAAGCAGCCAGTCAATCCTTCTCATATATGTTGAAATGTAATGTGGACAGCGGACTTCCTGTGGGAAATGGTGGAGTGAACAACTTTGCCTATGAGCTCCGTGGGCAGAGCTGGCAGCGTGGCAGTTTTTTCTGGGCACAGGCAGGTTTTTCTGTAGCCCCAAGTGTTTTTCCAGATTAAGGAAACCGCTGAGAATCGACCCATCTGTCCTCCAGACGGTGAGTTGTAGCCAGGAGATCATGGACAGTGTCTGCAACCGAGCGGTAAGACTACACCGGGAGGCTGGGATTTCATATCTTTCTGAGCTACAGTATGTATGCAACCCCTTAAAGGGGAAATAAGTCTTGCCTTCCCATTTCTTAAGCACCCAATTTGTTTTTTTTAAGTTTTGTGCCTCAAGAGAAGCTTTTTATAGCAAGAAAAAGTGGAATCTCTTGGTGAATATAGTTATTTTTGGAGATTTTTAACTATAAAAAAAAAGTTTTGGTTTTTTTCCCCATCTGGGTTATATTGAGAGCTGTAACATTGCCTTTCCGCTGCTATCTTTGTTGCTGAATTTGAAGGTTGGAGTGTTTTTTCTACACGTTGTTTTCGATTTCTCATTCTAAACTTTTGGCTTTCTGTTTACTTTCTTCGAGCTGTCTGCTAGTATATTTTCTTTGGTTAATTTTTGATTAATTCATTAACCTCTATTTTTGTGAGTTAACTCTTTAGGGTGTGCTATAATTTACTGTTTGAACAATGGAAGATTTTAAAGAAGATTTCAGAGAATTAAGTTGTCAGCAAGAAGAGATTTTTTCAAAGGGTTGTCAAATTATGATTTATTTATTTATTCTTTCAATTTCTACTACCGCTCCATCTCCCCCGAAGGGGACTCTGAGTGGTTATACAGACTGTTTGGGACATTCAAGATGAGATTCTAGTTAAACTGGAACAACTTGTTTTTTGTAGTTTTTTATCTTTGTTCTAAAACATAATAAAAATTTTATTCACAAAAAAAAAAAGAAATGTAACGTGGATAGCTAAGATTCTACGATCTCTGAGGACTATCCTTGGTGAGCCTTTCTTGCGAAGCAGCAGACATGAATTCCCAACCACACCAGCCAGGGAGGCTCCTTCCTTTGTCAAGCCACCTTCCATATGTGAAGAACCTACAGGATGTGGCAATGGAGGGGAAAAAAATTCCACACACATTTGTTCAGTCCTATGGATTATGTGCAACCTGGCCTTTGGGAATTGCTGAATTTGATTATGACTTTAGGTCAGGCCTCTTTGCTGTAATCATCATAGCCACGAAACTGCTCTGAAATGTTTCCTACAAACAAACAAACAAACAGAGCCTTGCAGAAAACCCATAATTGGCCCTCTCCAACTGTGTAAGCCAGGAAGAAGCTCATTGCCATGAGTAATATCCAAGATCAGTAGCTGTATAAGAAAGGAAGCCCGGGTGAAAGGAAGAGTAAAAACTAAAATCAAACAAAGCTCCATAGCTAAAAACAGGGGTTCAGCCAGACAAAAAAAGATACAGAACTCAGGGACGGAAAAGGAGTCTGCCCTCCATGCCCAAACAAGCTGTGCCTGCTTTTAAAGAAATGCTGAGCTGCCTTCCAAGAAAGACTTGGGAAATGTGTTATTGCAGAACTTCATGACCACCACAAGCCCAGGTTAGTGATGCACAGAACGAAAACTCACTGATTCAAGCTGCGAAAATATACACCTGGCCCTTCCTACAGGACGTTGCCAAGGGAGAGAGAAGAGACTGAATTTCGAGGGTCCAGTGAGGATGCAGTGAAAAAACTTAAAAAAAAAACATATCTACAAGGTGGGCAGTTTTGAACAGGACAGTACTTAGAAAAAGTAAAATAAAATTCTAATTGCAACCAATGGCATTGTTATATGTAATTGATCCCCCAAAGTCCTCTGGAAGAGCTGCGTTTTCGCCTGCTTCCAGACTGCCGTGAAGGGGGAGACCATCTGCATCTTGGGGGCAAACTATTCCAGAGGAAGGAAGCTGCTACAGGGATTGCCCGCCATCCGGCCCCTTCCCACTCCGCCTAATGTGGATTGGGGAGCACTTGATGCACTTTTCTATGAATGGGGTGGCTGAGACACCAGGGATTGTATGCCCTGGCTTTTGCATTTTGATCTTTGTACACCGCCCTTGGTACACACCTTGTTTCTCTTCCTCTGCCAAATTCGATGTCAGCATGTGTGTGTGTGTGTGTGTAACTTGACCCAGAACCATACTGTTGTACACATTCCATTAATGGTATTAACGAGCCTTTAGGCTGACAATAATAAGTACAATATTATTGGCAAATAATTTTAATTTCTGTTCTTGTCTGGCTAGTTTGATTCCTGAATTTTTTTTTTGGACATATTTCAGTTGCCAATTGTTTTACTGCCAGTAAAAAAGAAAGGAGGAGAGAGGGGACTTTTGGCTTTTTGTTCTTTGTAAATACTCTGTATCCACTGAAAAAAATTGGAGCCACAACCCAATCATTTTTCAATACTGCAGACATAAAAAGCCACTCTATATTGTCAAAGGCTTTTCCTACACTAAGAAAGATCATGGCCGATTTTTAATATGTTTTCATTTATCTTGTTGATAACATTTAGAATATGTCTTAATATTATTTCTCATATATCTCTGTGGAACAAAGCCAGTCTGATCCAGATGTACTGTATCATTTTAATTAGGAAACTGTTTATTCTCTTTTTTTATTGCCTCTTTAGCTTCATCTTTTGTTATAGCAGTCTGATTAAGAACTTCTCTTGAGAGCCAGTTTGGTGTAGTGGTTAGGGTCCCAGGCTAGAAACTGGGAGACCCTGAGTTCTCATCCTGCCTTAGGCACGAAGCCGGCTGGGTGACCTTGGGCCAGTCACTTTCTCTCAGCCTTGGGAAGGAGGCAAGGGCAAACCACTTCTGAAATCTTGCCAAGAAAACTGGAGGGACTTCTCTGGGCAGTCTCCAGGAGTCAAGACTGACTTGACGGCAGCCCCCCCCCACACACACACAAAGGTCTTCTCTTGGATGATCTGTAAGTTTTGTAAGTAGTGTTTCATCTGGGTGTTCTTCAACCTTTTCCAGATCAGATTCCAGTTCGAATAAATTTCTTAGATGTTGCATCTTCTGAGGCATTCAGGATCAGGTGACTGCCCTCCAGGAATAAGGCAAAAAACCTTATCAAAACCTTCTTAAAGAGCAGCGACACTGAAATCTGCAGTGGGCAGCCAGATGTCTGCAACTGTTTCTGCCTGTCCAGAGTGGGTGCACTCCAGGTCCCTTCCACCAAACATTGCCTTCTTGTGGGAGCGAGGAAGCATGCCTTCCCCACCCTCTCCCAGAGACAAGGACGGCGCCCTCCCTCCTGGGGTTGTGGAAAGCTTTGAAAAACTGGCTCTGGTCTCAGGCCTGGGGTGGATGTTTATGATTTGTTTAAGGGCCCTGTTTTGTTTTGTTGATTTTGTTGGTTATCAGATGACCTACAAAACCTGGGCTGTCTGTTTGGTTTCATGTTTTTATGTTTTCTCTAGTTTTGTATCCTCCCAGAGACCACTGGAGTTGGGCAGCCAATAAATTAATAATAATAATAATAATAATAATAATAATAATAATAATGGTAGTCCTCACTTAGCGACTACCTCATACAGCAACAGTTTACAGTGATGGAAAAGAAACTTTGCAACCAATCCTGGCTTCTATGACCTTCGCAGGTCTGAAAAGACAAGGAAAGCTGAAGGAAGATTGTAAGCACAGTCTCGGTTTCACTTAGCGACTGCTTCGCTTAATGACTGGGTTGCCAGTCCCCATTCTGGTTGCTAAACCAGGACTATCTGTTTAACCAAGTGTCCCAGCCCCTCTCCCTTTCCAGAAATTATCCTCCGAATCTCCTGCAGTTATGCCCTCTAATGCTGGTAGCTCAACTTCAAGGACCATTCGAGGCCCTGCTGGTGAGAGTTCCAAGTCAAACAAACACACAGGGGAAGTCCTTGGACCATCTTGGACCAACAGACAAGCAGACGAGACGCAATGGAACAGACATAAAAAATGGGCAGAACTTCAAGCACACCATTGCCGCACCCATCTCTTTTTAACATACGCTGCAGACGGCCCTGCTGTCAACCAAAGGGATAGTATGTTATGAACTCTAGAGCCAGCCTCATAAAGAAACTAGACTGTCCTTATCACCTGCCCCAACCCTGGCCCATTCATCAGGTCCACCTTCAAGATGTTTTCAGACAACTGACTGCAAAGACAAAGCAAGGTGTCATCAGCACTTGCATACCCACCACATGCAGGCCAGATACTGCCCAGATTGCTGCCGACAGCAAGAATGGGCTCTGGAGATTTGCTCCCTATCTCCTTACAACCCCCCCCCCCCGCCCCAGTCCCGACAACTGAGATGATAAATATAAATAAATAGCTGCAGGGAAATCGCCACCTCTGTGAGAATCTCTGAGGTGCCACACCGGTGCCTACTTTGGCATAAATCATGGCCAAGGCTGTTTGGGGCTTGTACCCTTGCTGTCGCTCAGGTCCTATGAGGTATGTCACCTTAGGAGAAATGTGACCTGGCCAAGATGGTTCAGAGAACACTCTCTCCACCCCACCCCTCAATATCTGGTTAGGAATTCGGATTTCTTCCCAGCAAATCCAAGACTCAATCTCTTACACCCCTCTGCCTATCAAGCCATCCTACGTTATTGGTGCACAACATTCTTCCTCATCTACCTGGCCTTGAAGACTAATGGACGTCCCTTGCCTTCAGCGGGGAAGGGCTTCTGCTCATCCAGGTTAGAAAAACTTCCCAGCCCACTCACAGGGAAACGTCCTGACTTCGGGCGTAGAAATAACACGCTGAGGCTGGAATCAGACTGTAGTGATTTATTATCCTACTACCCTAACAGAAATCCAGCTAAACTAAATCGGCTTGAGGAAGCCCAGAGATACGGTCCAGAATCTAGGGTGGGGCTTTCTTGAGTCTCTTGGGGGGGAAAGATAGATTCTCAGTACTACGCATGCGTTTCCCTTCCTGGAGGGAGCCCCCTCCTTCGCCGCCCGTTATCTCCCTGACAGAAACAGTCCGTACATGGTTATTTATTTATCGTTTCCATTTTCAGACCTCCTGATTCCTTAACGACACGATGGCTTACAATTAAAAGTAGAAAAACAACATATATAGAAAAAGTCACAACCAACCAGAAGATTAACTCAATAACTGTAAAACAACAACAACAACACAAGCCTTACTTACCAGATGTAAGTGGATCTTTTTAACCTTATAGTACTTTATCTTGCAAGAATGACAGAGAATCTGTAATGTGCTCTCCACAGTTCAATTTCTAAATCCTCATTTATACAACAGGTGTGCTGGCTGAACATGAAATGGGTCAAGCCAAGATCATCATAGGTGCTATTACTCTGGTATTCCTGATTTCAAAATTGATGTCGTTTCAAAATTTAGAGGGGGAAAAAAAGGCTTTTGGAATAAGCCAATTAGTTGTGGCACAAGCTTTCATCAGCTGGTCTCTTCAAAGTTACATCATTATTCTCTTCAGATGTCCATAATCCCAACAAGGGCTATTTGCAAGTCAAATGCGTCTTGCCACACTACTGAGGCCTTACAAGATGCGTACGCCGACAAGTGATGTCCTTTAGGGGATGAACATAGACATGGCCCCCTAAGGCACAATACAATAAAAGCAATAATGAGGTCAGTTCAGTTTGTTTTCAGTTCAGGATCATTCATAAAAGTACATCGGATACGGCAAAATATATGCGGCTTCTGGGGGAAGAAGGCCGACTGAAGACAGCTTCGCCGAGAAGCGGAGCTGACGATTTGCAGCATAGGGTAAGAGCCGGAGCAGATCGGTTCCCTTTAATCCCCTCTGGAACAAAGAGAGCGAGATTGCCCAAGGCGTTTCTTCTCAAAGGTTGGTTGGTCAGTCGTTCCTTTTCCTCATGAAGAGACCACAAGACAGCAATCTTGGGTTGGGTTGGGGGGTGGGGGGAACTGGGAGACAGGGGAATTCTCCATAATTGCTCAAGATGCAAACGAAGCCTTTTCAAAGGACACTATGTCCGTGTACTTATTTATTTATTTATTTATTTATTTTCTATCCCATCTTTATTATTTTTATAAATAACTCAAGGTGGCGAGCATACCTAATACTCCATCCTCCTCCTATTTTCACCACAACAACCACCCTGTGAGGTCAGTTGGGCAGAGAGGGAGGGACTGGCCCAAGGTCACCCAGCCGGCTTTCGTGCCTGAGGCGGGACTAGAACTCTCCGTCTCCTGATTTGCCATTGGCTCCTTCCTAGGGCTGAGAGAGAGGGACTGGCCCAAGCTCATCCAGCCGGCTTTCCTGCCTACGGCAGGACTAGAACTCTCCGTCTCCTGGTTTGCCATTGGCTCCTTCCTAGGGCTGAGTGAGAGGGACTGGCCCAAGCTCATCCAGCCAGCTTTCGTGCCTGAGGCGGGACTAGAACTCTCAGTCTCCTGAGTGTTGAAGAAGTTTGCAACAGGGGCCAATAATTGCCTGAATGGGCGGCAGAGAAAGACTGCCTTGTATAAAAGAAGTTGGCTTGTTTGATCAGGGATAAGGTGTTGTCATCCTGGGTGATTCTTGCTGGATTTAGTGATATCTTATTGGATTTGTCTAAAATGAGTATGATGTAAAAGCTTTCCCCCCTATAGTTATTCTATGTAATCCTAACTTTATAGTATTTAGATCAGCTTTACATTTAACTGCTTTTAAAAAGGAGAAATCATTTCGTTTTGTTATGTTAAACTTCAGTTTTTTGTCTGTATTAGGATGCTGGGATTGTTTTATACTGGTGAAATGTGTATCTCCTTTAGAGTGGAGATATGGAATGTGTTATACCAATTGAAGAGAATATTTGAAGATAAGTTGCTAATTGGAGTGTTGCGTATTGGGGCTTGTCTTTGGCAAAGGAGAAATGGTCCCTTTTTGACATGTTAAGCTTGGGGTTTTTTAACTTCCTTTACACTAGGGTATTGGGACCACTTCATGACTTTTAAATGGGACGTTGTTATAGCTAAAAAGTGAGATGTGGGATGCTGAGTTTGTATGTTAATTAATGTTAAAATCTTAGAGCTTCGTTTGGATCTTTTGCTGGTAACTGGACTGAAGCAGACGCTCCTTATTTGATTTACCTCTTGCTAAGAAACGGACTTGGGATGAAGAGTTGGATATCTGTTAGCTAAGAGGAGGTGAAGAGATCAGGGAATTGTTTTTACTAGCCACGAAGAGGTGGGGAGTCACTTTCTTGGGGGGGGGCTTTTTTCTCTTTTCTCTTTATATTTTTCTTATCCTTTAGTGTTTTATTCAAAATCTTTAATAAATAATAAAATTATTTATTAAATTAATAAAATTAATTTGAAAAAATAATTAATTTTAATTTAATAAAATTATTTGAAAAAAATACGGGAAAATATATTCATTCATTTATTATATATTATTTAAATTTATATCCCTGCCCATCTCCCCCAACTGGGGGAGTATATGTGTCTCTCTGTGTGTCTATGTGGGTGAAATAAAAATAAAAAGTTGCACAACAGACCTGAAACTATTGATTTTGTAAAGGCCTCCAGTGCCTTCTATAAGCCATCGCTACAGATTAAATGTTGCAATCTTCTTGGAGGCTGATCTCATGGAGGCAGAGCAGTAACCTCATGATCATCAGAGCCTCATGATCCATTTGCCATTTGTGATATGCTTTCAACTTCTGTAACACAGCATACCCAAGTGCGATTTTTGGGGTTTCTGGTGGGGAATTGTGGTGGACTGATGTCTCCAAAGGAGCGGAGACACCGCAGCCGAGAACACTGGCTACAAGGCGGATTCTGGCCGGCGTAATCATCTTGGATCAAAGGGAGACCGTGAGGTAACCCACTTGCACTCTGGACAGTGGCTCCTCGTGAGCAAGCTGCAGAAATGGAAGCTTTTGCAGTCGGCTCAGGAGTTGAGCTGCCAGGAGTCCTGGGATTCCACCGACATTCATAACTGCGGTGTAGCCTATATGGACATTAAGCCTTGCCTTCCTCATTTCTTATTCACTTTGGGAAATAATTAATTTACAGATATAGAGAGATTTCCTCTGCAGCAAGGATAAGATTCCTTGTGGTGAGTTAAACCTTTTTTCACGATTACAAAGAGAGAGACTTTGATTTAAAGATTCAAGAATTTTTTGTAAAAAGCTTAACAAAGAAAAGATTTTGGAAAGTTTTAAAATGGATAAAGAGGCCAGTCTTTTTTTCTTTTTTCTTTTTATCATTTTTACTTTTGATGAAAGTGCTTTGGTATACATTTGCACTAAGCCAGTTAAAGAGACCAGAACTTCATGGGAGTATGGGTATGCTTTTTGGGTATGCTTCATGGGAATGCTTTTTGTTTATTGTTAAAGAGTTCATCTAAATGGCAGACCACATAACAAAGATAAAGTAATGTACCAGACTGTGATGTTTAGTTGCTGTGGAGATGTGTGGGTTGTAGGTTGAAGTTATGGGGAGTTATTAGAACGAAAATGTTAAAGCCACAGAAAGATAACAAGGAAAAAAAGGGGGGAGGCTTGTCTTTTCCTTTTGCTTGCTTGAGATACTTTCACTCTTGGATTATAATATACAATGGCAACTACTAGAAAGATGGCAAGAGAGGGAAATGGGAAATAAATTGGAAGCTTTTGAAAAAAGAATGGATGGAAGATTTGTAAATTGAGAGAGGAGATGAATAATGAATCCCTTGTGGGGTAGATGGGCGGTGATAGAAGTTGGATAAATAAAATATATAAAGAAGTTAAAAAAAGATGGAAAGTTTTATAAAGCAAGTGTCTGGAGAGGTTAAGCAAATCAGTGATAAAGTGGAAATTTTAAAGAGTAAGACAGAAGTTATAGATAGAGTGTTGGAAAGAGAATTAGATAATCTGGCTTTACTAGAATTGAGAGAGAAATAATTTTGTTTGAGATTCAGAGCTGAAGATATTACAGAATGGATTATTAAAGACTTGGCAAATTTTCCGGATTGAGAAGAGGAAGATATGGAGACAGAAACTGATAAAGTTTATAGAATAAATTCCAGGTTTGCCAGAACAAGAAATGTCCCAAGGGATATTTTGGTGCACTTTGTTAGAAAGAAGACAAGGGATCAAGTCCTGCAGCAGCATTTTAATACAAGATTGAAAATGGGTAAGACAGATATAATTGTTTTGAAAGAGATTCCTATTAGAATTTTACATAAGAGAAAAGAATACGCCTTCTTGGCTGAAAAATTAAAACAGAAAATGATCCCATTTCGAAGGGATCAATTGGAAAGTGTGATTTTTACTTTTAAACGGCAGAGATTTAGACTGAATTCTGTTCAGAAGGCGAGAGAATGTTTAGAAACATTCTGAACAAAGCTTCTATTTCATCCTTTGTTGCTTTGGTAATGAAGCTTGCATATCTCTGTCAAGGTCATTTCCTCCATTTCAACACCTTTCTCTAGGAACAAACTTTATGCCCGCTCAGAAACAGGCCATGAAATAGGATCTGAATGCACTCAGCTACCAAGCAGATGCTGCAGAGATGAGAAGTTTGGCCATCACATTCCTGACCCCCCCCCAACAGGAGGGCGTCAGCGAGTTGAAGAGAGATGGACAGCCCCACCCCTTTCGGCCCTCTGGAAGGCTGTGGAACCTGCTCTTTCCCCAGGCAGTGGGGCCAAGATGTTGGCACAGCTTGGGTGCGGATGTGGTTCTGTTTATTGTGTTGACAATACGATTTTAGGGGCCTTGACCCAGTTCCTTTTTAATGGAATTGTAGATTAATAGGTACCACTTCGGTGGGAAGGTAACAGCGTTCCGCGGCGTCATGCGGCCACATGACCGTGGAAGTGTCTTCGGACAACGCTGGCTCTTCGGCTAACAAACGGAGATGAGCACCGGCCCCTAGAGTCGGACACGACTGCACAAATGTGCAGGGGGTACCTTTACCTTTACTATAATTTGGTTGGTTTTTTTTTTCTGTTTGCCACCTAGAGTTTCCTGGGTAGATGGGCGGCTCTATAAATTTGTTAAGTAAGTAAGTAAGTAAGTAAGTAAGTAAGTAAGTAAATATTACCATTTTCCCAGAAACTTTCCACTGCAGCTTGAGTTCTGGAAAAATAAATAGTTCTTCACCTAAAGAGCAACCACTGTCATTACCGTCCTGATTGTGGGTTCAGGAAAGGCTGTTCCTGACGTTCCCTTTAAGCTGGCACCGCTTCTGCCCAAGACTTCCTGGGAATGCTGTCGACCCAGGATGCTTCAGGGTTTGGGCCTCCATCGGGAAGAGGTCCCTGAAGGGTTCCCTGCAAAGAGGGAGCAACCATAAAGCCGCTTTAAGTCTGCGCAAGGCATGCACTTTGTATGCGATGAGCTGCATTTAAATCTGCATTTAATCTCTAGGCTTTGGAAATATCAAATCATGAAAACATGGAAGAGAGGGGAGGTCCCGCCCCCAAAAGCAGCCATCATTGCTCAGTCTATTTCATGTTGGTTTCATCTTCAAACTGAGTGAAAGAGATCCCTGAACCTTATTTATAAAAACAAAGTCTGTAGCCCTGTAGGTTCAACGCAGTAGGAATCTACGGAATACAAATCTGTTCATATACAGTATGCAGAGTCTGAAAATTATACTGTTTCTGGGTATTTCTGGGTAGAAGATGTCCAGTGCCAATTTTCATCCTTCAGCTGGGCACTGAGATGAAACAACACCGGAACTGAAAGATGTTGCAGTGAAAAATGGCAGCTTCATAGGGACGATGTGATGGATATAGAGAGAGTTGTAGTAAGCCTGTTGTGGTGGTAGTAGTAGTAGTAGTACTGTAAGGCTGTTGTGATATCTGTTGAATGCTGCACCAGTTAAAAGGTATCCTGTTACTGTTGAGGCTCAGGCACCAGTCATTCTTTTGAAGCGATGAAGGTTATTCCAGGACATAGCGAACCATCCCCAGAAACGCACCGTCAATACCTAAGGGTGCTGGAAGCTCTAAAGTAGCGAAGAAGCTTGTAGCAGAGGTTTACTACAAAATACCATACATTCTGAGCCACTTGTAACCTTGCCACAAATATGCGCCAGAGGATCACAAGCAGAGTGGCCTTCAATGCATATTGAATGGTCTTGAGCCTGACAAAACAGAGAAGAGAAAGAAGAGGAGCTGAAAGATCAGCACCAGATGGCTCACTACACAAAACAGATCAACCACCTGCTGGAATTTGTACATAAATCCACCCCACACCATCCCAGTCCTTTAGGGCATAGCTTTCCAAACTGTGTGTCGCGACACATTAGTGTGACGCGACAAAACCTGGAAGTGCTGATGGTGCGTCGACGCTGGCGGTGGTGGTGTGTGTGGCGGCGGCGGCAGCGGCAATGGCAGCGGCGTGCCATTAGCGCTTCCAGGTTTTAGTGCGAAACACGAGGCTGCTGCTGCTGCCGCCACCGCCAAACAACCCAAACAGCCCTGAATTAATTTACTTTTAATCACGTGTAACTTGTTAGGTTTAACAGGTTTTCAGCTCAGCAGGTCTCACACGAACATGAAGGAGGGGCTTCTCTGTTAAGCCTAACTCTACTGCGCTTGTGTGGGAGGTGTCTAAGCCACTTGACTTCCTGTTTCCTCCTCCTCTCTCTCCACGAGGCCTGAGTGTGGCTTGTTCGCCATTTTCCCCTCCATGGGGATAGACCCGCACTCCAGCAAATCCGCCAAAAGCGGGTTAGGTCAGAATTCCTCGCTTGCAGGCATTGGACCGTTTCTACAATGAAACTGCTTCTAACAAGATCTACAAATAAACTGTAAGCAATCTTTATTTTCCTTTTTTACACTGACTAATGTGTGAAGACTGTTTATTTCTCTGAACCAAAATTAAGCCTTCTGTGCAAGTTTATTGCTGGATGCTTCTACTCTGCTAAACTTGATAAAAACGCTGCTTGGGTTTCCTGTTACTAAAATTTCAGAACCCAACATTACTATCAATCAGATTCAGCTCTTTTCCTGGGTCTGCCTGCTTCTTTGTCCTGGACTGCTCTTCTTTTGGAGGAAAGACCCCAAGACCTCGCTCCGAGCTACGTGTGGCTTTCATCCCAAAAGTGTTTCACAGCCCTGCCTTGTGGTGACCAAAGACCATTTCATTCTCTGAAAGGGTTCACCCCCCGGGTAGTGGAAGTTAACACAAAGGATGGTATGTGCGTTACTTTCTGATGCGCTGTTTGGCTGCAGGAATTCCAGCCAGGTCTTCATTCAGCAGATACTTCTTAGTTCCTAAGCAGTAATTTTGTATGTATTCTGACCAGGTCAGCTGACGGACGTCAAAGCAGAATAACTGGAATCAAGCGGGAAGAAGGACATCAAATATGGCTGGAAGGACTATTGCATTCTTGATGTTACACTGAACATTATAAAAATGACTTCGGAATAATAAATTTTGCTTTGGAGGAAAAAACCCCTCATTAGGCTAGCTGATCCCCATCTACCAGAGCAGGACTATGGGCCTTGGGCATCCCTGCTTGTTCATATCTGAGGAACCCAATTGTGCACTGGGTTTTCTCCAAGGGCCTGCAGAGAGGAAGCGTGCTGTAGAGGCGGGAGAGAGGCTTTTCCCTGGGGCCAACTTGCTCCGAGTCTGTTGGACCTCTGCCTTCAGTCCCTGGTTCTGGAGAGATGTGCTTCTATGAAACCTGGGCCCTTTTATCTGACGGCGGGATCTGCTATTGGCCTGGAGCTCTGGGTCTGGGAGGGAGAGGCCTCAAGCAAGAGCTTCCCAGTTGCAATCCGTCCTTGCGTGGTGGCTTTGTTCATTAGTGCCGCTGGAGGGATGTCACTGAAGTGGTGATTTGGGAGAGCTGAAGGCCCTAACCCTAACCCTAACCCCAACCCCAACCCCAACCCCAACCCCAACCCCAGCCCCAGCCCCAGCCCCAGCCCCAGCCCCAGCCCCAGCCCTAACCCTAACCCCAACCCCAACCCCAACCCCAACCCCAGCCCTAGCCCTAGCCCTAACCTTAACCCCAACCCCAACCCCAACCCCAACCCCAACCCCAGCCCTAGCCCTAACCCCAACCCCAACCCCAACCCCAACCCCAACCCGAACCCTAACCCTCTCACTGGCCTTAAGGAAGAGCTTCCCAGTTACGAGAGGACAGCGTGGATTTCTGCAGAACAAATCTCACCAGACCAACCTCATCCCGGGTTTCTTGGGTCACTTTCTTAATACTGGAAGGGGTGGTGATCGCACAGCCATAAACTGCCTTGATCTGAGGAAAACACCCCCTGAGAAGCTGATGAGCAAGCAAGTGTGGGATGGATGGCAGAACAATTAACTGGAAGCCCAACTGGGTCAAAATCCTATTCATGGAGTCCCCATCCAGGGTTCCTTATCGAATTGGGAAAAGGTCATTTGGGGATCATAAGAATCAGTTCTGGCTCTATACACTTCATCTGTATTAACGATTTGGAAGCAGAGGTACTGTAGAGAGCATGTTTGTCACATTTCCCGGGGATATAAAATTGGGTGGGATAATTGCTATAAGACAGAAATATTTATTTTATTTATTTATTTTATGTTTCAATTTATATACCGCTCCATCTCCCCACAAGGGAACTCTGGGCGGTTTACAAAACACAACAATTAAAATCCGACAATTAAAACAACCTAATAAAATACTCTAATATAATAAAATTAAGTATAAAAATCCAAGATGCGATGGTTTGATGTTTAGATGTTTAAAATTGAAATTATATTTCAATTAAAATATAATTGAAAGTGATCTCGTTAGATTGGAGGAATGGGCTGAAAACAGCAGAATGGCAATGGCAGTTTTCATTGCCACTCCCAGAACACCCCAGGTCACCATGATCTCACCGAAAAAAGGATTTGCCCAGACTTGACCTAATGTAGATATCCTATAATCTATATCAGTAATGGCAGACAGCTGATCAGCAATGGGCTTCAGGCAGCGCACACTGCTCAGATCCTATTTTATCGGAAAAGTTCTACTTAACATTAACATTCAACTGGGTTTGATTCTAGACTTCTGAACACTCAAATGGCATTATACCAAGTGGGAATTGTTCATAAAAAGTTCCAATGTGTCCTCGTCCCTGAATTCTGGGACCGGCCACTTGCATAGGGCTCTGAGGAAAGATTTTCCCTTTTTGGAAATCAATCTCAATCTAGCCTGAATACACATTTGAATGGTTTAATTTTAATTGATGGGATCTGTGAGGAGGCAGCAGTTCAATAAGATGCTTACGTTTTTGTCTGTTGGACCGAGCTCTTTCATTAACATGTTTGTATTGTCGGAGCTCCAATCCCAGGAATGGCAGGTAAAATATTCAAGAAGACTCATGGTCTTGTCCAAGCGACTGAAAAGCTTCATCATCCTGAAAGACAGAATAGAAACCTCTCAAATAGATAGGATTATAGCATCACTCCTCAAAATGGCCGGGCAGAGGGTACTTTGCAGAACATGTTGGTCTCACGGTCCTCAAATATCTAAGGCGGGCTATCCTCTAGGAGCTCAGCTCAAGGCTTGGAGGCCTTTCCCAGAGACATCTACAGACCCCTTTCTGATGGGACTGCTGGGGAACCAAGGAAGTCTTGTGTCTTGAGGGCCACCGCCACCACCATCAGCTCCTACACATTCATTTGGTTAATTGCATTTTTATTTACAGTCATTTCTATTGTTTGTAAGCTGTTGGGGGATCATTACTCTGAAAGATGTGGAGGAGTTTGTGGTGTACTGTATGCATATACAGCAATGACCAAAGTTGCAAGTCAATCTTTCTTTGACCCTTTCCCTAATATATCCTCGAAGCGGTCAAATCGGTGGAAAAGGTGATCCTCCTTGGAAAAAGATCTTCTGTATTCTAAAGGGTGCTTTCCTTAAAACTGCCATTTTGACTTTTTTGACACCATCCCCCTGGCCCACAATGTATGTCCAGTCTCACCGTGGCTTCTTTCCAATCAGCCGCAGATACAGGTCATAGAGAAAAGCAGGGGTTGTGTGACAGACAAACGTCCAGTACTGATGGACCAAGGAGCTCGCGGTCATGGTGACTTCAGGTACTCTGAGGGGTTTCTCCAGTGGATTCTTTTCAAATGTATTTATCACATGAATTTCTGCACAATGGTGGAAAACAGAGACTTCCATCAAAGATGAAATCATATGGAAAACATACGTGCAGAAGGATGTAGCTTTGGTGATGGTGAAAGTCAAGCTAGATGGCCTGCCTGTCAGTGGCCCCTGGTGAAGGGTCATGTAAAAAAGGGGCAGCACTTTGATCATGGGGTGGCCGCCTTGGCTTATTAGACACACACACACACACACACACACACCACCAACATGGTCACCCCTGCTTCCAGTGAGGTCATTCCATGAAAAAGTAACCCGGCAGACAATGTCTCTGTGTGTTTGCTAGGTGAGAGCGGTAGGACATCTTCTCATTCTTGCATGGAGATGGAAGTCAGAAGATTCCCATACTCTTACCCACAGTGAGAAGGTGGGGCCTTGTCCAACCCAGTGGACGAGGCAAGCTGTTAAGGGTCACTTCCAAATCCCACCCCAAATAGTCTGGTGGAATTTTCTGGGTGCCTTGCAGGAAAACTCACCCAACTCTCCCCAGCAAAATGGGTTGAGGCCACCTGAGGTACAATTGTAGATCAGGGGTGATTTGGGTCTGAGAAGAATGGAAATGAAAGATAACTCAGAATTCAGAAAATGCACCAAGGATATTAATATTATATTTGTTATAGGGGTATGTAAATCGGAATAAACACATGCAAAAATATAGCAAATCTGAGCTGTTGCAAAGCAGACCAAAATGGATAAGATGATAGGTGCTGATTGAAGCCCCACCACACCGTGTATGGCAGCCTCAACATAGAGAAAAAGGGGCAGGTTTCTGATCACATCTTGATTTTTTGCCCCCCTCTTCCAGACACCCCTGTAATAAATCATTCCCTGTTTGGTCTGTGCCAGGACAGTGAAGGGAGTGATCAGCAGATCACATTCGGATCCCAGATATTAAGTGGTCCAGTCTCCAGGTGACCCAATCTTCACCTGGCTCAAGCTTGTTCTCTCACCTTGGCTAGCAAGGGGATCTTTCTGATTTCTCTTCTTCACACTTCCAACTTCCCAGTCCTTTGCGTCAACCATTATTTTCCATTTAACCCATTTCCTGACAGCCGGGTTTTTCTTCTGGAGCCGGAGTGCGGAACAGATGTGGAGGCCGATGCCATTTGTGAGCACATTAGGCCAATGGCTCCTGAGATCCCTAACCCTAACCCTAGCCCTAATCCTAACCCTAAACCTTTCCTGGGATCACACACCCTTGCTGGGTCTGACTCAACCTCTCCCATTCACACATGTGCCTCCCCTCCCCCCAATATGTCTCCCTAGCACAAAGTCTCTTTTAGAGCCAGCGGAGTCCTCGAAAACAGATGACTGTTTTCAAACAAGCAAAATGAGCAGAAGAAGAAGAACCAGAAGGTGGTCTCTTCCCAGCAGGGATTTCTCCCCCCGAAGCTATTCCTGGGTGCTGTAATACTGATGACCACAACATTGTACAAAATGGCCGCATTCGCCTGTCCCCAGGCGAGAAACCGCAGCACCGAAGATCATAGGTGGTTGGCTTCTCTCACAAGGCAATGGGCAGAAGTCAACGAGTGGAGCCTGTGAATGCACCACTTCCTGCAGGAGGCAGATGTCACTGTTGGCCTTTCATGAGGCTTTGAAGTCCTGGATCAGGGCTTTCCAAAGTGCCGCCGCTGGCGACACACCAGCGGCGGCGGCGGCAGCAGAGTGGCGGTGGCGCGCGCGCGCATGGCGGTGGCGCGGGGGGGTCACATGCACGGCGAAAGCGCGGGGGGGCGTGCGGCGGCAGCCTCTGCTAAAACGCGGAAGCACTGATGCCGTGCCGCTGCCGCTCCTGGGTGGTGTGGTGACACACCACGCTGTGTGTGGCGACACACTTTTGTGTCACGACACACAGTTTGGAAAGCTCTGTCCTGAATGATGATACAGGGAATTGCAAAGTTGGCAGCTCCTGACAACCCGCAATCTTGAAAAATCATTCTAGTTCCACGGTGTATCTCCTGATCAACAAAGAGGCCCTACCTGTGAACTGCAGTGTACCACCCAGCAGTGATGGTTAAGTTGATGGCAAGGTCTACTGGGATAATATCTGCTACTGCGTCTGCGTTGCATTTCACAGTCTGTAAAATCCCTTTTCCAGCCTAGGAAGTACAGAAGAAGCTAATTAACATATATAACTTGACTTCCTTATTTAGCAAGGAGTTTGTGTACTCTGAGATTTGAATTCAATAACAGTTGATTGGGATCGGATGAGTTCTTCTGAATTAAACTTGGAAGAAAACTTTAGGGACTTGTGGAACACATCCCAAATGAGAAAACTGATGATATGATCTGGCTTGGATGGAATTAGAAACCTAACAGAATTCCAGTTGTCCCTCTGCAGAAGCCCCGTCCTTCCCAACCTCAACAGCAGAGCAGAGCAGAGCAGAGCAGAAAGGCCCTGACTTGGGTGGGTGCAAACCGTACAGGGGTGGCAGTCCTTAGAAGAATAAGACTTCAGCTGGCGTCTCCCACGACGTCTTGTGGTTCAGCACTTTCTACCGCTGCTCTCCCCAGAATCTGGGCTTCCACTGCTAAGGTGGATGTAATTGTCAGGAAAGCCAAAAGGTAGAATTCTGACCCGAGTCCTATCTCATCTCCACCTACCGCAATAAAGAAGCCACTTGTGCCATTGAAGTTGTCAATCCAACCCTGAAAAATGAAACATAGAAAAGCAATTGTTGTGGCATGTGTATATTAAGATTATGTACAGCTCATTTGAGCTGGCTAAGGGGGGAAACCACCTTCCGGGCTGGGAACCGAGATTCTCATTCAGAATTTTGCTGCTCACAGGATGATTCAGAAAATGTTAAAAGCAAGATACTGATAATTGCTAAGGGCTAACGGACCAGAAAGAATGTAAGGCTGCTAGCTCTTGAACAAGAACAAGTGGGGCAGAGTTGCCATCTAACTCTACCACGGGAACTGGTTTCCTATCCCTGAATTGCTGTGGCATGCTCTGTTCTTGTTGATTAGGATGCTAGTATTAATTAATTAGCTCATGGTCTTTTAGGCTGGGTGGCTGCGAACAAATATTGGTGTTCCACCCAAAGCACATGGAGGGGAAATGTGGCTGGCCAATATGGCTGTATGTTGTGGGAAAATATAGCAGTCATACCAACAATTCATGTCTTGCTCTATAAGCACATGAAGGGGGCGGAGGCTCACAGAGACTTCCTGAGTAACTTCCTGAAGAGAGAACTCTGTGACATCACTTCCTTCTTCCTCCCTCTCTCTCTCAACCATGCATTCGAAGTGAAAGCACGTGAGTCTGAGCCCTCCAGGTCAGACATCATGTTCAAGGTTAGATATTTTTGTAACTTAGTATGTTTTTGTAACTTAATATGTTTTAAACCTGCCTTGACTCTACTACTGCAACTGCTGTTTTTGAGACCTAAATTATGTGAGTAAACATTACTTTTATTTCTTCACAAAACGGTGTGATTGTTGTTTTAAGAGGGATAAAAAGGGGTAATATCCAGAAAATCCAGTCTGCTTCACAGCATCCTGGATTATTGTTTTCTAGAAGGTTAAACCAACCTTGTCTCAAGCTTCCAAGTCTTATGCTGCTAGGGATGGTACTTTGCTAATCTCACTCACGTGAAAAAGGAAGGATAATAACTAAACAATATATCCTCTCCTAGTACCTAATCTCATCCCCAAGATATGTCTGAGTAGCTTTAGCCATCAACTGTGAGAAGAAGTGGTTTTCTGTTACTTTCTCTTCTGAAAGTGGTCTGTAGTATTACCGTGTTTATTATTCACTTTATAGCCCAGTTTTTCTACTTAAGCGAGTCCTCAAGGCACCTAACCAAATCCTGTAGATCATTCTGAGGAATCCACGTAACGCGTGGAGATTAGACACATGTCCCTTTGTGCTGATTGCCTGTTTTTCAGTGTTGCGGTGGTGTCCATAAAACTAATCCACCTTGGGGTCCTTGAGATCCACCTTGCTGAAGTTCTCTTGGAATCACGTGACCCCATGGCCTCCTGACCATGAGGTCAGATGATAGATCCCATCCATGAGCCTCAGCTTCAATCTCAGGAGGCAAGCCATAGCTTCAGAGCTCATTGAAGGTGGCTTCTGCCAGAAGCATGAGAGGAGCATTCTTATTTCCAGGGAATGGCTCTCAACCAACCATTTTGCCAGAACATGGATGAGAACCAAGCAATGGAAGAGCAAACATGCTTACCGGGAAGGGCTCCTGCCAACTAGCTCCCACGATGGAGGGTCGGACGATGGCAACATTCAAGTCCCCTTTCTCCTGCTGGATCAGATGCTCGGTCAGAGCTTTGGAGAATGTGTAGGTGTTAGGCCAGTCTCCAATCAATTTGGGAGTGATTGCTTCAATGAGGGACTCATCCATCCACCTAACAGGGTTTTTTTTTTTTTTGAAAAAAAAAAGATACCCATGGGAAAAAGAAAACTTTAACCATTGTCCTTACAGATATTTATACCTATATTCCTGGAAAAACTAAATTTCTGTGTTCGTGGCAGATTTTCTTATACGCAACTAAGTGAAATTCAATTTAAGTAGTCAAGAGTGCACAAAGAGTTGTTCCTTTTTAAACAAACATTGTTTCTGCGATATGCATACAAAAGAGGAAGGACTTTGATCCCACAGTTCTGGTTGTCATCCTGACTGTTTTTAAGCCCCCCCTTCCCCTCAGACACCCTGTATCTTCCTGTTTGTCTTGGACCTAACAGATATTCTTATATATCTCAGTGTAGAGCTATATTAGTAGTTTGATTATGTATAGGCTATGTTGTGTTAATTGATTTTTCAATCCTTTGGTAGTTGAACTCACAAGAGATTTGTTTTTAGCAAATAGGACAAAAAAGCTACAGAGTGGCTCAGAGGATGAGCCAGAGGAAAGTCACTAATACTGTAAGACCCCCCTCCCCAGGAGAGACAGATGTCTTAGAAAATGTGATGGAGTTCTTCAACCAGAAAGAGTTCCACTAGGCCACTTTTATTTTTTTTTAATTTTTAATAATGATTTTTATTAAAGTTTAAAATACGAAGATAAAAAAACTAATACAAACTACGAAAAATATAAAAAGTAAAAGAAAATGAAAAGTGCAGAAAAGAGAAGAAAAAATGGGGAAAGAAAAGAAAAGAAAAGAGAGAGAAATGACTTCCCCCTCCATCAAGACAAGTACAATTTCAGTAACTTATCACCTTCTCTAGTATTTCAACCAAAGTTCTCTTCTTCCCATACCTCATCTCTTATCTATAAACAAAGTATAAAGCCTTGTCATTCAGTCTTAATCAGCTAAATTCCATTAAGAGTTATGAGAAATAACAACATCTATATTTTAACCTCAATCAAATAAGCCAACTTTGTAAACCTTTCCTTTCCTTTTAACACCATAGCTTATCACTTTCTCTGAAAATACAAAAAAAAAAACAAAAAAAAACAACCCAACCTCTTCTTCCCATATCTTATGTATAAACAATTCTTTAAAGCCTTGCCATTCAGTCCTGGTCAAGAAAAACCCATTTAAGAGCTACTACAAAGAACAGCATATATGTTTTTTAACCTTGATCAAATAAGCAACTTTATATTCCTTCTTTTTGCTTTTAAAAATCTTGAAGTTTATTCCCTTTAAAAAGTATCCCAGAGGCTGATTTCTCTTCATTTTCTGTCTGTCTTTTCTCAGGAACTCCTTCATGAGTATAACTCATTTCTTTTGTAAGTCCAAGATAAGAAAGTTGTCCAAGTCACACTTCTGATTTAGTATTTGTGTGTCCCTTTTAGTTATTAAGACATCAGCTGGTTTCATTTGTAACATCTTTTTCCATATTATTCTTGTATGGACTTTGAAGAAGCACGAGTACAGGGCAAAAGGGAGAAAAGAGCTAAAAGGAAGGCACGTCAGGCAAACCCTCATCATGACTGTCTCCCACCCGGAAACCTATGCCCTCATTGTGGGAGGTTGTGCGGATCCAGAATTGGCCTTTATAGCCACTTACGGATCCACCGTTAAAATTTTACCTTTGGAAGACAATCTTACTTGGCTACGAGTGATCGCCAATGACTGTATCTTGTCATATTTATACCCAAATCCAAAACAGCCTGGTTCTCAGTTGTATCCTCTTCTATCTCCTCTTTTAAACTCATTTCTATGGTGTCAGACAATCTAAAGAGAAATTTCTGAGTGCATTGTTGCCAAATATCCTTGAATTCTTCCAACGTTGAAATACTTTTCTACATTCTGTATTAGTAGCTCTCTTCTCCTTTAATTATAATCTTTAGTTCTTTCTGGTTCTCTCTATTGTCCAGTATCTCTATGTATCTCTATTTTAGTGTTAGATCTTCCATTTTGTTCATTTATTTTATAGTATTTTCTATTTTGTTTTATATTTTCAGCTGCCCAGATTTTATTAGGAGTTGGGTTACAATGTAATTGTAAGGTCCTGGAACAGAACCTTCTATGGAGGAACTGGGGGGAGGTCACGCATGCCAAAGTGTACATGACCACAGCTAGTTTCAAAAGACAATGGTGAGGGGAAAACCAGACAGCCGATCATTAGCGCCCATTAACAACAATCCACAAGGAGCTGGGCAGCGCGCCGATGACTGAAACTGACATCACTGCTGAAGGACTGACTGGGGGGAGGAATTAATAAAATGAAACGGTTTGGCGAGAACAGGTACTCAGAGCTTTGAAACTGTTTTGGATTACTTGATTCCCTGTTAAAACTCTATCTGCAATGCTTGCATTGAGGGGTATTTATTGGGATATAGAATCTGAAACCTCACAGAAAGATCTGAGTCCCGTTACATCGATTTTTCCCTAGGCTACTCCTGAAACTTCAGAGAGCCCTACAGTTGAGAATCGATCCCACACTTTGGAAAGTTCGAGAGTAACATGCAACTCATCCATGTCCACAAATGAGTCAACTGATGAGGAGTTCCTGCTGGCAGGAAATGCCAACTGTCTGCCCTAAAGTGCGCCAAGGGACAGACATCCATGAATGAGCGCACTAACTATAGGGTAAGTGGAAAGCGCCCCACCATGTGAGTAAAACTACTCATTGAAAAAATGACTAAGGGGGGAACAAGTGGGAGCCTTAGTGATGATAGACTCCAGATGCTCCAGATGACTAATCCACCCAAAACTTATAACAGGACTCGGACTAAAACTATTCAAGTTTAAGAGACCCATAAAATTCTATCAATTGGATGGTTCAAACATGAAAGGGGGTCCAGTAGAATTCTATACTGAACCTGTAAAAATGAGAATGGGGGCACACGAAGAAACCCTGAGGTTCATAGTGGCTGCAGTTGCCAGCCGACCATTAGTCTTGGGTTTAAACTGGCTAAACAAACGAAACCCATTAATTAACTGGGTCTTGGGGAAAGTACAATTTACTGATGGAGACTATGGAGAAACAGCTGAAGCAGACACAACAACGAGGCAGAATGGGGGGCCACGGGAATGGAGGACTGTGAAACTGACTCCGAGTGTGGAGAAGTGGACATTCCCACACAATACAAGGACATAGAAACAGTATTCAATGAGGTGGAGTCTGATCAATTACCCCCCCCCCCCCACCGCTCCACAGACTGCGCCATCGAAATACAACCTGGAGTCACTTTCCCCAAGACCAAAATATACTCAATGACCCACAGAGAATTAGAGGAACTGAGAAAGTTCATTGACAAAAATCTGGCACGAGGCTTCATTGAACCCTCAACTTCCCCTATGGCTGTGCCAGTATTATTTCGCAAAATGAAAGATGGATCATTAAGACTTTGCACAGACTACAGAGGCTTAAATGTAATACCTGTGTCCAATCAGTACCAATTACCCCTAATGAAAGACATGCTAGCACAGCTCACAAAAGGGAAAATCTTCACCGAGCTAGATTTAAGGGAGGCATACTTCCGTGTGCGCATCAGAGAGGGGGATGAATGGAAGACAGCTTTTAAATGCCAGCTCGGTTGCTTTCAATACCACGTGATGCCGTTTGGGCTTTCAGGTGGGCCGGGCGCGTTCATGGCACTAATTAACGAGGTGCTTCATGAATTTTTAAAACCTCAACTGTATGTGAAACTGACTAAATATGAGTTCCACAAAGAGAAGTTAGACTTCCTCGGATATCGCATATCCAATAAGGGCATTGAAATGGACCCCACGAAAGTCTGGGATGTCCTGCGCTGGGAACCACCAAAGACCCACAGGCATACAATCATTCTTAGGGTTCGCAAATTTTTACCACCAGTTTATCTGCAATTTCGCACAGATCACCCTTCCCCTCACTGACCTTCTTAAAACCAAGACCGGTGGGGGCGTGAAAACAAAGAGACCGGGGGCACCCAATAAGTGGACCCTGGAATGTCAAACCGCTTTTCAAAAGCTCAAGGTGCTGTTCACTGACATCACTGCCAAAAGACTGACTAGGGGGGGAGGAATCAATAAAATGAAATGGTTTGGTGGGAACAGGTACTCAGATCTTTGAAACTATTTTGGATTACTTGATTCCCTATTAAAACCCTATCTGCAACACTTATGTCAGAAAGGATCACAACTCAGATTCTTCTTATGGGGCATCTACACAAAGATTGCACATTCTGGGGATCTCGCTAGAACAAATCATCCCTCTCTTGGAAGGAAGTGCATATGATGAGGCAATAAGTATTCCTTCAAAAATACTCTTACATCTCAAAGGAGGAAGGCTTGTTTTCATTACTTACGCCACCAGGTCCAACAGTTTCTTTGGCTCCACGGGAACAGGATAGAAGGCTTCCTCTATGTGCCTCCGGTTACAGTTTGCATAGGCAGTTGAAATGTGGATGAGGGCTTCGAGAGACTTCATCTGGTGGGCCAGAGCCAGGAGCTGCTGGGTGCCCATGACGTTCAGGAGAAGGGCCTCCCTGCTCAAGAAAGCACAAGGAGCTAGGAGGGGGTCCGGGGGTGTGAGAGCAGGTCCAACCAGTCCTCTTTGCTCTCCCGAGAGCTGCTTCAGGCACTGAAGAGGAACATAGTTTCACGGGGAAAAGCTGCACTTCTGCACTTGGGAATCTCTCCTCACTGCATAGAGCTCAATAGTATCTAAGGCCACCGGCGCAATCCACATCACCTTACAAGGGGTCTCTGCTAGTAGAACTGGAAAGGACCACGGCTTGGCTGAATTGACAGATTAGTTGACAACATTGAGCACAACAGCATCATCAACCTGCCTCAGCCTACGGTGGAGACAAACTCCATCCAGCCCCGGGACCCTGATCTTCAGGGCCATTTGCCTTTTGGCAGCGGGAGAGTCCGGGCTCCCCCATTGTTCCAAAAAGCATATCTCCTGCTTCTGTTTATTTGGAGGCCGCCTATGGGCAAAACTGGAATAACCGCCCTTTGAACCTCCAGGACCGTCTCTATTAGCTCACTAGGTTTGAAGAACCACAAGAATAAAATATCGGCATTGTTCCCTAAAGGGTGTCAGACAGAAGCAGCAGTTTTCAGGTAAAATGTTGCTCTGTTTCTTTGAAACGTCCCTCTGAGAACGTCTCGAGAAAGGTCGGAGGGTCGTTGTGTCACAGCAGTGGCCTGCAGTGCCCCCAGGGAGAAAGCCAGCTGAACATACGTACCTCAGGGGCTCGTCAAAGCGAACCGTCGCAGCACAATGGAAGATCACGTTGACCTCAGAGAGCAGCTCCTTGGTGTCTTCGGAGGAGATGGCCAGGTTGGGCTGGGTGAGCTCCGCACCGATGGGCTTAATCTTCTCGTGGAAGTTGGGCCACTCTTCGCGGACTCTGTCAAACACCTAGAGTGCAGCAGACAATATTCCCTCATCAAAAGGAGGAAAATGCTCAGGTTCCTGATGCTGAAATTCACCAGGAATCAAGCTACTAGCCATTAATCCCCATGACTTCCATGAATTGGTCCAACCCTTTTTTGAAGCCAGTGAAGCTGGGAGACAGTCCCACATCTCATAGTAGTAAATTTCAAAGTTGAATTAGGCATGGTCTGCCCTGATTCTTCCAGGAGTCAATTTCATGGGGTGACCTCTGGTTCTAATATTTTAGGAAGGGGGAAACAGCTTTTCCTTGTCCACTTTATCCATACGATCAGCAACTAATTACAGTAGCAGAAAACCACAACTCTTTTTAGCTCGCCATTCTTTATGTTCCTCACCATCTCATCATCCTCTACAACTCACATCTGTTTTGAGCCAAAAGGATAATTATTTTCATTTTTACTGTATGTAGGTTAATCCCTTCAGTTTCTCTGTGCTACAAAGCAATAAACTTATTTTGGAGTGTAAGAAAGCACTGGAATATACCATTCCAGGAGTTCAGCCCTGTTGAATGGGATTTAAAGATACATTTCTCATGATAATAGCTAATCAATCAATGCCCCTTCCCCATCTGTTATTCTCCTCCTAACTCCCATCCAAACTATTTGGAGAACACTAGTTTGGGACAAGATGATTTAAAACTTTTGTCAGTGTCATATAATCTGCTTGGATTATAAGCAATTGGTTTACATTTTGGGGAGTGCTAAATCATCCAGTTTTGGAAGGAAAAGGGATTAATATCTGTACAGAAAAAGAATTAAATAGCCTTGTTTAAGGAGTTACTGAGATGTTATAAAAATTCTTTTTTGTTGTTTTTTGTTTTTTTGAAAAAAAAATTATTGATTAAAATACATCCCAAACAAGAAAAGAAAGAAAATAAGAAAAAAAAGTGTGAAAATAATAACATACATAAATAAACATACAAGACAAAACATCTTCATTTACATATTACAATCATCCATTCCACATAGAACAACTAATTTAAAAAGACTTCCTGTTTCTTCTTTGAAGAAAGCTTCTTATCTTTCTTTGATAATTGCTATATTTCTATTATTTTTCTCTTCCCATCTATATTCCTTTAATATATTCATATCTTATCTCTTTACAGATTACTTAGTTCTTGACTTATCTTAAACCTTTCTAATATTCTAATAATCTAGCATATTGTCCTATTATCCCTTTTTATATTTTTCCTTCTAAAATAATTTTATATTATATTCCTTTTGCAAAAATTCTATAAATGGGTTCCATATAAATTCATAATCTCCCAGCCCTTTTTGTTTTATTAAAGTTGTCAGTCTGTCCATCTGTGCTATTTCCATTATTTTAATTGTCCATTCTTCTATTGAAGGGATGTCATCTTCTTTCCAATGTTTTGCAAATATAATCCTTGCCACTGTAGACAGATGATATAGTAGTTTTTTATGTTCTTTGTTCATCTTCATGTCCGTTAATCCCAATAAATACAGTTCTGGGTTTTTTTCCATATCAATTTTGATTATTTTACATATATTGCTATGTATTTTTCCCCAATATTTTTTTGTTTTTTGACAAGTCCATCATATATGATAGAAAGTTCCCACATTTGTTTTACATTTCCAACATGTATTTGATCTTAGACATTTCATTTTATATAGTCTCTCAGGAGGCAAGTACCATCTGAACATCATTTTATAGTTGTTTTCTCTTAAACTATTACTTAAAGAAAATTTAATATTTTTTACCCAAATCCTTTGCCAATCGTCATAACTAATTTCTCTATTCAAATTTTCTTCCCATTTTATCATATATTTTTTAATTTTTATGTCTTTGTTTTTTAAATCCAATAGTTTTTTATATAATTTTGATATTAAATGATCATTTTCTTTCCATAATATACTGTCCCAATTTTCTGTTGATTCCATGAATTTAAACATCTTTTGGTCTAATTTAAATTGTTCTTTTAGTTGTAGATATTTAAACCAATTGCATTCAAACCCTTCTCTTTCTAATTCCTCTCTCGTTTTAAATTCATAATTACTCCCGTTAAATTTAAGTAAATTCTTATATCTTATCCATTTTTTGTCTTTTGGAACTTCTATTTTGGCATTTGCCTCCTGAGGGGATATCCACAATGGAAGTACAGGTAATAAATGTTTTTTATATCTGTTCCATATTTTTAAAATTGATTTCCTAATTCTATGATTATTAAATGTCTTATTATTTTTACTTTTATTATAACACAAATACCCATGCCATCCGAATCTATTATTGTGACCTTCTAAATTTAATACGTTCAAATTATCTAGTTTTATCCAATCTTTTAACCAGACCAAAGCACATGATTCATAATATAATTTTAAATTTGGTAGTCCCAATCCTCCTCTTTCCTTTAAATCTTGTAAATATCTTAATTTTATTCTGGGTTTTTTTCCATTCCATATAAATTTTGTTATATCTTTTTGCCATTTTGAAAATGTTTGGTCTGTAATTTCTATGGGTATCGTCTGGAACAGATATAAAATTCTGGGCAATACATTCATTTTTATAGTGGAGATCTTCCCTAATAATGATAATTGTAGATTTCCCCACTTTTCTAAGTCTTTTTTAATATCTTTCCATACTTTACTATAATTATTTTTAAATAGATCTATGTTTTTAGCAGTTATTTGCACCCCCAGATATTTAATTTGTTTTACATTTTGAAATCCTGTTTTATCTTCCAATTTCATCTTTTCTTCTTTCCTCATATTTAAATTTATCATTTTAGTCTTTTGTTTATTTATTTTAAAGCCTGCCAATTCTCCAAATTACTTTAGCTTTTCATTTAAGTTTTCTATTGATTCCAATGGGTTTTGTATTATTATCACTAATTCATCCGCAAATGCTTTTAGTTTATATATTTCTCCTTTGATTTTAATTCCTTCAATATTATCATCCTTTCTGATTTTTTCCAATATACTTTCCAACACCAGTATAAATATCAATGGGGACATTGGACATCCCTGGCGTGTTCCTTTTTCTATTTTTATTTCTTTTGTTTCTTCTTCATTCACTATTATGTTGGCTTTTTGTACATTATAAATCTCTTTAATTGCTTTTATAAAGTTATTTCCAAAATTCCTGTGTTCTAAAATTTTAAATATAAAGTCCCAATTTACGTTATCAAAAGCTTTTTCCGCATCCAAAAATAAAAGCATTATCTGTTTCTCATTATGTATATTAGCATATTCTATTAAATGTATTACCGTTCTTAAATTATCTTTAATTTCTCTGTTTGGCAAAAATCCATTTTGATCGCCATTTATCGAATTTTGTAAGATTTTTAAAAAATTTTCCGCCAGTATAATAGTGAACAATTTATAATCGTTATTTAATAATGAAATTGGCCTATAATTTTGACATTTTGTTGGATCTTGGTTTTCCTTTGGAATCAAGACTATTTTGGCCTCTGTCCAAGATTTTGGTATTTTATTTCCCTCCAGAATCGAATTAAGCAATATTTTTAACGGTTCAACCAGTTGTTCTTTAAAGTATTTATAGTAACCTGCCGATAGTCCATCCGGTCCCGGTGTTTTACCTGTTTTTAGTTTATCAATTGCATCTAATATTTCTTGAGTTGTAATAGTATTATTCATTAAATCTTTCTGTTCATTAGTTAATTTTCTTAAGTTACAATTTTGTATATACTGTTCTATTTTTTCTAATGATATTTCCTGTTTTTTATATAAATCTGAGTAATAAACATGAAAGGCATTTTTAATTTTATCATTTTGAATTAAGTCTACGTCGTTTTCTCTGATTTTAGAAATTATTTTTTTCTCCCTTTTTTTTCTTAATTTATATGCCAGCCATCTACCTGGCTTGTTTGCATTTTCAAAATTTTTCTGTTTACTATATTTCAATTTTTTTTCAATATCTTCTGTCGTTAATATTTGTACCTGAAGTTGCAATAATTTGATCTGATTTAATAATTCTTCCTTATTGTTGTTATTTTGTAGTTCTTTTTCTTTTTGTTTAATTTGGTCCATAATTGTCTGTAATTTTTTAATATTCTTTTTTTTTTGATAACTATTCACTGATATAAAATGACCTCTCATACAAGCCTTACTTGCGTCCCATACTGTTTCTATTTTCACTTCTGCATCCATATTCCAAAGGAAAAATTCTTGCATTTTTTTTTTAAGTTCCGTCAAATTTTGTTCATTTTTCAAAATGTTTTCATTAAGCCTCCATCTAAAGTTTCTGGGTTCTGTTTTCATAATAATTTGTACTGGGTTATGATCTGAAAGTGTTTTGGCCAGAATTGTGGATTCTTTAATTTTGTTTTGTAACTTTTTTGATATCCATATCATATCTAATCTCGAAAATGATTTATGCCTATTTGAATAAAATGTATAATCTCTTTCATTATCATTTACAGTTCTCCATACATCGACTAATGATAAATTTTTCACCATGTCAAAAAATTCTTTTGGTAATTTACCGTGATATTTATTTATTTGACTTTGTACTTTCTTGTCTATTTTTGAATCCACAACTCCATTTAAGTCACCCATCAATATCCAGTTGTTTTGTGCGTATTCTGTACAAATATTTAATAATTCTTTATAAAAGTTTTTTTATTTTTATTAGGTGCATATATACCAATTAATAACATTTTAGAATTATATATTTCAATTTCAGTAATAATGTATCTTCCATTTTCATCTTTTTCAAGTAGTTTAGGTTTTAGATATGGTTTTATATATATTACTACTCCATATTTTTTTCATTTGCTGCTATGAATTCTAATCCTAATTTTTTATTTATTAAATATTTTACATCTGTTTTTTTTAATGTGTGTTTCTTGAAGACAAACTATATCTAATTTTAAATTATTTAATATTTGAAATATACGTTTTCTCTTTACTGGTGAGTTGGCTCCATTTATATTCCAAGTAATAATTCTTAATTCACTCATTTGTCAAAAGTGAGGTGAACTCCTTAGTATTGGAAGCGTCTCTTTCTTTTTGGTGTTGAATTTTACTTTTTCCCTCTTGTCTCTGATCTTTTGATTGAGCTATATCTTTTTCAAATTTCTTTAGAAAATATTTTGCTTTTAATATTGAATTTAACTTATATCTTAGGCCTTTAAATGTTAAGCTCAATCCCTCTGGAATCTCCCACCTAAAATTAATATTATTTTTCCCCAGAAGATCTGTCAAAAACCTATATTCTTTTCTCTTTTTTAGAATTTTTGCCGGAATTTCTTTAAAGATAGTGATATCTTTTCCTCCTATTTCAATTTTTTTATTGTATGAAGCCTGTATTATAATATTCCTAATCTTTTTCTTTGAAAATTATATCAGGATATCCCTAGGCTTATTGTACATAGTTGCAAATTTTGAATTAATTCTAAACATTCTTTCTGGGGAGTGCTAAATCATCCAGTTTTGGAAGGAAAAGGGATTAATATCTGTACAGAAAAAGAATTAAATAGCCTTGTTTAAGGAGTTACTGAGATGTCATAAAAATTCTGACCCATTTTATCTGGACCCGAAAGACATTTATAGTTGTTTTTACTCTTTTCCCTTTTGATTTTCACTGCTTAAGCAAAACTCCAATTTTCTGAAGGAATTATTTTTGTTTCTCACAGCTTCCTTGTTGGGCTTGTTAACCTTGCCAATATCGTAAAGGCATCAACTCTGGGAAGTATGCTCCCCTTTTGTTGCTTTGAGAAAAACAAAACGCTCTTTCTACAAAGAAAAGATGAACAAACCACATATTAATTACAAGATGACAATTCCTGGACTCTTTCTCCCCACACCTCAAGGGTGTGAGTAATAATTTGTAGCTTTACTCCTACTCTGGAAGCACTTCTCTTCTATAATGGAGAAAAAACAATCTGCTGGATCAGACTACAGGTCTGAGTGAAGACATAAGTCTTCGGATTGCACCTACAAAGACAAGATGGTAGGTGTCTTGTGAGTACCAGGGGTGGTTGGGGATACATTCCCAAGAACAGGGGCCACCAGAAAGATGGTGGCATTCTTGTCAGGCATGGCATACTCTGAAGGATCCCATCATCCAGGTCTGTAGCAGCCAAGGTGATCTGCTAGCCACCCTGCCAAATCTTCTATCCACTTGAGAGTTAACTGGCGGTTGCTTCAGCAGAAGTGGAACCTCTGCCTGGTCAAATGCCCAACCAGCAAGATTCTATGCCAGACCAAGCCCTAGGATACCCCAGCCTTGAGCACGTTATAATATCTAAGTTGGCAAAGGCTGAACCCGTCCGGAAAAGCTATGGTTAGTAGAGCAATGCTTAGGTTTTCAGTTACAATAATAAGGACAGGCTTATGCCATGACCATCAGCTTGAGACTGGCACAGGCCTTGTGCAGTCCATCAAAGGGTACACTTCACAAGTGGCAAAGCCAGGATCCCTTCTGGGGAGCATTTCAGAACTTGAAATGGATGACTTCAGCACTCATGTTTCTTTCCAGCATCTTCTTCCTTTCTGGGGCTTTGCTAACTGCCGTCACGCTCCTACTGCAAGGTCATATCTCGGGTTCTGTGCAATCACAGACTGATCCTCTACTGTACTTAAAAGCATCTATAAGAGCAACCATGAGGCGTCCCGGCCCTCACCTTGGGCTGGAGCACCAATGCTTTGGAACAAGGCAGGAGCAATGAAAAAAATGACATTTGATGTATTTATAGGCCAAATTTCGTCACTGCCCATCTCCCTCAAAACATCTTCCCCATGAAACCATCCCTTGTTCACCTCTGCTCTACCTGTCTGGAGAAAAACAACAGAGACAACACCTGTATTTTTTCTCCAACAGAGGTAAACTGCTTTCCCCAAAGACCCCTAGGAAAGGATCCTGTGGCGTGTGTGTGTGTGTGTGTGTGTGTGTGTGAGAGAGAGAGAGAGAGAGAGAGAGAGAGAGAGAGGGAGGGAGGGAGGGAGGCCCACAGGAAGGACCACATTTTCACCAGCTTTCAAAAAGCCATAAGGATGGGGGACATACAGTACGTGTTTCAGGGGACAAGCTCTTCCAGAAGAGCAGGGCTGCTACAGAGAACAAGTTAAGTGTCCAAAGAGCCAGGAGTCGCAGAGGAATTGCTGTAAAGCCTGACCCAAACAATGAAAAATAAAAACTAAATATAAACTGCAGGACTTAGAATACAGGTAGTCCTCACTTAGCAACCATTTGTTTCGTGACGGTTCGGACTTACGATGGTGTTGAAAACACCGACTTACAACCGGTACTCACCACAGCACCGAACGCACAAGGATGCAGTAACTCTTGCCGGCTTGGCAAAACCTTACCAGCTGCTCCCCGTTTCTGCCCACCTTTGAACGCCCTACCTTGCATTTGAGCAGATTCTCCACTCGCGTTCGCATGGAACGTCCAGCCTTGGGCCGCACAAGCAGGTAGATGGCTTTCACATCGCAGCAGGAGCGGAGAAGCTTTTCCACCAGGACTTTGCCCAGAAACCCGGTGGCTCCTGTCACCAGGACTGACTTCCCACTGTAGTAAGCGCCAACCGAAGACGTGGCGCTCTTCATTTCCAAGCTCTGGGTGGCAGGACCTAGTGGGAAGAGACACAAAATTGCACCACTCAATGTTCAAATCTCCTTCGCAACAGCCCTATGATGTATAGAACATTTTTATGAGGAATAATTCCAGAATGAAAAGTATCGCAATCTACTAGGAGACATGCTGACAGCAGCAAGAACCAGTTTGGCGCCACATTGGGAAAGTCAAACTTGGCTGGTCGGGAGACCAAAAGTGGGGAGTGCCCAGCAATGGGGAAACTGACCATATATCTTTAACTAAGTCTAAGCAGCACGGCTCCCCTTCATATGATGCATCGCAGAGCCAGAGAAGTTTAGACATTTGGAATGTGGTGTCGGGTCTGACCGGAGGAGCCCGAAAGCGGGGCCCCCTCGGGTTCCAAGCCTTGGGCCCCGGCCCCGCGACCCCGCGGCCTCGCCCGCCGGGCTTTCGGTCGGGCGGGTGGGAAAGGCTGGGTCCCAGCGAGACGGACGCGGCGCGGACCGACTTTGCTCCGAAGGAGCGGCGGGGCTGTTGCGGGGGCGGCGCTTACCTACAGCCTGGCTTGCCTGTTGTGCCCGCGGGTGCGCAGACCCGCTCGCCAGTTGCTGGCGCCTACAACAGCCACCAGCAGGCGAAGCAGGCGCGGGCACCCGCACACCCGGTGGGCGCTCTTCGCTTTCCCTCCGGAGCGGCGCCTCCCTCCTTTGAAAAGAGGGCCAGGCTTGTCGGCGCCCTGGCTGAAGTGGTCGGCGGGAGCAGGCGCGGAGGAAAACCCCTTTATCGCGGCCGCGAAACGGACCCTGAACGACTCTGGCTGGTCGCTCAGCGTCCCCGCATCGCCCGCTATGCCAGGGCAACCCAGGAGCCCCCGGGCTGTCGCCCCCTGGTTCAGGTTCCCTGCGCAAAAGCCGCCCAGCGCCAGCCAGCCCGCCAGGCTCCCCTCGGCTCCGCCGGAAAGTCCCGCTTTCTCAGGGACGCGAGGCTCACCTACGGAAGCGTTCGGGGGGGGGGCAGACCCTGGCCTCGGTCGCGCTCCCAGGAAGCCTCCCTTGGCAGGAGAGGGAGGACCTGGCTGAGGCTTAATACGGCGCTGAGATTCCTTCGTAGAGTCCTGAACTGCTCCGCCTCTGCCCCCCTCCGTTAATCTGATTAGCCTAATGCCCTCGTTGCCCTCGAGTGACAGGTGGCCCCGTGAAAGCGGAGCAGGGGGCTGGCATCGAGCCAAGGAGTTCCGTTGCCACGGAGCTGGGCACAGACACACGCCTTCCTTGGGCTTAGCAGAGGTCGTTCCCCAACTGCCTCACCGCCCGCAACTCAAGACAATACAGTGCAATGAGTAATGCCAGCTCATCAACAGGACGGACGTGATCCGAGAGACTAGGAATAAAATAAGGATGGATGGATTGATTACGTGCCATCAAGTCAGAGCCAACTCTTAGCAATCACCTAGATAGCTTTTCTTCAGGACGACCTGTCCCTGACCTGGCCTTTCAGATCCTCCAATGGTGCCCCCATCGCCACTGTAGCTGAATCCATCCACTTGGCTGCTGATCCTCCTCTTCTCTTTCATTCCACCTTTCCCAGCATCAGAGCCTTCTCCGGAGAGCTGGGTCTTTGTATTATTATCCTGTCTGAAGTAGGATAGGGGCGTGGTGGCTCAGCCGGTAAGACGCCAGGCTTGTTGATCCATCGGAAGGTCGCAAGTTCGGAGGTTCGAATCCCTAGCTCCGTGTGATGGAGTGAGCTGGCTCTTCGGCGACTGCACAAATGTGCGGGGGGGAACCTTTACCTTTTTAATGAAGTAGAATAATTTGAACCTGAAAATAAGAATATTTTCATCCAATAAAACAACCAAACCTCTCTACTGACCAAACTCTATTGGTAGTGGGGGGCGGGGTCCACAGGGTCTGGTGAAAACAGTCGAGATGGTAGCTGTGAACGAAGCTCTGCCTGATTTCCATGTGTGTCACACATTGTTAACCAGACCCCGTGGACACCACCACGTAGAACACAGTTGTGGGGGATGAAATCCATTTATGTCCACCGAATCTAGCAAGAGTCTTCAAACATACCATTGCACCACCCCAAGTTCTGGAATTTAAAAGTCTCTTGTCCAATAGGAAAAGGCCTTACAGTACTGGTTACAGGGAGGGAAGCTACTTCTTGCCGTGCATCACCACACAAATGCACTCAAGAATAAACTTTTGCTAATGTTCCGTTGGATTTAGCATCCCTCATAGGTTCACCCATTCCACCCAGCCTTCAGCTCCAGTGTCTATTAATGAGAAAGGGGACGGCAGATCGGGTTGGAAGCAACTGCATGGGACATCCTCAGGTTACATAGACCAATCATAGCTTCAGCCAAAATTCCAAATGCACCCCATGCTAAACTTTCCCAAGGGGTCTAGAACCCTTCAGAATCTATCCATCTCCAGGGGCTGAACATCTTAGGAGAATCCGCAGTTTTGCAGAGGGGTGTAGCTGCTGGTGAGTCTAAATGTCCACAGGAAGTCATTACTAAAAATGATAATAAGAAAGAAGTGTTGAAAATCTCTAGACTATTTTCCACCAACACAACAGCAAAAAGCAGATTTAAACCTTAGTTCTCCAGTAGTGCAAGCACAGAATTTGAGGTTCCCCTGAATATCAAGACAATCTTCCTGGGAACCCAATTCTGAGACCATCCCTGTTAGCTCAGAAGGATGCTAGTGGCAGATGAGATGATGCACCAGCAGAATCCATAGTTTGTCTGTGTTGGGATGGACCCATTGTTTGGTGGCAAGGATTAGGAAATGTTTAAGTAAATTGCTTTAAAGTTGCAGAGGACTGAACCAAGGAAATTTCAGATAGTCCTCGCTTAATGACTACAATTGAGGCCAGAATTTTGGTTGCTAAGTGAAGTGGTCATTAAGGGAATCCAACCCGATTTTACAACCTTTTTTGCAGCAGTCATTAAGCAAATCACCGTGGTAGTTAAGCAAATAACATGGTTCCTGTCATGATGGCACCCATGCCACCCTGACATCAGGTTTAAATCACATAAACATATCCCTTAGCCAGGACGCGGAAAGCAATCAATAGGAAGAAGGTAACAGCAAACCGCCAGACAGACAATCGTTACACAGTGTGGATTAGACGAAGGCAATCAGCACCTTGGCCGGACAGTTCCGAGCGGAGGAAGAGAGGGTGCGAGACAGAGAGACGAAACTGACAAACACATTCCTGGGGAGGGGGGAAACTGAAACCTAATAAACTGTAAGGCCTTGTATCTATGCTTCACTAGGTTCATTGACGTGGAACCAGATCGCTTGCTGTAAATAAAGCTTTTACATATCCTACGCAGTGTGTGTTGGAGCTTCGTTTGCCAGTCGAAGGATCGCACCCTCACAGTTCCCCATTGATTTTGCTTGCCAGAAGCCAGCTGGGAAAGTCGAAAATGGCGATCATGTGACCACGGGATGCTGCCACAGTCATAAATGTGAACCAGTTGTCAAGCGCCCAAATCGTGATCACGTGATCACTGCGACGGTTGTAAGTGTGAGCATTGGTTGTAAGTCGATTTTTTCAATATTTTATAACATAAAATATTTCCCCAGTGCAAGATCTTCTGTGAAGGCATCTTGTGCATCTTTTACGTTGCTGCCAGGGAGAAAAAGGAACACTTTGGTTCAAAGGAAAAGTATTCTTAGTTTTCAGTTTTTTTGAGTTGCAAGCTCAAACACTTCTATCGTGCAATAAGCGCATCATGAACCATCACAAAGATAAGTCCTACTTCCTAATTAACTTTCCCAAAGAGAGTGTCAGGATGTGCCATCCTGCCAGTGTAGAGCAGTTGTTTAGAAATGGGATTTGTAGTAGTGGTAGTTAGAAGCGCCAGGCCTAGCAATGAAGGGGTGTGTGTGGAAGCGAAGCATCTGCAAGGCGAACAGTGCGGGTTATCTGCACTCTTAGTTTGGAATGTGAGGCAGAGGAGACAGAGTGGAATTTTACTGTTCGTTAGTTCATTGGGAAATGGGGGTGTAAGTGTTGGATGTTATGGGAAGGACTGCAGGCCTTGGGAGGGGGGAGTGCTGTATGGGGGCTTTAGCTAGCTTTCGCGTGCATCTCTTTTCAGACTGATCTTTGCATTGAACAAGTACCTGTATCAATAAAAGATTTCTTCCACATCCTATAATGGCTTGTGATTTGGAGATTCTGGTTTGATAACAGAAGGCTAGTTCATCACACAAAGTTTCTGTTTACCACATGTTACCTGTTGGATGGGGAGGGATCTGGCAGACAAGGCTCCCTCCTGTTTACTCATCTAATGTCCGCCTGCACATCAATCATCCCAAGGTTATACATTCCAGACTTGGCCATGGATCAAGAGCAAGCAGAGAATGTCCTCATACGGGCATGGCAAGACCGAATGAGCAAGCTAGAACCCATCCCAATGGCTGAAAGGTTCCTCTCCACCCAGCTGAACTTTCTCCACCCTTGATCAGATGACAGGTTTAGCCTGAGTTGTGCCATATCTATTTCAGACCAAGTCCTATGAGCTGATGAAATGTTTTGCCTAATTTGACCCCTATCCAGATATATTTATAAATGTAGAACTGCAGAAATTCAGACTGAAAGAAGGTGGCCAGATTGTGAATTATATCGGTTTATATCACTTGTTTGTTAGGTTTGTTCACTACAGGGGTGCTCACAGGGTATGGTCAAAAAAGTCAAGATGGCAGCCACAATGGTGCACTTGAAGCTCTGCCCAATGGTGGAGCTTTGATCCCACCATCGTGGCTACCATCTTGATTTTTTTGACCACACTCTGTGGATACTTTTGTTCCATTAGATTCATATCTTGCTTTTCCTCCTGAAGCTCAAAGTGGTATACATTTGCCCTCCTTCTTCCTATTGGGTTAAAAAAGAAGGGCTGGCCCCAAATCATCCAGTGAGCTGGGGACTGGCTGAGGATAGTCTTCAACCTGGATTTCCCCAGCCCTAGTCCAGCAATGGTTCTCTTTCTGTCCATAAAACATCAGGCAATTCAAATGAGAAGGGTGTTCAAGATGCAACGAGGTCCTTATTTCAGACTTTTGAGGGATATCAATTAAAAAAGACATGCCCATATGTTTAGAAGTCATTTTTCCTCTTCTTTTCCTCCCCTCTTCCACAGCAAGTTGCCTTATACCTTTACGTTCTCTCTTAGTTTGAAAAATGGCAGAAGAAAAAGAATTAATTTCCCTGCTTCCTGTGATACAGCCCAATCCAATTCATCCCCTCTGCTATGACCCTGTAACTAGCCATTACCGTTTGCAATAGCCCAAGTTCCTGGGCATCTATCTGATGGGTCATGTCTGACCACCCTAAGATATCAGATGAAATGAGGGTTGCAACCAGAAAGTTGGCTTATTAAAATATGAGAAAATGCTGCAAGCATGCTATACAGTGTTCATCTCTGTACACACTAATTAGAAAGGAAAGGATCCAACAACAACAACAACAACAACAGAGTTATTTCAGGAAAATAATAAGAGATGTGTGTTCATTGAGGAAAAATATAAGTATGTGTAGAAAATAAAAATGGGGAGAGAGTGAGACATGTAGACTAAGAAAGTCTATTGGTCTTGTGAGCGAAGACAACATGAAGCCAATGAAGTACATATGACTTGACTGGTCCAAATTAAAATGGAAACCATACAAATAATCCAAACTGAGTTTGATGATGGTGTGGAGGGGACAACTTTGCCCATTCAGTTAACTTTGCAAAGCACAAGACAGACTAACAAAGACTTGCTACTATTATTGACACTTGTTAATGACACTGAATGTGTCAAGGTAGTTTTAGGAAAAGGATTGCCTGGAATAAAGAGGTAGATGAAGGTTGCTATGGTTTAGTTCATTTGGAGTAATTGGAATTAAGAAGGAAATAATACGCACTGCAAAACTCTTCTCCCTCTTCCTTTCCTCTTCCCAATTTTTTCAACACTCTTGGCCACAGTAATTGTAGAACCCTTGTGTCAGCATTGTCCCATGATTCAAAGTTCAACTTTTTAAGCACGCATTCTGATAATTGCCATGCTGAAAGAATATTAGCTATTTTTGAAGACCTGGTGTCTACCTTCCGGCTGTTCCCCAATTCACAAAAGTGCTTATATAGCTTTGGGAAGACCAAAAAACTCAACTCTAGTTACTGTAGAGGGAACACACTTTTTCTCAGGGAATTAATTCCTCCAGGGTACCTTAGTTTTAATCAGGATTTGACATTCAGTGTGTAGTGGCCTAAACATCAAGAGATTATTTTAATGACTTGACAAGAATATTTAACAAATTGAGAGACTTCTTAAAATCTTCAAACATCTCTCTCTCTCTCCATTCAATCGTGTCCAATTCTTGGAGACTGCCTGGACAAGAGTCCCTGCAGTTTTCTTGGCAAGGCTTTTTGGAAGTGTTTTGTCATTGCCTGCTTCCTAGGGCTGGTGGAAAGTGACTGGCCCAGGGTCACCCAGCTGCCCTTGTGCCTAAAGGCAGGACTAGAGTTACCATCTCCCAGTTTCTAGCCTGGTGCCTTAACCACTACACCAAGCTAGCTCTCATCTCTGTCTCTGTCTCTGTCTCTGTCTCTGTCTCTGTCTCTGTCTCTGTCTCTGTCTCTGTCTCTGTCGTCTCTGTCGTCTCTGTCGTCTCTGTCTCTGTCTCTGTCTCTAATCTCTCTATCATGATTTATTGACCACTGTTAGGCAGTTCCTCCCCAATCTCTTATGTAAAAGTAAAAATTATTAAGTAAAGCAGAGGCAGGGTATAAATTAATGACACGCTGGATAAAAGCTTAAATAATGACCACCTGCTAGCTGAATTATATTTAGAATTTAGAAGATGGTCTACACCACTCAAAGTTTTATTTTATTTTTATTTATTTTTCAATTTCTATTACCGCACCGTCTCCCCCGAAGGGGACTTTCTGGTTCTCCGCAAAGTCCTAAGTAGAAACCAGATGGACCCCATGCAATGTCCACCCCAATAGGATACACACGAGAGCCCTGGACCAAACAGGAGTTCACTTATTGTCATATTCAGATTTAGACAAGGGTGCACATTCTTGTTAATATGTGGAGGCCAATACCTACCGAATAATTCAATAGACTCACCATATGCAGGTCACACATCACACTTCCAAGCAATGGGAGGTTTCAGAGGTGCCGGTGCTCACCCAGGGCTCTGGTTTTTCTTTTTTTTTAATATATAATTTTATTTTATTATGCATTTATATACATATACATTTATTAATCATAATTATAACAAAAAACAAAAACAAAAAAACCTTACAATGTGCACCCCACCCCCAGGACCACTATTGTCTTAATCATTCCTCTTTCCAAAAAGATAATAATTCTTTCAAAGGTGTACATCCTGTCCCTTTTAATAATACATATTCTACAAATATATTCCAAATTTCTACAAAATTATTTCGAATCTGTAATCCCCTTCTAACTCTAATATTAGATGTTAATTTATCATTGATTGCCATATCCCATACTTCTTTGTACCATTCCTCAATTTGATATTCCCCTTGTACTTTCCATTTCCTTGCTATTATTAATCTTGCTGCTGTCATTAAGTTTGTAATTAAATTTTTAGTATCCTGAGTACAGGTAACCTTATTATAAATTGATAACAGTGCTATTTCCGGACATGCTTCCATATTCATTCCAATTATCTCGTTTATCTCTTTAAATATCTTCTGCCAAAATATCTGTATCTGTTTGCAGCCCCACCACATATGGAGATAGGTACCCAACTCCTGACACCCCCTCCAACATAATACTGAATATTTCAGTATTTCAGGGCTCTGTTTTTTGTAGCAAAGAAATTGGAGGTGTTCAGGATGTAAGGATTTATTTTAAAATATTTACAGGAGAAGCCGAGGCATTCACAACAATCCCTGATCCCATTAGGTTAATTAGGGGAACCACCTTGCCACGAGAGTGCTTGCAGGGAATGACATCTGTTCCCTCTTCCTCTTTCCAGTTCCAGCCCTGACTGTCTTTTCACAACTCATGGGGTGTGCAAAGTTCATCAGACTGATTTGAGCCCAGATCACTCTACAGCTCTTTCATCATTTTTCCCTTCTGCCACATTAAAAATCACCATTTGGTGCAAAGTTGGGAGGAATGCCGGGAGCTTCTGGTTGGAAGAAATCTCTGAGTGTCAGGATGTCATCCATGCCATCCTGCCATGGCGCCAGGAAGCATCCCGCCAGTCTGTTAAAACTCATGGGGTCGGTTGGGGGTGCTTTGCAGTAAAACCGCCAGACATGTAAGTGGAGACTTGGTGTATTCACAGAACTGCAAACTATGTTAATCAAAGTACCAACGTGAGCGATTCAGCACCCAGGACAGATCAAAGGGCGATATCGTGTAATTTCATGTAAATTAATTTCATGTAAATGTTAAACAGGAGTGGAGAGAGAACCGAACCCTGTGGCACCCCACAAAGGAGGGGTCGAGGGTCAGATCTCTCACTCCCTATCACCACCGATTGGGACCGGCCCTGGAGGAAGGAGGTGAACCAGCGCAAAACCACACTGCCCACCCCCAACTCCCTGAGCCGACCCAAAAGGATACCATGGTCGATGGTATCGAAAGCCGCTGAGAGGTCAAGAAGAGCTAGGATGGATGCACTGCCTCCATCCCGCTCCCGCCAGAGATCATCCATAAGTGCGACCAATGCTGTTTCTGCCCCATGTCCAGGCCTGAAACCTGACTGAAAAGGGTCTAGATAATTCGTTTCATCCAGAATCCTCTGGAGCTGCAATGCCACCGCTTTCTCAACCACCTTCCCCATAAAGGGAAGGTGGGAGACTGGGCGAAAGTTGTCCAGTACCATAGGGTCCAGCGATGGTTTCTTGAGGAGGGGGTGCACCAATGCCTCCTTAAAGGCAGTTGGAAACACCCCCTCTCTCAAGGATGCATTGACCATCGCCTGGACCCAACCACATGTCACCCCCCTAGCTGCTTTCACCAGCCAGGAGGGGCATGGATCTAGATGACAAGTGGTGGCATTTGCTGCTCAAAGGATCCTGTCCACTTCCTCAGGTCCAACAGGATCAAACTGTTCCCAGATAACTGGGTAAATACATTCCCCCGGTATCTCCCCAGACTCTGTCTCACGCCTGGAGTCCAACTTGGAACGGATCCGAGCGATTTTGTCCTGCAGATGCATAGCAAATTCCTCTGCACGGCCCTGTAGGTGGACCCACCTTCCCCAAAAGGGACAGAGTGATCTTAAACAGGGCCATTGGGCGGCATTCTGCGGACGCAATATGAGCGTAGAAATATTGACGTTTCGCTGCTCTTACTGCCACAAGGTAGGCCTTAACAGCGACTCTAGCTTGTGTTCAGTCAGGTTCGGACCTTGTTTTTCTCCAGCGGCGCTCTAGACGTCTCTTAATCCTCTTCAAAACCCTCAGCTCCTCCGTGAACCATGGGGAGTGTCCGGTCTGATGGGCCAAGAGAGGTCACATAGGCGCGATCCTGTCCAAGGCCCCAGTCACCTCCCTATTCCAGGTAGTGACTACTGCCTCCGCTGGACCGTGCAGCAGGTCCTTGGGTATAATCCCCAGCTCCCTCTGAAACCTTTCAGGGTCCATCAGTCATCGGGGGCGGACCAATCGAATAGGTCCAGCCTCCCTGCGGAGGGGGGTGGCATAAGAGAATCCCAAGGTCACCAGGGCGTGATCTGACCATGACAATGGGGATAGATGCAACTCTCCCCTCAGGTCACATTGCCACTGCTCTGACAAGAAAACTAAGTCCGGGGTGAGGCCACTGTCTCTAGTCGGGTCCCGAATAATCTGGAACAGGCCCATGGCTGCCATGGTAGCCATGAACTCCCGAGCCGCCTCCAAGGACCGCCCCAGGGTCCTTTGTCTCACAATGATAAGAATATTTATCATTTTTATCATCTGTCGAAGGCTATGTAAGAGTTGGTTCCCAGACTGTTATATACACACCCAGCTGCAAACATCCTTGTTATCATTCTAGATCATAGGAAAGTTGCTAGAAAGTTAATCAGAAAGTCTCTCTCCTAATAAAGACGGGTGTATATCAGTTCTAAGTTGACAGTGGTTCGATGGCTGGAATTCTTGTAACCCAATCCCATCCATCTCAATAAATCTTGTTAAAGAAAAGTGAAAATTGGGTATAGCCTCTTTAAATTAAATGAAAGACCAAATCTTGTTGAAACAATATTGGCATTTCAAAAGCAGAGAGTAGGGATGTTCATACTGCAATCTTTTATCCTTTGAAGCTGATCAGGGATTCTTAAATTACAAGTTGTCAGAAGATGGCAGTGCAATAAAATTGCAGCCTTGTTTTGTTCTCATCAAGTGACAAAACTTGCTTGTCCCAAACCATCACTGTTTCATATTAAACGAAGGTAACTGAAATAATCCTTCCAGCTAATAACTAAAGCTTAATGGATTATACAGTGTGGAAAACTACCCCCAGTGAATAATTATTTCTGCAAAGCCACCTCTACACTATTTGGAAATGCTGGGTAATCTGTGACCTAGAATTATAAGTCAACGTGATCATTAAGGCATCACTAATGTCAGTTATGAAATACCTGAAGATGAAGATTAACATCTTTTGAAGTCTAATGGTGAGGAACAAAGTATTAGTGAAATAACAATGAGCAATCAGCAATTGTTGGAAATACTTTTCTTCAGGGAGATATTCACCTCACTTTTCCAGGACGCTTTGTTGCGTGTGTGTGTGTGTGTGTGTGTGTGTGTGTAAAAAGTCAAGATAGCAGGCACAACCTTAGAGAAAAGACATTGACTAATTTTATGGGGAATTGGAAGTCCCTTTTGGACCTTTTTGCATGAAACGGAAAAGAATGAAATTATGATATACAGATTTGATGATTAATAATATTAGCTGACAATAGGAAAATGGATGTAATGTTGTAACCTTAGAGAAAGAGTTTAATGTAAGTTTTACTTATGTCTGTTGTAAAAGGAGTTGGGAGTTATTCCTTTTTCTATTTCTATTTCTATTTCTGTTCTCTTCTTTTTCTTTTTTTCTGCACTTCTGTTGTCTTTCCTTATTAGTTTCTGATAGATTTTATCTTTGTTTTAAAATTTAATAAAGTTATTATAAAAAAAAGATAGCAGGCACAACCACGTGATTGAAGCCCCACCCCTTTTTAAAGTGTACCACGGGGCACATAAAATGGGGTGGGGCTTTGATCACATGGGTGTAGCCACCATCTTGACTTTTTTGACTCCCTGTGGGCAACTCCGCTTCACTGTAAATGTTCTATTCAAGTGGAAAATAGGAGACCAGAGGAATGAAATTTCTGTTACTTTCAAAGGCCATGATATGATTACCAGTCACGTTGGATGATGGTGTCACTGGCTTCTTTGAGATTTGGATGCTGGATTGTGGCACACGTCACGAAGAAAGTTCTGTGCCAGATGTAGAGAACCTAAAATGTTGCTCAGAGGGGTTATGACTGAAGCAGCGTATAAGCATGGTGAAATAACTAAATAAGAACATTTCCAAGGCTAGCCAGTGGTCAAGAACAAAGGCAGTTGAGCGACTTCTCTTGGTTATGGGTTCTCCCTCAGGCTACTTCATGGTGTGATTTACAGACATCTGTAGTTTTTACCATTTAGCATTTTGCCCATCTTTATTATTGATATTCGTTCTTAGAGTTTACCAAGGATCAATGCTAAAATTAAAAACTGAAAGTATTTCTAAGGGGCACAGTAACAACATGTTGCAACATGGCATCTCCTGTTCTTTTTCCTGCAGCTAGCTAGCCACGTTCTTCAGGGCTTTCTTTATTTGTCATACAATACTCAATATTCTAGACCAGGGTTTCTTAACCAGGGTTCCGTGGCACCCTAGGGTTCCGTGACAGGTCACTAGGGGTTCCCTGGGAGATCACAATTTATTTAAAAAATCATCTCAAATTCGGGCAACTTCACATTACAGTTAAGTTTCATTCTTAATTTTCAGCTTAAGAACACTGTTAATGCATCTATACAGGCCTACCCGTGAAATGAACATAATAATTTTGTAACTCCTGGCCTATATTTCAGCCTGAATGTGCAGGGGTTCCCCGAGGCCTGAAAAATATTTCAAGGTTCCTCCGGGGTCAGAAGGTTGAGAAGGGCTAGGCTAGACCATCCCTGTATACTCAGTTGCCATCAGGCTATGATGGGGGTGGCTGATCCCTAGAATATTTTCCTGAAGATTAGTTTTTTTTAAAAAAAAATGTTTAAAAGTTTTTTTAAAAAACTTCTTCAAACCTTGGTTTTCTCCCATCCATGCATGTTGATCTCTCTTTCCCTTGTTTCATAACAGCTCATTTTGGCAATTCTGCTTACAGTATTTGAGTCTGTTAGCAAAAAGGTAAAGGTAAAGGTTCCCCCTGCACATTTGTGCAGTCGTGTCCGACTCTAGGGGCCGGCGCTCATCTCTGTTTGTTAGCCGAAGAGCCAGCGTTGTCCGAAGACGCTTCCACGGTCATGTGGCCGCATGACACGTGCGGAACGCTGTTAGCAAACAGACTGATAATTTCAGAAAGGAGGGCAAAAATATAATGCTGGGAAAGATGGAATGAAAGAGGAGGATCAGCAGCAAGGGGGAGGGACTCAGTTACAGTGGCGATGGGGACACTGTTGGAAGACCTGAAGAACCAGGTTAGGGACAGATTGTCCTGAAGAAAATCTATCTATGTGGTCACTAAGAGGCAACAAAAACTTGATGGCACATAATCAATCAGTCAATTGATTAATCAATCAATCAGTCCAGAAGTCAGGCTGGAATGCAACTGACTTAAACTACAGAGAATATGATCCAAGGTAACCAGGAAATATTTGATTTCCAACCCATGCAACTGCACATCTATTCATAGCAAGCTTGATTCCTGGATAAGTGGGTAAAAGACTGCCACCTTATGGACATTATAGTTTATTTATTTATTTATTTAATTTCTATGACCGGCCATCTGCCCCTCAAGGAGGGACTCTGGGCGGTTTACAACCACAACAAAACATCAATTAAAATACAATAAATATAACAATAAAAATACAAATACAATGAAATCCAAGTGGCAAGTGGTTCTTACAGTGAAGATAAAAATATTTAAAATATTTGAGGCGGCTCTAAGAGATCAGCCATCCCCAAGCGTGACCGCTTTCCTTCTTGCCCCAGGCGAGATCAGAGAGCCAGGGTTTTAATTTTTTCCATGTGAACAAGAAGGCTGCATCTGTAGAATCCTAGAACCGTCAGAGGACCCTGCGGCTCGTTCCTTGTTAAAATTAGGGCCGTCTCTAAATGTCTCGCCGGCATCTCTAGCGGGGAAGCTGAAGCCTCAGAAGGAAAAGTGCTCAGGCCAACTGCCCTCACTTTCTGACTCATGTTTTCAGCATGTGTCCTTTCTCTTTTGGGCTGGTCTCGCTGTTTTCTCACGTTCCTTTTTTTGTTTTTAAAAAAGGTAAACTTATAACTCCCCTGAGCCTACGTTCCCTCTAAGGTGTGCCCATGTATGTGCACACATTACTCATCAAACTGGTGCACCAGGTAAAAAGTTGAGGGCACACAAAATTAAGGTAAAGGTAAAGGTTTCCCCTGCACAGTCGTGTCCGACTCTAGGGGCCGGTGCTCATCTCCGTTTGTTAGCCGAAGAGCCAGCGTTGTCTGAAGACGCTTCCACGGTCATGTGGCTGCATGACGCACGCGGAACGCTGTTACCTTCCCACGGAAGTGGTACCTATTCATCTCCTTGCATTTGCATGCTTTCGAATTGCTAGGTTGGCAAGAGCTGGTGCGAGTGCGGGAGCTCACTCCGCCACGCGGGGCTATGGATTCGAACCTCCGACCATCCGATCGACAAGCCTGGCATCTTAACCACTGAGCCATCGCGCCCCTTGGGAAGGGGAATAGATATATCAAGTTGCAGCTATCAGCGTTTAATTAATTAATTAAATTAATGTTAAGATATAAGGTAAAGGTTCCCCCCGCACATTTGTGCAGTCGTGTCCGACTCTAGGGGCCGGTGCTCATCTCCGTTTGTTAGCCAAAGAGCCAGCGTTGTCCGAAGATGTTTCCACGGTCATGTGGCCAGCATGACAGGCACAGAACACTGTTACCATCCCACCAAAGTGGTACCTATTCATCTACTTGCAATTGCATGTTTTCGAATTGCTAGGTTGGCAAGAGCTGGGGCGAGTGCGGGAGCTCACTCCGTCATGCGGGGCTAGGGATTCAAAGCTCCTAACTTGGGATCTTCCGATTGACAAGCCTGGCGTCTTACACGCTGACCATCGCACCCCCAAACACAAAATTAAGTTACCCCATAATAATAATAATAATAATAATAATAATAATAATAATAATAATACCACCACCACCACCACCACCTTTAGGCACCATCAAACTCCAGCCTCACGACTGGCGAAGCACACATGCACAAATGGGCAGAGCTTCAATCACATTGACACGGCCAGCATCACACCTTTTTTTTACCCCTACAAAAGTAAAGCCTTGTGGCAAGCTATTGGTGCAAATTTTAGAGTTTTACTACCAGGATACCTCATGCTGCCATGATCTAGTAGAAAAGCCAAGAATGTGTTCTGTGTGTGAGAGAGAGAGGGGGGGGGGAGAGGGAGTGGAGGGAAGAATACAAGAACAAATTATAAGAGAAAAATGTCGGTGCATAAACATCTTGTCCATATGTGTGAAGAAGGACAGTCTATGCAGGTTTGGTGAATAGGCATCTAACGTACAGTATCTTGATGTTTTTGGAGGTCCATTCGGGTGTAAAAAAATATCACTCCTCCTCACGTCTTTCCATTCTTTCCCTGTTTGTACTACTTTCCTGCTAGAAACCATAGCTCTCATTATTCCCCCTCCTACATGTGTCAGTAAATTCTGGGTTCTAAGCACTTACCAAGATCTTCCACCTCGGTTGTCAAAAAGGAACAAAGCAGGATGGAGTCTGAGTAGGAAAGACACTTCACCCCTCCCCTCTTTGCACTCTCTGGGGGGTCTTCATGGAGCTGGGGCAGACTCTTTTCCTGAGCTTCCAGGGTGAGGAGGGTCTATCAACATCACTTCTGGACAATTTTGCAAGAAGTAAGCACAGAAGTAGCATACATTTCCATCCTACACAACGGGGAAACATCACTAATGCAAGTCAATGAGCGATTCTGGAGCCTTACTCAGAGCTAACTGCTCATTGGTATTCTGGCACCGCTTGTCCCACACCAAAGGAAGTTTCAGTCCTGCAACCAGCCTGCAAACTGGACTGAGCAGTTTCGGGACTTAGAGGTATATTCTAGCACCCACCCATCTTCCAGGGTTCTTCAGGAGAACCAGGAGGCTTCTCTCTTCTGGTCCGTGAAGTGTCCCAAGGTGGGCAGTGGAAGGCATTCTCCCCACACGCTTTGGCAGCCCCCCACCAGTCCACCAGTCAGCTCTGCCAGAAGGGCAAACTTTCTGTGCACACTTGGCCACACTTGGTCTAAGGGCGTCTTGGGTGGGCCAGGACAATAACCGCATTTGTACAATTTCAGTGACCCTGAACTTTAATTAAAATTAAATAGAGCTGATCCAGTTCCTCTCTGGCCGTTATTTTATAACAATTTTATAAATTGTCCAAGCAATACTGATATGTTGGTGAAAACTTTGGGGAGCCAACCCCAAGCTTTCTGGGGTCTTAGGGGATTAGGTTGCCTAGAGAGCATAATTTTTTTAATGCAGCCTTGGTCCCACAGGACGACCAAAGTAGGAATGGTTGGTGAGGATGATGGAACTTGCTGAGATGGCTAAATTGACTTCTTTGTTTATAGAAAATATTATATTTATTGCTGACTGGAAACCCCTTATGGACTTTTTGCATGAAACCGAAAAAAATGAACGTATGGTTTAGGGTTTGGATGATTAGACAGGATAGATTATAGAAAGAAGAGAGTCATGATGTAACTTTAAAGAAAGAGGTAAATTCATAATTATAACTGCTGTAAAGAAGACCAGAAGCTACTTCTTTGTATCTTTTTTCTCTCTTTTCTCTTTTTCTTTTTCTTCCTTTCTTGCACTTTTAGCTTTCTCTTTGATTTCTTTCTTTTTCCTTTTTCTTCTTTCCTTTATATTAGTTTGCATTAGTTTTTACCTTTGCTTTTAAAACTTTTAATAACATTATTTTTTTTAAAGGATGGTCAAACTAGGCTGACTGGGGGTAAAAAGTGCCAGCCACTGGGTATTTTCCATAGTTACTGCATATTATCAGATGAAATATTAAACAGCTGTGTCTTAATCACACCACCCACAGCTGACTTTACAAATGAATTCTTTCCTAAGTGGCTTCTTTACACATGCACATTCAAAATAAGAGAAGGGATTAAAAGAGGCATAAATCGAAAGGCACTGACTCCTCAGCACCTCATGATTTACTGACCACAAGGAGGGAGTCGGGTGGAAACTGAGAGTGGAGAACTTACTCTGTACTTCCTCTCTACCTGCTCTTTGTCAATGAGTTTGATTGAGGACACTTCCTTTTGCCTTTCTTCCAAGGCCCGTGTGCACACGCACAAACACACACAGAGCACACATGCTCTTGGAACTTCTCCTGGTAGGATGTAGTTAGGTAGGTGCTGAGCTTTGCCATATAATATATTTCTGTCAGGCCCAGCCCAAGAACAACACAGAAGCAATCCAGCCAAAGTTCAGTTCTTTATTTGCTTACACCATATAGACAGAATCTTGCCAGATTCAACCTGTATGCCGTTATACAACCTAGTGGATATACCCTGGGAGATTCTAGGGAGTGGCCATGCTAAATCTCTTCCTCTTCCCACGGTCCAACTCAGGACTGTGTCATCTCTTGTCTGGCCCCCCTCCTTGGAATGTGCTCCCTCCTTCCTGAGAACCTGCTGCATTACTGTAGTCCATCACATCACCTCCTCCTTCATAGACACACTTAGTATGTATGTCATAGTTCACCAATCCTTGCTCAGTCAGATTCCTGCTCTCAGGAACACACCCTCAGAATGCTCCCACCTTCACCATACCCTACTTGAGATCTCAGCAGAAGCGTCCAACTCAATCACATTTTGGTACCTGGCATCCTGAAGGAACAGAAGTTCCTTTTTGACATTCTTATCCCACCCTCAATAATGCGAGGAATACTATGGTAATTCGTTGGGCAACTCCAATCGGGGTCCTTCTTCAAATCAGAAACAGGAGCTTCCCACTTTTGACATACTTCCTGCCTGGCCACCAGTATTATTGGCAGAAATTAAACATATCATACATTCTTTGAGATCCAAAAAGGCGCCTAGAGAAGAGTTTCTGCCTGTTGAGCTTTTTAAGTCACATATTGCCCGGTGGCCTCCATTACTGGCAAATCTGTTCTCTCACATAAACAACACTGCCATATTCCTGTAGGATGGATACTTTCCATTACAGCCCCCTCTCCTTTTCTTTTTATCACATCCAAAATAGCTTGTGTTTTCTCTTGCCTCTTCCTTTTAAGTTCACTATTATGTTGTATGAAGTTTTGCATGCATCCCAAACCATTCTTACAACTATACCTTTATTAAGATTATTTTCAAAACTCTCTTTTAATTTCTTTTTGCAATCCTCCACTATTGCTTCTTTCAGTAACAGCATTTCGTTTAACCTCCATCTAAAAGAACTGGGTTTCCATTTAAAAACCAAACTCACTGGATTATGATCTGAAAAGGTCTTTGGTAATACAGTATCTCTACTTTATGAAATGTAGTAGTCAAATTCTTCAAAATCCAAATCATATCTATTCTTGAAAAAAATCTATGACTTTCAGAAAAATAAGTATACTCTTTTGAATTGCCATTTTTATGTCTCCATGCATTTTTTGTTGTTTATTCATTCAGTCGCTTCCGACTCTTCGTGACTTCATGGACCAGCCCACGCCAGAGCTTCCTGTCGGCCGTCGCCACCCCCAGCTCCCCCATGGTTGAGTCCGTCACCTCCAGAATATCATCCGTCCATCTTGCCCTTGGTCGGCCCCTCTTCATTTGGCCTTCCACTTTCCCCAGCATCAGCATCTTCTCCAGGGTATCCTGTCTTCTCATTACGTGGCCAAAGTACTTCAGTTTTGCCTTTAATATCATTCCTTCAAGTGAGCAGTCTGGCTTTCTTTCCTGGAGTATGGACTGGTTTGATCTTCTTGCAGTCCAAGGCACTCTCAGAATTTTCCTCCAACACCACAGTTCAAAAGCATCTATCTTCCTTCGCTCAGCCTTCCTTATGGTCCAGCTCTCGCAGCCACAGGTTACTACGGGGAATACCATTGCTTTGACTATGCGGACCTTTGTTGTCAGTGTGATGTCTCTGCTCTTAACTGTTTTATCAAGATTTGTCATTGCTCCATGCATTATCAAGCTCTAAATTATCCACCAAATAATAAAGAAAACCTTTTGGTATTTGACCTTGTGTAATTTTAACATTTTTCTCAGAAATTCTGTCTACTTGAGGGGAGATCACTCCATTCCAATCTCCATTAAATATCAATCTTCATAAGAAAAGCCCATTAGTCTGTCCGTAAGTCTTTTATAGAACATTTCTTTATCCTCATTTGGGGCATAAATTCCCAATATCAGAGTCTTTAACCCCATGCAAATTAAGTTCCACCTCAACATATCTACCATGCTCATCAGGCAATATAACTTCTGGTTGTAGTTTGGGGTTTATATACAAAACATCTTTCCTTCCTTCCTTCCTTCCTTCCTTCCTTCCTTCCTTCCTTCCTTCCTTCCTTCCTTCCTTCCTTCCTTCCTTCCTTCTGAGATAAATTCTTCACCCAATTTTTTGCAAGCCAAATATTTTATAGCCTTTTTTCTAATATGTGTTTCTCGTAAGCAAATTATATTTTGTTTTATTTTTTTCAAATGATTATTTTTTTTTCTCTTTTGAGGAGCATTTTCTCCACTTATATTCCACGTTAAGCATTTGTAATCCATGATCAGGCCAAAAATGTAGAAAAGTCAATCCCTGTAGCACCTAATTCAGTATCATCCTTTTCACTTTCCTGTTGCACCTGTAAAGGCTTTTGTGTAGCTTCATCTATCACATCCATTTGTATTGTCTCCAGTTCTTCTTCATTTTTTTCTAGAAATTATCTCACTTTCTGCACAGAATTCAGTCAAAACCTCTGCTATTTGAGAGTAAAAATCACTCCTTCCAGTTTGTCCCATTGAAATGAATTTTTTTTTCTGTTTAAGTCTATCAGTCTTAGAAAGAAGTACTCTTTTCTCTCACGCAGTATTCTAACTGGAATTCCTTTAAGCACAATTACATCTACTGTATATTATCAATCTTCAGTCTTGTATTAAAATGCTGCTGCAGGACGTGGTCTCTTGTCTTCTTCCTGACAAAGCACACCAGGACATCCCTTGGAACTTTTCGTAATTTCACAAATCTTGTATTTATTCTATAAACTTTATCAATTTGTGCCTCTGTATCCTCTTCATCTCATTCCAAAAAAACAATTGATAAAGCTTTAATTACCTTTTCTCTAATGTCTTCACCAGAATCCTCTGGGATCACTCTGAATCTCAAGCAAAATTTCTTCTCTCTCAACTCCAATAATGCCAGATTATCCAAATCTCTTTCCATCTCTCTATTTATAACTTCTGCCTTACTTTCCAAAATTTCCACTTTGTCATTAATTTATTTTACATCTCCAGTCACTTGTTTTACAGAGTTTTCCATCTTCTTAACTTCTTCTTTCATCTCCTCTTTCATCTTTACAAGTCCATTCTCTTTTCAAAAACAGTCAATTTAGTATTCAGTGATTCAGACATGTTTCTACCTAACTCCTCAAACATTTTCTGAAGCAATTCTGTGTACTTCCTCTTTCTGCAGGTTGCTCTAATGATCCCTTCCTCCCTTCTCCTGTTTTTGCTGCTTTTCTAGTAGTTGCCATTCTAATGTTCTAATCCAAAAGTGAAAGTGTCTCAATTACAAAAGAGAAAGTAAAAGGCAGTCTCCCCCCCTTTTTTTTCCTGTTTTGTCTTTCTGTGTCCTTAATACTTTCATCTCAAATGGCACTCCATAGTTATAGTCACCATCACAATCTGGCTCACAATACCTTTATCTTTGTTTTGCCTACACTCTTTGATGCTAAACAACTAACATTCCCACCTTTATCTTTGTTTTGCCTACACTCTTTGATGCTAAACAACTAGCATTCCCACCTTTATCTTTGTTTTGCCTACACTCTTTGATGCTAAACAACTAACATTCCCACAAAGGTCAGGTCCAATTGTCTGTTTAATTCCAATATTTTCAAAAACACTTTCACCAAAAATTAATCTTTCAGAATTACTGCCCCCTTTATCTGTTTTAAACTTTCTTACATTACAATTCTTGCTAAGCTTTTTGCTAAAAATTTAAACCCTTTATAGCCTTTTTTTCTTTGTTTTCCTCTTTCTTTAGTCCAGAAAGAATGTTGTTTATTTTTAGTTTAAGAACACTGTTCATGCATATACACAGGCCTACACGTGAAACAAATATAATAATTTTGTAACTTCTGGCCTGTATTTGAGCCTGAATGTGCAGGGGTTCCCCGAGGCCTGAAGAATATTTCAAGGGTTCCTCCAGGGTCAAAAAGTTGAGAAAGGCTTATCTAAAGGCTGCAGATTCAGCAAAATGTGTCAAAGTTTCTACTTCTTTGCTCAGCATTATTAGACAACTTTGTATTCTAAAATTACTGAAACATCAAGACAATTGAAATTTCCTCAATGTGTCCCTGAGATTATTCTTTTTCTCATTCTCTTCTCAATTCATAACTGATCTTAAATTGTTAAATTTGGGGCGGTTGGGGGAACATAATAAGATTTGCCATCTTCCAGGGGAAGAGATGGAAAGATGCAACAGTTTCTCTGCGTTACAGCAACCTAAGCTGCTGTTAAATAAAACTCAATGAGCAGAGCCAGACAGGGCATGAAAGAAATGCTAGAGATGCCAGAATTTGGCTAGAAAACCAAACAGCTTAACTTTACGTATCTTCTGCATGGAACATAAACATGTAAAGTTAAGTCTATGAAGGTTCTCAGTCATCCAGGTGGAACAGTCTGTGGCTTGAATCATGTCAACTGGATTTCTATTTTCTTAGTGGAAACGTTTCACTCCTTATCCAAGGAGCTTCTTCAGTCTGAGTAAAGTTAGTAAGGGAATCCTTAAATATGTTTCTAGGCTGGCTGTGTGACCTTGCACCTGGGGCTAGGTCATGGTTATTTTTGAGATGTTTGTTTCTAAGTCCCTTTATCATCTAAAGGAGGATCGTTAAGATTACCCTGCTGCTGTTGAGCTTGTGAAATGGTCTTAATCTTCCTAGGCACAGAAGACAAAGCAGGAAGGAAGATAGGGGAAAGGTTATGCCTGAGGCCCCCACCTCTATTCAAGGAAGGATTTTCCAAGTTGGCATGAATGGATTCCTTGACCCCTCTCTCAAACCACCTATCTTCTCTGTCTAAAATGTGAACATTAATGTCCTCAAATGAGTGTCCTTTGAGGACATTAATGTTCACATTTTAGACAGAGAAGATAGGTGGTTTGAGAGAGGGGTCAAGGAATCCATTCATGCCAACTTGGAAAATCCTTCCTTGAATAGAGGTGGGGGCCTCAGGCATAACCTTTCCCCTATCTTCCTTCCTGCTTTGTCTTCTGTGCCTAGGAAGATTAAGACCATTTCACAAGCTCAACAGCAGCAGGGTAATCTTAACGATCCTCCTTTAGATGATAAAGGGACTTAGAAACAAACATCTCAAAAATAACCATGACCTAGCCCCAGGTGCAAGGTCACACAGCCAGCCTAGAAACATATTTAAGGATTCCCTTACTAACTTTACTCAGACTGAAGAAGCTCCTTGGATAAGGAGTGAAACGTTTCCACTAAGAAAATAGAAATCCAGTTGACATGATTCAAGCCACAGAATGTAAAGTTAAGCTGATCGGTTTTCCAGCCAAATTCTGTTATGCTGTACGCAGAAGATTTATGCTACTCTCCTTTTTCTTTTTCATGTTAAATTGTTTGACATATGGTTGATTTCCTGAATGCACGACTATTTTGATGCAAAAAAAAAATGTGCAGAAGAAGAACTGGGTGTGCTCTTTTCCTTTCCGTGGTTCAGAAGTGCTTTCTTTTGGTCAATGGAATTGTGAGCAGGCTCCTGGTTCTGAAAGTCAGTAAGGGCTGCTCAGCTGTTGTAGGCAGCAGGCATTCAACTCCGTTCCTCTTTTTCTTGAATGCGGGAGAAATGCTGGAAGTGTTGAATCAGCCTTGGCCCTTCTATGCAGTGGAAAACAGCCAGAACAAACAAAGCTCAATCTGGGCCAGATGGCGATACTGTGGATGAGTGGCATGGGTTAGCTGCCCTGAATAAGGTATCACACTTGCCAGACCAGGGATGGGCAACAGGACCTGGCTGGAGGGAAGAACATCCGCCAGGCGCTTCTCGGGGCCTGGTGGATGTCAATGGCCAGGAGCCAGACTGCTCTCCTTTCCTGAAAACCTGCTTACCGATCTCATGTAGCTCTTGGACATTAGGTGTGGCTTCCAGAGTTCCAGCTTGGGAATGCCAGCAGCAGCTGCCTAGGACCCCCTTGGCTTCCAGAGGGGGAGGGGGAGGGGGAGGCCTGCTTCCCTTTCGGAAGGGAGGGGCTGATTCAAGCCCTATGAAGCCTCCCCCAAAGGACCTGCCCTGGTTCGTGCCAAATGGCCACAGGAAATTATGACAAGAGTTTTGAATTCTGCCCAAATCAAAACACTTGCATTGGTAATGTTAGTAATTTTGAGGAACATTCCCAGAGAGGATGTTCCTGGGGATTATTTCTAAAGAGGTAAATCTGTTTTGATGCGATAAAGCAAAAGTGATTAGAGGTCTTTAGGCACCATCTCTAAAGAGATGAGGCCCAAAACGGGTTCCCAGAATTTTCTGGGATCATTTGTGTGCTTACCCATCCACATCTTCTCTGTTCACAGACCGTGTCTTCCTCCAGGACCGATCCTGTTTAGGTGGTCCAAACTGCTTTTCCATCTACAGCTGTACTTCTTGAGCAGCATCCAGGCATTTCTCTCCCTCGTTTGGAACTGGGCTCTAGCAATGGAGCTGGGCTCCACCGTGCCCTTTGGAAGTGGTGGTGTTTTGGGCAACGGTAAGCTATTTACCTTTCTGCTTGGATGGAAGCTACTTTGGAACAAGATCTACAGACTGGATTTTCCACTGAGGGTGGGTGAGGATGGACTGAAAACTTAATATCCAAAATAAGACAGGTCCTCCATTATTTGTAAATGGGACTAATTACTGTTTGTGATTAAATGATTTCTGAGATCAAATTGAGCAGAATTTCCCTAGAACTCAAATCCTTGTGTGTAGTCCTTTCAAAGTCAGATTAAGCACTACATCTGAAGGGACTTTCTTGAAGATACTTTTCTGTTAGTACACTAACAGTTACATATATCTACAGGCAGTCCTCAAGTTACGACCACTTGTTCAACAACTGTTCAAAGTTCCGACGGCACTGAATGAGGAGGACTTACAACTGGTCCATGAAGTTGCAGCTGTCGCAGTGTCCCCACAGTCATGTGATCACGATTTGGGCACTTGGCAACCGTCTCACCCTTATGATGGTTGCAGAGTCCTGTGGTCACGTTATTGCCATTTGCGACCTTCCCTGCCGGCTTCCTACAAGCAAAGTCAACGGGGAAGCCAGCAGGGAAGGTTGCAAGTTGCTCCCGCAAGTCGCTCCCACTGCTGCTTCTCCCAAGGAGCCCTGCTATGGAGTACAAGATCCCAGGGAGCGCATGCCCATCCATAGCACCCTCTCCCCACGGGAGACTTCCGGTGGGGATTATGGTGGAATATCGCTTCCAGCTGGCTCTGAGGCTAGATCGACAGTGCGGCCTGTAATTAGTGGCCCAGGCAAGATTATGAGCCCTGAAGCTTTCTCTGGGAAGGAGGAAAGCCAGGAATCGCTCCCCAGGTCTTCTGGACAGCTGCAGCTTGCCGGAGGGTCATGGATTCAATGATTAATGATCGAATGGTGAGTGGAACAGCTGAGAAGCGCGAGAATCATCCTGTCCAAACCGAATATGAAGCCCTTAAAGGGACATCATTCCGACCACCCCACTTCTTAATTCACTTTTGTATTTTATCTATTGGATCTTAAGAGGCTATTTCTGATACAGAAATACTATCTTCTCTTGGTGGATTTATCATTATTTTTTGGGATTTATTTTTAATTGTGATTTACCTATTTTGGAGGATTGTAAGTCGAGCAAGGGGGAGTGGTGGCTCAGCAGGTAAGACGCCAGGCTTGTCGATCGGAAGGTCGCAAGTTCGGATGTTCGAATCCCTAGCCCCGCATGACGGAGTGAGCTCCCGCACTCGCCCCAGATCTTGCCAACCTAGCAAT
>JALMGJ010000054.1:797500-865000 GCA_023362775.1 Charina bottae | reverse complement strand
CTGAGAGAGAGGGACTGGCCCAAGGTCACCCAGCCGGCTTTCATGCCTGAGTCGGGACCAGAACTCACAGTCTCCCGGTTTCTAGCCTGGTGCCTTCACCACAACACCAAACTGGCTCTAAGAGTGGTATATGATGGAACAAAACATTGTATGAGGATAAATGAAATGCTTAGTGAATGGTTCATGTTGGAATATGTCATATTTTCTTAGGTTTTTAACATTTTAAGACACAGTTCTAAGGGATCTTGTGGTGTCATCAGTGGGGTGTTGGCTGGGGATGTGAACGTAGATGTACTTTTGTATGCAGATGTTGTTGTGTTATCTGAAAACCTGCATGATTTGCAGCAGATGTTCAGACTGTATAAGACCTTGAGGAGAAAGGTTCTGAACTTTAATCTATCAAAGACCTAAGTGCTTTCAGGGTTTGAAAATGGACTGAATAATGGTAAGCGGCAAATTTTGAGCAAGGATTGTTTGTAAGGATGGTTCGCAAGGATAGAGAGATATGTAGAGGTAGATTAGGTAACATGGATTTAACTGTCTTCTCATCTGATGCCTTAATTTCTTTGTCTTACTATGCCTTACTCCCATTCTGCACTTTGCATAAAGTTGCTTACCCAAAAAAAGAATAGTGTGATGGGTATGTATCAGCACAAGGGCCAACGTCCCTGCTCACTCCTAATTCCAGGTATTGACAGATAAAGAACACCAGTCCCAAACTTCACTCTACATTTTCTCTTCCAATGCTTATTTAAGGGGAATCCGGTTTCTGCAGATACTTCGCATGCTTCATGTAGACCGGCAAGGTGGCACTTGGAGACTCTTGGGGTCTGTGGTTTTCATACATCGTCAGGTAGTGTATATGAACAGATTATTATATATATTTGACACCCTCCTTTGACATCTATGGAACTTTTATCGTCACATCGAGTATGGCAGAAACAGCAGGGAAAGAGTCTTCTTCTTCTTCTTCTTCTTCTTCTTCTTCTTCTTCTTCTTCTTCTTCTTCTTCTTCTTCTTCTTCTTCTTCTTCTCCTCCTCCTCCTCCTCCTCCTCCTCCTCCTCCTCCTCCTCCTCCTCCTCCTCCTCCTCCTCCTCCTCCTCCTCCTCCTCGTGTTTTCCTGCTATTTTCGTGGGGTCTGCTTTTCGGATCTTGAAACACCACTTTGCCCGATCATCCGCATCCTCAATTTGCATGTCCTTATTGATGGTATCCTGTGAATGTAGTATTTGAGTTACTGCTTGGAGGAGTTACCCTGGGGACCGAAGCACAAGTTGCATACTGTTACTCCTAAAATGCATATTATTGATTATTATTTGTCTTAGCTATAGGAGCCTCCTTAGACAGTTCTTGAATCAATTTTTATTGTGGTTCACCAGGAAATATCCGTTACATCAAATTGTGCAGTCATTTTTCTCTACAGAGGAGGTCAAGAGACAAGAACATTAAATATTAAAGATATTATTACTAAAAACTATTATAAACTTGGATATAAAGTTGTTAAGCAAATGTAATATTGCTATGATGTCCAAACTTGCAAGCGATCAGTAAGTAACTCCATGTTGTTCTTCTTAGGAACTCATAACTACCCTGTACATTGGATTCCTGGGTCTAATCTTCTCATCATATTTTGTCTACCTTGCTGAGAAAGATGCAGTAGATGAGGAGGGACGAACTGGGTTTTCCAGCTATGCTGATGCTCTCTGGTGGGGTGTGGTAAGTCTTGCTCTCTGGATATAAGAGGAAGGTGTAGTTATTTGCATCAGAGCCTTCGAGGAGACATGGTAGCCATGTGGTCCCTGGAAACTATGTGAGTTTCTTGAGAGCATTTGTGTGCCTGCAATTGGAAAAAGGATGTGGGGAGTAGACAAATCTTGGATTTCATTCTTTTTCATTCTTTTTAATCACCACTCCTGGGTCTGGGAAATATAAATTACCATTAATTTATGGCAAATTTGTGTTGATATCACTATTTATTCGACCCGTTTAGGCTCCACATTTCCTGACATAAATCCTCACCCAGTTGTTCATAAACAAATATAAGAGAATAAAAGTGGTTAAAACAAAATAAAGAAATCAAATATTAAAATATGCAGGAATACAATATATATAGCTGGTCCTCCTTATCTAGTTGTAATGACCCTGGTTATGTTTTCTGCCCTAATTGCAAAGAATTATAGAATGATTAAAGCAACTGTTCAAATGTTGATGTGAGCTCAGGGTAAACATCAGAGTTCCATAAATTTTAACCAGAGTTACTATGGCTAATTTTTCAATTCTTCCCACTGTTGGTCTTTATCCTCAATCTTCTCCCCAAAGAGAAGGTAAAAAGGTGATTATTTCAAGGGGATATTTGGCATTTTTTCAAATGAGATCTTTGTCTTCATAAGTGACAGTGATTAGCAGTTACAGAGCAGTTCAGCCACCAATAATCTGCATTTATTTGGTGTCTCCTACAGTACTTAGATATTACCCAAAACACGGTTTATGTATTTGTGTGGGTGTGTGAATGTATGCATGTCTATTCCAGGCAAATTACACCCTTTCTTCTCTACTGTATAGGTGACAGTGACAACCATTGGTTATGGGGATAAAGTGCCACAGACATGGATTGGCAAGACAATCGCATCCTGTTTCTCTGTGTTTGCAATCTCATTCTTTGCTCTGCCTGCGGTGAGTGGGAATATGATGCAACAAGGCAATGCTTTCTGATTTTGAAAACTCCTCACCTACATAAATTTTCAGCTTATGCAGGGTGCTTGAAACTAGGGGTGCTTGCGGGGGGAAGCCTGTAAAAAAAAGTCAAGATGGCGGCCACAAACATTCAAACAAAGCCCTGCCCCTTTGTATGTACTTCAAACAAATGAGGATTAGTTTGTCTGTTTATTCTATTTACAAGCTGCCTAATTGCAAAGTAGCTCAGGGCAACATGGAATTTTTTTTTAAATGCTTGAGTAAACCAAGCAAAAAGTAACCAATAATAATAAAGGAACAACAGAAGACCATGTCAGCGGTTAAAGGTTTCTTTTAAAAAAAATGGCTTCTTTTGGTTTTCAGGGGATCCTGGGATCAGGATTCGCCCTTAAAGTACAACAGAAACAGCGCCAGAAACATTTCAACAGGCAGATTCCTGCAGCGGCATCTCTAATTCAGGTAAATGCTGGATCATAAAAGAAGAAGAATAGATTGAACAGTAAGAAGGAAATGTCAAAGAGAGAAACTGCTGAGCTGAAATGTCTTTTCCATTTCTGACCAGTGGGGGAGTGGGGAGAGACGAGGATTCCCGTGAAACTGTTGCACTCTCATGTTGGAAAAGTAAAATAAATAAATGCAAATAAAACCGCTTGCATTGAGCATGTTATGAAATTGCAAGGCCTCCTTTTGCACCCTGCAGACTTTGTGGAGGAGTTACGCAGCAGAGAAACCGCATGGCTGCCTGGCCACCTGGAAAATCTATGCTACATCGGCTCAGAACCCCAAAAAAGCAGCAGCCCCATCCAGCCCAAATCTCAGAAAACAGGTCAGAAGGAGCTTCTTTACTTATTTACATTTATAAACCATTTTTCCTCAGGTGAGAACCAGTGTTTTATCCTCACAACTCTACTACAGTAGTAGGCCAAGGGATATACTGCATTTATTCATGTAATGAATCAACCACAAAAAAAGGAAAAGTATTTAGATAGACAGACAGATATGCATATAGATAGATAGAGATAGAGATAGAGATAGAGATAGAGATAGAGATAGAGATAGAGATAGAGATAGAGATAGAGATAGATAGAGATAGAAGAAGATTAGAGGTAGAGGTAGAGGTAGAGAGATAAGAGGAGATAGAGATAGAGATAGAGATAGAGATAGAGATAGAGATAGAGATAGAGATAGAGATAGAGATAGAGATAGAGATAGAGATAGAGATAGAGATAGAGATAGAGATAGAGATAGAGATAGATAGAGATGATGGAGATGGAGATAGAGATAGAGATATTTCTCATCTATGTACATAAAGTTTTACAGAACAGTTTCAAAAAGGGAAGACTGAATTTCACCCTCATTGTCCATCCATAATCTATGTCTGTAAGCAATACATTCATGCTTCACAAATAACATCAGGTTTTCAATCCAATGAGTAACGGGGGTCAAAAATTTATGTCTCCAACATTGAAGGACTAGTCTCTTTGCAATAAGAAGGGCATGCAGATAATCAATTTCCATTGTCATTCTTTATGAAATAGGTGAGTTATTGAAAAGAGTATTGACATTTGAAAAAGTTAAAACTAGTCTCCAAGTCAGGTTAATATATATAAAGACTTCTTCCTAGAAGAAGACAGTTTTAAGATGTACCAGAAACAAGTCTTTGAGTGAAGCATTTTTTCTCAATGGATTTCCAACAATACAGTGATTTACGTATTCCTTTTCTGTACAAATACAACTGGGTCCAATAAATCCTAAATACATCCCTTGATTCTTCTCTGTCTTCAAACTGAGAGCATGCATCTTCAAATGAATGTATCTTGCATTCTGACCTACTTTAATGGGACTCCAATATCCAGGCAGGTGTGGTTTATTTATAAATTTATAGGAAAAAATGTCATAGAAATCAGTACCTTTAAAAAAAAGCAATACTCTTTGAAAACCTGATTTGTTTTTAAGGGTCCTTATAACTTTGTTTTTTTGGGCAGAATATGATCAAATTTTCACTGATGATAGCCTTGGGGTGAGATGCCACATATACAGCGATGATGCTTCAGCTGAACCCCTTTTTAATCATCAAACTGTAAGGAGGCAGTAAATATTATCCGAGGTTTAATAATGAGAAGGCAGACTAAGATTAAATCCAGACAAAATAAAGTTTCTGTTGGTCACAAAAATTCTGGCTCAAGATTTGGGATTCAATCTGTTGTTGAATGGGTTGTGATCCAGCTGAAAGATGAAGTTTGTAGTTTGGAAGTCTCCCTGATGTTGTTTTCTTCTAGATTTCATGCTGGTGGAAGAGGCCAGGATTCCTTTTGTATAACAATATCTTTCCTGAGTGAATTTGATTTGGCCACAGTTCCCTATCAAGATTTCTGCTAAGTGTTCTAAGTGGCCTAACTCTGAAGAAGGTGCAGAAGTGACATAATATAATTGGTGTATCAGATCAAGATCACCTTAGGTAAAAAGGTAAAGGTTCTCCTACACAGTTGTGTCCGACTCTAGGGGCCGGTGCTCATCTCCGTTTGTTAGCTGAAGAGCCAGCGCTGTCTGAAGACGCTTCCGCGGTCATGTGGCTGGCATGACGCACACGGAACGCTGTTACCTACCCACCGAAGTGGTACCTATTTATCTACTTGCATTTGCATGCTTTCAAATTGCTAGGTTGGCAAGAGCTGGGGCGAGTGTGGGAGCTCACTCCGTCACGCAGCGCTCGGGTCTCGAACCACCAACCTTCTGATCGACAAGCCTGGCGTCTTAACCACTGAGCCATCGTGCCCCTTCATGATCACCTTACAAGACTGAAATAATCTGCATAGATTGGCAGTTGCCTTTGTGGGTTCAGTTTAACAGCTTTCTTTTAACAGGGCTTTCTCTTGTATTTCTCCCAAACTCTATCCAGAATTCCGTGCTTTATTTAACCCACATTGCAATTATGCAAATGTAATTTTTTTGATTACTTATTCCAGTTATACTTTTTCTAAAAACTGCTCCTGGGATTTAACATTATAAAATAAAATGTTCCAGTTTAAGAAAAGGTGAGGAAAAAAAATTAGCAAATGCTGGTTGCTACCTATGAGCCTTATTTGAATACCAGGAATTTGAGTAATGGTAAGGCATGTGAAGGTTTGTTTTTGTTGTTTATTCGTTCAGTCGCTTCCGACTCTTCGTGACTTCATGGACCAGCCCACGCCAGAGCCTCCTGTCGGCCGTCGCCATCCCCAGCTCTCCCATGGTTGAGTCTGTCACCTCCAGAATATCATCCATCCATCTTGCCCTTGGTCGGCCCCTCTTCCTTTGGCCTTCCACTTTCCCCAGCATCAGTTTCTTCTCCAAGGTATCCTGTCTTCTCATTATGTGGCCAAAGTACTTCAGTTTTACCTTTAATATCATTCCCTCAAGTGAGCAGTCTGGCTTTATTTCCTGGAGGATGGACTGGTTTGATCTTCTTGCAGTCCAAGGCCCTCTCAGAATTTTCCTCCAACACCACAGTTCAAAAGCATCTATCTTCCTTCGCTCAGCCTTCCTTATGGTCCAGCTCTCACAGCCATAGGTTACTACAGGGAATACCATTGCTTTAACTATGCGGACCTTTGTTGTCAGTGTGATGTCTCTACTCTTAACTATTTTATCAAGATTTGCCATTGCTCTCCTCCCAAGAAGTAGACGTCTTCTGATTTCCTGGCTGCAGTCAGCGTCTGCAGTAATCTTTGCGCCTAGAAATACAAAGTCTGTCACTGCCTCCACTTTTTCTCCCTCTATTTGCCAGTCATCAATCAAGTTCGTTGCCATAATCTTGTTTTTTTTTAGGTTTAACTGCAACCCAGCTTTTGAACTTTCTTCTTTCACCTTCGTCATAAGGCTCCTCAGCTCCTCCTCGCTTTCAGCCATCAAAGTGGTATCATCTGCATATCTGAGATTGTTAATGGTTCTTCCAGCTATTTTAACTCCAGCCTTGGATCAATCAAGCCCAGCACGTCGCATGATGTGTTCTGCGTACAGGTTGAATAGGTAGGGTGAGAGTATACAGCCCTGCCGTACTCCTTTCCCAATCTTAAACCAGTCTGTTGTTCCGTGCTCTGTTCTTACTGTTGCTACTTGGTCGTTATACAGATTCCTCAGGAGGCAGACAAGATGACTTGGTATCCCCATACCACCAAGAACTTGCCACAATTTGTTATGATCCACACAGTCAAAGGCTTTAGAATAGTCAATAAAACAAAAATAGATGTTTTTCTGAAACTCCCTGGCTTTCTCCATTATCCAGCGGATATTGGCAATTTGGTCTCTAGTTCCTCTGCCTTTTCTAAACCCAGCTTGTACATCTGGCAATTCTCGCTCCATGAATTGCTGGAGTCTACCTTGCAAGATCTTGAGCATTACCTTACTGGCATGTGAAATAAGTGCCACTGTTCGATAGTTTGAACATTCTTTAGTGCTTCCCTTTTTTGGTATGGGGATATAAGTTGATTTTTTCCAATCTGATGGCCATTCATGTGTTTTCCAAATTGGCTGGCATATGGCATGCATCACCTTGACAGCATCATCTTGCAAGATTTTAAACAGTTCAGCTGGGATACCGTCGTCTCCTGCTGCCTTGTTATTAGCAATGCTTCTTAAGGCCCATTCAACCTCACTCTTCAGGATGTCTGGCTCTAACTCACTGACCACACCTTCAAAGCTATCTCCAATATTATTATCCTTCCTATACAGATCTTCCGTATATTCTTGCCACCTTTTCTTGATCTCTTCTGCTTCTGTTAGGTCCTTACCATCTTTGTTTTTGATCATACCCATTTTTGCCTGGAATTTACCTCCGATGTTTCTAATTTTCTGGAAGAGGTCTCTTGTCCTTCCTATTCTATTGTCTTCTTCCACTTCCGCACATTGCTTCTTTAAAAATAATTCCTTATCTCTTCTGGCTAACCTCTGGAATTTTGCATTTAATTGGGCATATCTCCCCCTATCACTGTTGCCTTTTGCTTTCCTTCTTTCTTGGGCTACTTCCAGTGTCTCAGCAGACAGCCATCTTGCCTTCTTGGTTTTCTTTTTCTTTGGGACGTTTTTTGTTGCCGCCTCCTGAACAATGTTGCGAACTTCTGTCCATAGTTCTTCCGGGACCCTATCTACTAAATCTAGTCCCTTAAATCTATTCTTCACCTCCACTGCATATTCCTTAGGAATATTAGTGAGCTCATATCTAACTGATCTGTGGGTCTTCCCTATTCTCTTTAGTCTGATTCTAAATTTTGCAATAAGAAGTTCGTGATCTGAACTACAGTCAGCTCCAGGTCTTGTTTTTACCGACTGTATAGATGTCCGCCACCTTTGGCTGCAAAGGATGTAGTCAATCTGATTTCGGTGTCGACCATCTGGTGAAGTCCATGTATAAAGTCGTCTTTTAGGTTGTTGGAAGAGAGTGTTTGTTATGCACAGTGAGTTGGCTTGGCAAAATTCTATCAGCCTATGTCCTGCTTCATTTTGTTCTCCCAGACCATGCTTGCCTGTAATTCCAGGTGTCGTCTGACTACCCACCTTAGCATTCCAGTCTCCTGTAATGAAAATAACATCTCTTTTTGGTGTATTATCCAGTAGGTGCTGCAGATCCTCATAGAACTGATCTACTTCTGCTTCTTCAGCATCTGTGGTTGGGGCGTATATTTGGATCACTGTGATGTTAAATGGCTTACCCTGAATTCGAATTGAGATCATTCTATCGTTTTTTGGATTGTATCCAAGTACTGCTTTAGCCACTTTATTATTAATTATGAAGGCTACTCCATTTCTTCTGTGGTCCTCTTGTCCACAGTAGTAGATCTGGTGGTCATCTGATGTGAAGTGGCCCATTCCAGTCCATTTCAGTTCACTGACACCTAAAATGTCTATATTTAATCTTGCCATCTCACCAATAACCACATCCAATTTGCCCTGGCTCATAGATCTTACATTCCAGGTTCCTATGGTGTGTTGATCTTTAGAACATCGGATTCGTCGTTCACCACCAGCACCGTCGGCCGCTAGCCGTCCTTTCGGCTTTGAGCTAGCTGCGTCATCACGTCTGGGGCTAGTTGAACATATCCTCTGTTCCTCCCCAGTAGCATTTTGACCATCTTCCGACCTGGGAGTCCCATCTTCCAATGGTATACCGACATATCTCTGGTTGTACTGATCCATTTAGTTTTCACGGCAAGAATACTGGGGTGGGTTGCCATTACCTTCCCCAGGGATCGTATTTAGTCTGACCTCTCTGCCACGACCTTCCCGTCTTGGGTGTCCCTTCACGGTTTAGCTCATGGTTTCATTGAGGTGCTCAAGCTCCAGCACCACGACAAGGTAACAATCTCCTTTGCTGGAGGAATGTTTGTTTAGAGAGCTCTAAATTAGAACAGATTTGGGTATCGACTTCTGACTATCTAATATAGCATTTTCAAAATTCTGTAACCAGCATAACCTTGTCCTGAACTTGGAGGTTCAGATTGCACCACAATATTTGAGTTTTCTGCTTTGTTTCAGAGTAAAAGAAATAAGAGAAAAGGAAAACCTGGGTGTGATAATGGTTCCACATCTATAAATCCAGGAGACACGGCGTTATCCGTTCCCCAAATTACTTACGACCACATCGATGATCAAGAAGACAAGAAAGAATTGAATTTCTACCTTGATGAACCTGGAGGTAATGTGTGACTATCCCTTTTTGGCTTAGTACTTCTTGGATTTGGAAAAGAAACACAACTGCATTAATGAATTGGAGACTGGTGCTGCTGGAAGTAGCTTGACATCTGTGTGTGACACACATAAAAAACAGGGGGAGCTTCAATCACACTGTCACAGCCATAATTTTGATTATTTTGACCATACCTTATGGATGAAGATCATTGTGGCCTGTTAGAACCAGTGAATTGAGCAGAGCTTAACATTGTGTAAACTCGTGGGCAGAAAAAGGAATATTGTTTAAAAACACAGCCTGTGAGCACGTTAGAGAGATTCAGGTTCTTATTCTTACACTTTTAACCCACCCAAGCATAAAGAAACACACACTTAGACATTGCAGGTACAAAAATTAAGTACAAAAGAGTTCTTACATTTATTCGGTCCAGGTACAGCCATTTCAGTAGAAAATTGGTTTCAGTTCTTCTTTCTGTTCTCTAAACTGCATACAGATGAAAACGTAACAGCTTAGTGTGGAGTTAGGGAACCTTCCTTACTGGAAGATGTGCCCCGATCCTGAGGTTTAGGTATGACAGAGCAAAAGAAAAGTGAAAAACTATTCTGAAATTTATCCACTTATTTTATTTATCAGATTCAGAGAGCCACCCAACACTGCCGACCCTGCGTGATGTCCAACATTAAAAACAGCAAAACAAACAAACAAATAATGTAGTTCCAGAAGAAAAAAACGTTCAACTAACATATAAAATCCAAAATGAGGAGTATTTCACTGAGACTCATTTATTTATTATTTAAACTTATATGACCGCCCAACCCCCCCAAATGGGGGGCTCTGGGCGGCTGCAAAAGGACTTTTGCTGGAAAAGGACTCCAGTCTGAAGAACAGGGGTGTTTTCTGCCTGTTCAGCAGAATCCCAAGATTCTTCTTCTTTTGGCGCAATATCCACACGGCAGCCATCAGGGCTATTTGCTCTTTTGAAGTTTTTTGTGCCCTTGGACATCCAGTGTCTGTTGGGGACAGAGAGCTGTGGGATAATTGCTTTCAGCCATTACTAATTTCCTTGGGAAAACGAAGCATTATGGTCTTCCGTTGCCTTCAACACCATTGATACCTTGCGGAAGGAACATGTTTCATCCCAGCCATTACAGCTCCTCCAAACTTGGTTTTCTCCTGGCAGTTGCTCCTGGTACAGCAGCTGCCTTCTGACAGGGAGGTGCATATTTGCCGGCGCCACCACTACGTGCCAGGTCACAACTTGGATATATGTAGCATGTTTGCCAGCTGAATAACGGTGCCCTGTTATTAAATTCCATTAGTCTGCCTCTAATTGTCCACGCTGCTTATTGGACATAGCTTATAACACAGCTAACCATTATGTCTAGTGTTCGTTCCACTACCCACAACTCGGCAGACACACCTGTTTGGCTACAGCTCAGACATGCATAAAAAGGGGGCAGTTCTTCAGTCACATGCTTGTGGCTGCCATCTTGATGCTTTTGAACCCCTACTCCCCTGCAGCGTCCCTGGCTCAACCTCAGGAACTATTTCCATGGTTTTAGAAACCTAATGCAACCTTGTTCAGGATCTTACTAGAAGCAGAGCAGGTTGAGAATCCTGCTTATTGCTTTCTTATTTCTTCTTTGTTATCCTGCTTACTTATTGGAATAAATCAGGGTTTCTCAACCTCAGCAACATTAAGATGTGTGGACTTCAACTCCCAGAATTCCCCCAACCAGCATGCTGGCTGGGGGAATTCTGGGAGTTGAAGTCCACACATCTTAGTGTTGCTGAGGTTGAGAGACACTGGAATAGATGTTCTGTCCTAAATATTTCTCCCTGCAGGTGAAAAAAGGAGCTGGAGAAGCTGAAAAAAAAAGGCCAGAAAGGAAATGGCTGAGCAGGTTCTCTTCTATTAGATGAGGATGTCTTATTCTGGCCCCGTTGATCCCAACATCCAGTTAGATAAGTGTGTGAAGGGCTAACACGTTGTACCACTAGGTGCACTTCCAGAAGACCCCAAATCTCCCGCCATCTCTTTTACAGCCTGAGAAGTAGGGAGGTTCCTTTCTGAGTCTCTTGCTCCGCCCACTATCCAACTGCGGGCTCCGCCCCCTCTTATCTGATCGTTCCCTAGGCAGCATCTCTTCCCCCCCCCCCGTCTCCCAAGGTCATTCCCACATACCATTACATACAGTGGCTGTTGCTTTTGTCAGTCACTTAGGGTTGCCTCGAGTGAAGCTGTTCATAAATTCCCAAATCAATAAATCAATAAAAGTATTGCCCCCTAGGGATTAATTGATTAATCATGCTTGCCTCTTAAAGCTCTCCTATTCAAGCAGTGTTAACATGATGACCCTGCCTTGCTCGCTTCAGCCTTTAGAGCAGCCTTTCTCAACCTTTTGACCCTGGAGGAACCCTCGAAATATTTTCCAGGCCTGGAGGAACCCCTGCACATTCAGGCTCAAATATAGGCCAGAAGTTACAAAATTATTATATTTGTTTCATGGGTAGGCCTGTATACAGTAGATGCATTCAGGGCCGCAACTAGGGGGGGCAAGCGGGGCATGTGCCCCGGATGCCGTGCTGGGGGGCCACCAAAATGACCCCCGGGGGGCACCAAGATGACAAAATTACCCATGGGGGGGGGGCGCGGAATCACAGACCCTAGTTCCATCCCTGGGTGCATTAACAGTGTTCTTAAACTAAAGATAAAGAATGAAACTTACCTCTTTAATGTGAAGTTGCCCGAATTTGAAATAATTTTTTAAATAAATTGTGCTCTCCCAGGGAGACACAAGTCACAAGTCTCCCCTAGTGACCTCTCGCAGAACCCGAGGGTGCCACGGAACCCTGGTTGAGGAACCCTGCTTTAGACCATCTCATTCTGTAACAAAGGGAGAGCCACCAAGATGTTACTCTAAAGGTGGCAGGTGTCCTCTTGGGTTCTTTGTCTGACGGTGGGGGATAGGCAGGTGAGGGGGCCGTTTAGCCCCTTTGCTGATAAACTGTGGTGGCTGATCTGATGTGGAGGAAACTCAGTTTCTTTTGGCTGACATGGTCCCTGAAATACTCAGGAAGGCAGCTAGGTTTTGTGCAATTGCTTCTTCTACTAGGAGATTAAAAATTTAGAAACCTTGTTATGTTTTTCCTTCCTACACCATATATAGGACTAGGAATTTTTTAAAAAATGTCTGAAGTAAAATAAAATACTCTTTTACCTGCTATCTATGGATCTGGATGTTTTATCGCAGTGATATATAGATATTTCATTTTATGTTTCAGTAAGTTATGTTATGCTATTGTTCTATCTTTTCCTTTATTTTTTGCCTGTTCTTACTTTGAAGCTTGCATTGTTATTGTCATTTAGTCTCAGATTATAAATAAAGTTCAGACAATCAATCAGTCCCGTGGAGCTTTACGTCTAGTAGTTAAAATAGAGCTTTCCAAAACCACATCATGAATTGGGGTCCTCTATCAGAAATAAGATCATTGGGTAAATGGTTTCAGAAAAGTTGTTGAATAGGGAACAGTTTTGCTCTACAAATATGTAGGAGGACTATCAGGGAAGAAAGAGGGGCAGAATCGTTTTGTAAAATTTTCTCAATAAATTCCTTTAGGCAACTCTACTTTTGATGTTGAGTAATGATATGTTGCAAGAATCTGAACATTAGGAATAAGATTGATAATACAGCCATAGAACTGATTGCGGGGGCAGGTCTGTGCTTCCTATTTTCCAACTCTATCAGCACTGCCCACATATTTGGCAAGCGTGATGGGAAGAGGAACTCCCGCTGTGGGGTGATGAGAAATGGGGATTTGACGCCCTGCAGGCTCGAGTCTGGCATCCCGCAAGATCAAAGGTGATGCCATTTTGGTCTCAGTGAACTTGAATGTAACAGAGAGGCTAAATGAAGTCCAAGGACTGTTTATGATTTATGATCACAGTTGGTGATGTGCTGTCTCATGGGTGCTAAATGTAAAGTCCAGCTTTCAATAAACGCAGCCCTAACAGAAGTTTGGGCAGAGCATATTTGCATGAGATGGAGGATTCAGTGATGCTACCATGGCACCAGTATCTATGGCCTTCAGGGCAAGTCTGGGTCTATAGGACAACAGGAAGAACTAAAAACCCACATGTCTGTCTACACTCAATTTCTTGTTGCCTCATCTGCTGAATCTTCATCTCTTGACAATCCAGATTTAGGGCATTTAGGACATCTCTTTGCAAAATGCCCCCTTCTCCAGAAATAGGACATTGAGTTGATGCTTCAAAAGCAGGATTCTTTGCATGGACGAAATGTCCACGTTCTCCACAGCATAAGCACGAGCCCCGTGGGCATTGGCACAATTCTTCTTGGACAGACGATAAAGCTCCGCTAGCTCTGGCTGCATGGGGTCAACTTTTGAAGTTTCAGATGCATAAGTGGTGGAAAAGAGGAAGACATGAAAGAGAATAGCAGTAGTTCCCATCCATATGTTGTTGCAATTCCTTCACTCTTCCATTGAGTCTCTGTGGTGCCCAGACAAATGAGTCCATCTTTCATCTAATATTTCCTGTTTAAGCTGGTCAGTTGAGTATCTTCTATTCCAGCCCACATCTTGAACTAACAGTTGAAAGTCAACAATATACTTCCACACCAAGCATTTACCCTGCTGGAGGCAACAACTTTTGTGGTGGAAGGACATTTGCTTCACTGGATCAGTGATGTTAGCTATCAGGCATCCTACAAAATTATAACAGTTCAGTTCCAGGTCTGGGCTGTTCTGAATGGGAAGTGGCTGGGGCAGGGAGGGTGTTGTTCATTCTGCAGCTGTTTCTGACATTAGGCCAATTCTCAAGTCACGTTGAGAATTGGCCTAATGTCAGAAACAGCTGCAGAGTGAACAACACCTTGGGAAACTGTTCCAGGCTTAGGATCATGTATTATTTATATTTACCAAAGAAGGTAGTAAAATGGCTTGCATTCCTATCATATTAACCAAGACAGAAAGTGGGTAATGGAATTGGAGACGGTGACTCATCCATCTTGGGCTGGTTGTGGCAGATTCTACAAGATAGAAGACACACACAAACACACACACGCACAGAGAGAGAGAGAGACCTCCCTACTGCAGAAATTGTAACTTGTGAAAATCATGAACTTTTCTGATGAAAGCTTAATTTTTTCCCCCAATCGAAGGACAATTTGAAAGTTTTTACGCAGATTGCTCACCGTGTCATAGCTGGGGTTGCTTTTGGCACAATGGAATAATCCTCCCACCTAGGATCAGTTTAGAAAGAGCTAAGCTCTCTTCAGGGCTCCTTTTGAACACCTTGCATCCTTCTTCCTCCATTAGGTCTTACACGGATGTTCAAGCAAACAGGTAGGTTGAAAAAAACATTGTGTATACGCGAGTAACTTTGAACAAACAAATAAATCTCAGTGATACAGACCTTAGCTTAATAAAATATATATTTATCCATTGATAGAATATCCACTTTTTTCTTTCCATTCTCTATATTCAATACTTTAAGGCACCTAAACAATAGAATATTAAGTATACTATTTAATACAACATATTGTATTAAAGGTTAGGGTCGACTGTCCCACATTCTAAAATGATTTACTTAAGACTGTTGTTTATTTTACTTTGTTTTGCTTATTTTTGTTTTAAAATGGCTAGTTTGTAGACACTTGAAGTACAGATTCATTCTAAAGGAAATTTACACAAGACACAAAGGTTCAGTAAAATAGCAGACAAAAAGCTGCAAAGATTTTAATATTTTGATTTGCGTCTATTTCAATAGTCAGTAGTGCCACTGTAACATTTTATCACCTTACAGGGAAGCAGAGATGGGGCTGCAGAATTACATACTCAAGGCCCCCTCCAGTAATCAATTAAACATTATTTTATTTATTTATTTAGATCTTTTTTATCCCACCATTATTATTTTTATAAATAACTCTAGGTGGCGAACATACCTAATACTCCTTCCTCCTCCTATTCCCCCCCCCCCAACAACAACCCTGTGAGGTGAGTTGGGCTGAGAGAGAGTGACTGGCCCAAGGTCACCCAGCCGGCTTTCGTGCCTGAGGCAGGACTAGAACTCTCAGTCTCCTGGTTTGCCATTGGCTCCTTCCTAGGGCTGAGAGAGAGTGACTGGCCCAAGGTCACCCAGCCGGCTTTCGTGCCTGAGGCAGGACTAGAACTCTCAGTCTCCTGGTTTGCCATTGGCTCCTTCCTAGGGCTGAGAGAGAGTGACTGGCCCAAGGTCACCCAGCCGGCTTTCATGCCTGAGGCAGGACTAGAACTCTCAGTCTCCTGGTTTGCCATTGGCTCCTTCCTAAGGCTGAGAGACAGCGACTGGCCCAAGGTCACCCAGCCGGCTTTCATGCCTAAGGTGGGACTAGAAATCACTGTCTCCTGAATGAAGAAAGTCTAATGGAAAGTAAAAATATGCAAGGGAGACTCTTTAAGCAGTTACATCTCAACAATGCCCTAATGATGGATGCCTTTTTGGCCATTACCAGAAAGATGCCTTATAAGAGATTTCATGGAACTAGTCTTGATTTTACTGGGCTTGGAACACACAAGACCACACGACTTAATGGATTGTGGTAGAGAAAATTCCAACCATGGCGAAGGGAAGACCCCAGCCTCCTTTTGAGTAAAGCACAACAGCAGAATACGAGTATCTGAAGACTCAGTGCCGGTTGAACATAAAGGCTGCTCTAATGGAGAAGTGTGTGGGGTTGTTAGAGAAGAAAGTTGAGAGAGATGGCAGATGCCAGAGGACAATCAAGAGAAGCCAGCAGGGAAATCCCCTGCAGGATTACCCTGTGCAAACCAGCCCCCCCCCCCTTCTAGGCTGCCTGGCCTGGACTCAGCTCACTGCCCAGGCAGAGAAGACAGCTGGCTCCTCAGGCGGGAGAGCCTTCCTCGGAGGGAGGGGAGGGAGGGCCCAGGGACCACACCGGGAAGGAGTTGCTTGGATGCCACTGCTGAGCCCTGAGGACTTATCGAGACCGTTGCGGAGAAAGCTGGAGCGCAACAGGGGTAAAAGCATCTACCCTTAAGGGGAAATCCGAAAATAAGCCTGTTATGACGGTGCCCTGAGTCCTTCATTTGGGCTAAGGCGGCTCTAGAGCCTGTTCTGGTTTTTAGGCCCTTCCCCTGAATGCTCCACGGACGGGGAGAAGAAACGTCAGCAGGTTCTCTGCCCCTTCGGAGAGCCCGGAGTTGGCTTCCAGGGACAGGCTGGTCGGCTCCCCCGCCTGTGTCCACCAGGGTCTCTGCCACACCAACAAATACATCTCAGTTCCGGAAGCTTCAGTTGGCAAACTTTATTTCATTAGAACTCCTAAAAGGAAAATCTTCTCCCATCTGTCTAAATGATTTCGAAACAGATGCCTCCCAATGGTCGCTGGGGACTGTGAGATAGCGTAAAAAGAAAAAGGCATGTTGAGGAATTCGGCCTCACCGGCTGTGGACATAAGAATGCAAGTATTAAAGTATTAATGGAGGGTTAATGTATGTTCCCTTTCTAAGACATTGCATCTTTACCTCCTAAATTTAGTCAAGAAGCATTTGGAAAGCAGCAGTGGTGGGATGTCGAGAGCCAGCAGTTTCACTGAGGACGCGGAGCTTGCTGCTGAAGAGGCCCTTCTGCCTCCTGTGAAAGATGTCTCACAGTAAGTCCAGGTGTTACGTTTCCTTCTTAGCATCTGTGGATGCCTTGCATGTGTCTGAGTGCAAAGTTGGAGGGCAAGCCTTTGAGTCTATGGTTGTCTGTTTATTTATTTGTCGTATTTCTTTACCGCCCATCTCGTATATGACGACTCTATATATGTTGCTTATCAGTAGCCAGTGGATGGATTATGTCTTGGGTGGACAACCTTTGCAAGTGGGAGCATACTTGGAATTTGGGGAGCATGTTGTAGACGCACTCACAACATCGCTTGCACAGGAAGGAAGAAGTGTTTGCCTACTCACTCAATAGCTGCCAGTTGGGCATAAAGGTAAAGTCTCTGAGTCAACCTCAAACTCTGTTGATGGTCCATAAATGGCCAGTCTCAACAGCCACATCAAAAATAACCGGGATGCTCTCAGCAGTCTCTTTTGTGGCACCCAGAAACATTCCAATAAATAAATACAATGGCCAACTTCCTAGGTTTTATGGGAGGTGTCAATTTTTTTCCCCAGAAAAAGTTAAATAGGTATGGTAGAACCTGGAGGTCTGTAAAGGAGGTAATAGTAGAAACCTGCCACAACTCTAGATACCGCCCAAACACAAACTCATACGAAAAATTTATTATTGCCTGTTTTCTGTAGTTCTGCATGCATTTATATTTTGTTCTAAGTTAAATTTGAAGCTCAGAGTTTTAGTATAAGTTTATACGCAATTGTGATGGAATATGAGGGTGACCTTGGAAGACGGGGAGAAGAGATGCCGCCTAGGGAATGATCAGATCAATGAGAAAGGAATCCACGACAGATTAATGGTCAAAGGAAGAAACATAGGAAGGACCTGCCCTAACCACTCAGGCGGTAAATAGGGAGAGCAGGAGATTTGTACTTTCAGACTTGCAAGATTCTGTTAATGTAGCCTTACAATAAAGTAGAATTAGCTCATCTGGTCGAGTTTCCTGTCTGGTTGACCTGGGAGGGCTGACATCAATATAATTTGGTCAGAATATAATAGACTGGAATCTTGGGATAACAATGAACTAAACTCAGAGAACTGTAATCACTCCCTTTTTTTCCATTTTTACTAACTCCCAGCTTGAGCTAGTAGTTTCCAAAACAGCTGCTTCAAAATTAGTCAAAAGTTTCCTCCAGTTCACTGTCCTGATCTATTCTGCACTTGGTCACTCAGCCAAGATTCTTTATAAAATAAGGTAAAGAAATCTGATGAATATTTGAACCTCAGTGCTTCTCTTTGTCCTTACTATTGGATCACGGCAATGAACATAATTAGCAATATTAATAATTATATAAATAATTTTTATTATATAAATAATTATATAAATAATTATATAAATAATAAAAATATTAATAATAAAAATATTGAGAGAGGGGTCAAGGAATCCATTTATGCCAACTTGGAAAATCCTTCCTTGAATAGAGGTGGGGGCCTCAGGCACAATCTCTCCCCCATCTTCCTCCCTGCTTTGTCTTCTGTGCCTAGGAAGATTAAGACCATTTCGCAAGCTCAACAGCAGCATGGTGATCTTAACGATCCTCCTTTAGATGATAAAAGGACTTAGAAATAAACATCTCAATATAACCATGACCTAGCCCCAGGTGTAAGGTCACACAGCTACCTAGAAACATATTTAGGATTCCCTTACCAACTTTGCTCAGACTGAAGAAGCTCCTTGGATAAGGAGCAAAACGTTTCCACTGAGAAAATAGAAATCCAGTTGACATGATTCAAGCTACAGACAATTCCACCTGGATGACTGAGAACCTTCATAGACATAATTAGCAATACTTACAATCTGATTAATAAAACTTGATAGTGCTCATTAGGGGCATCTGCGGGGGAGTCAAAGAAGTCAAGATGGCAGCCACAGTTGTTCTATCAAAGCCATGTCCTCTTTTATGTAGTGCAATTTTATACATGCACATGTCTTCTGCTCATGATCCCCAGGGCCGAAAGGGTAGCGTGTCATTCTGTAAGTCAGAATTTTCTACCCAATGGGTAGAAGGCACACATCCAGTTCTACCGCCTGCATTTTAAGGTGTTTAGAATTTTACTTATCTATCCGGCTGGAACACGTATTTCTCCAACTTATGTGAGGTAACGGTCTTTGATTTTTATTTTAGCATTAGGAGGATCATTTGTGTAGCAGAGAGGAAACTTTCCATACCTTGAAATGGGGAGCAAATTGCCCTAATTCTAGGATTCAACACCACAGATGGAATTGTCTGTAGCTTGAATCATGTCAACTGGATTTCTATTTTCTTAATGGAAACGTTTCGCTCCTTATCCAAGGGGCTTCTTCAGTCTGAGCAAAGTTGGTAAGGGAATCCTAAATATGTTCCTAGGTAGCTGTGTACTAACTAAGTAGTAACTGTGTGCACAGCTACCTAGGAACATATTTAGGATTCCCTTACCAACTTTGCTCAGACTGAAGAAGCCCCTTGGATAAGGAGCGAAACGTTTCCATTAAGAAAATAGAAATCCAGTTGACATGATTCAAGCTACAGACAATTCCACCTGGATGACTGAGAACCTTCATAGACATACCACGGATGGAAATATTCCTATGCCCTAAAACATTGTTTAAGAACTGTTTTATGTAGAACATTCCCAAAATAATACAAAACACATTTTTACAGGTGGAGTTTTCCGCATTGGTTGGTAAAAAGGCATGAAGGGTATTGCTCGGTTTTGACTGTTGGACGTTAGGGGGTGCTGTGCCATAATAAAATGCTTTGATGTCCTCCTGCTGTTCACCTTTCAGCAAATGTGCCTGCAACAAATGTGTATTTTGAGCCAAGAACTGTAGAAGGAGCGAGTGAGGTTATTCTAGCAGTCGAATTTAGCATTAGGTTAGACCACTTGTGTTGTCACCAATGCTGTTTTAATAGAACTAAACACTCCATTTGCAGTACTTGCCAGGAGCAGATGCAAATAACCAGTAAACATTTCAACAGTTTAATGTGTTTGAGGCACATAATTAGTTTAGTATGCAAATCAGACGGTCTGGATTGGACAATTAGACCATAGGTTTCCTTTTTTATATATAAGAATTTTATTAAGTGTCAAGCAAAGATAAAAGCTACGAAAAAACAAAAAAACTACAAAAAAGAGAAAAAAACTAAAAAGGTGTGAAAACACAAGATAATTTTTTTTCAAAGTTACAGAGAAATGTGACTTCCAACTTTTAACAGCAAGGATATACAAAGATTTTCCATAACCAATCCCTTACTCTATATTAAACCAAAACCACATTATTTCTATAAATCATTCCACATTGGCACATTATAAAAATCACTAAGTACAGTTACTCCCTCCCCTTATATTAAAAGGAAAAAAGAAAGAAAAATTCATATATAGACCATAGGTTTCCTAAGGGCACCACATGTGTCTTCATACTGTTTCAACTCTCTGGGAGGTTTAAGGAAAGTTCACACCAATTGTCTGACTGTAGCTTGAATCATGTCAACTGGATTTCTATTTTCTCAGTGGAAACGTTTCGCTCCTTATCCAAGGAGCGAAACGTTTCCACTGAGAAAATAGAAATCCAGTTGACATGATTCAAGCTACAGACAATTCCACCTGGATGACTGAGAACCTTCATAGACCAATTGTCTGAGTACCAACACGGTGTCCATGTTCTTTATTCTGTAGGTTTACAAGAAATGTGTTTATATATGGATTTGGACCATGTCAGATTAATCGTATGATTGTCACAAAAGATTTACGTATTAGTAATGCCGAGGGCTTATCCGTTTGGACCCGTTCCTTGGGTATAAGGTAGCTGTTTCTCCCTCGTCATGAGGTTTCCTTGGTACACAGGAGGGCATAAACTTCCACAATAAAATAAATATTTATATTTTATATCTATCTACTAGAGCCCCAGCTCTTGCCAACCTAGCAATTCGAAAGCATGCAAATGCAAGTAGATGAGTAGGTACCACTTTGGTGGGATGGTAACAGCGTTCCGCGTGCGTCATGCGGCCACATGACCGTGGAAGCGTCTTCGGACAACGCTGGCTCTTCGGCTAACAAACGGAGATGAGCACCGGCCCCTAGAGTTGAACAAGACTGTACGGGGGAAAACCTTTACCTTTACCTTACTAGAGCAATATTGAGTTTCTAGATCTTGCAAAACATTGATGATATTTCCAGGTATAGAAGGTAACTAGAATTGTTCATCTCATTCTCTAGAGATGAAGCTTCTCGTGTTCAAACGAAGTATCCAAAGTAGGACTTTCTCTCTTTCTGCTGCCTTCCATCTCCACAGGTGAAGAACATACTGCTATTCAGTCAGGGCTCTGTTAAAGTCCCGAATTCCTTAATTGCTTTCTATGGGCAGCCTGAGGATCTTCTTTAGAATTTCAGCAAGCGTTGTCTGTGTCCCCTTTCTTCTATAGTGTTGAGCTTGTCAATATTCAAGCATCCGTCTGTCTAAAAATGCCCTCTGTCCACCTGTGGCCCCGTTGTTTAAAGCCACTGAGACTTGGAGGCACTGTCACTGGGTTAAAGCATTGTGGTATGTGTTTGACTCCAAAGGCAACAGGCTGTTTGTTTGTTTGTTTGTTTGTTTATCATATTTCTTCACCGCCCATCTTGTATAGCAACGACTCTGTTGCTAGCTGGATCCTTGGCAGACCAAGACAGAAAGTGATAGGGCTTCTCTTAATGGCACACAAGGCAAGTTATTTCAAAGTGCTGGAATCCAGCCATCATTACAAACATGGATCTCTGGATATCTATTTTAGATTTTTATTCAAGGTACTGAACGAATCTGTGTGGCTTCAAACAAGCCAGGGAGCTTAACTGCTTTTCACTGTGTCTTCTATCATCGATCTTTGTTTTTATAGGTTTACAGGGAATTGTCATTTTCTACACGGTTCCATACTGGCTAGAGTTCAGGGATGTCTGCAAGGGATAGTAAAAGAAAGTCAAGAGGGAGGTTATAATGGTGCGGTTGAAGCTCTGCACCTTTTTTAGTAGTGTTGCATATTTTTGTGTCCACTTTCCCCCAATATATAAACGTTTGTTACTGTTTTTGAATGGAGAACTACAACACAATGTTCAAAGACATTTGAATGTTAAATGATGTCTGACTCTAGGTTCGTGGTTTAAAAGTGCGACATTAGATAAGTTCATCTTAAAATATAATAGCTAATAAAGAATATGATGTGAAGTAGAACAAATTAAGAAAAGTGAAAACACATGAAGACGTCCATTAACTGTGAAAAACAGTTAAGAGACACAGTTTTCCTGGTGTTCTGAAGGAAAAGAGAGTGGTAAAAGGTAAAGGTTCTCCCTGCACATTTTGTGCAGTCATGTCCGACTCTAGGGGCCGGTGCTCATCTCCATTTGTTAGCCAAAGAGCCAGCGTTGTCCGAAGACGCTTCCACGGTCATGTGGCCGGCATGACGCACGCGGAACGCTGTTACCTTCCCATGGAAGTGGTACCTATTTATCTACTTGCATTTGCATGCTTTCGAATTGCTAGGTTGGCAAGAGCTGGGGCTCACTCTGTCACGCGGGGCTAGGGATTTGAACCTCCGAACTTGCAATCTTCCGATCGACAAGCCTGGCATCTTATATCCAAGGGACTGCATTCCACAATCTCAGAATGAGTCAGGAGAGAACTGTCAAAGAAGCAATCTTCTGAGAGTGGGGGTGTCTCTTCCAGATTTTAAGAGCCATGTCATTTTGAAGTGGGAGTTAGGGTCCCCAAATCAGACCCAAACCATTTAGGGCTCTGAGGTCAAAGGGCATCTTAAAGTATGCATGGTAAGCATCTGGAAACCAGCACTGGTCTTTCGATGGAAGCAGTTTTGTGATCGGAGAAGTGGTGGTGTTTTCAAAGCTCTATTTTTGAACCTTTCCCGAAGTTGACCTTGGCACCTGAGAATCCAGAGTATGTTCAAGCTGAATTCAGTTCTAGGTTGATTTGATTCTATAGTTTCATTGTAAATGGTAATGAGATTTACGGCATATAGGATCATAAACTCATCAAATTGGGAGGGACTTTAGAGATCATCTAACCCGCACTTCTGCTCGGTGCACTTCCACTAGAGCAGTGTTTCTCAACCTTGGCAACTTTAAGATGCATGGACCAGCTCCCAGAATTCCTCAGCCAGGAAATTCAAGACGACAAAGTAGTTTTGAGTCAAATATTTTATGGCTGTTGTGGGTCTTCCGGGCTGTGTGGCCGTGTTCTGGAAGTTGTGGTTCCTAACGTTTCGCCAGCATCTGTGGCCAGCATCTTCAGAGGGCAGGAGCACAGACAGAAGCAAAATCTCTATCTGTGCTCCTGCCCTCTGAAGATGCTGGCCACAGATGCTGGCGAAACGTTAGGAACCACAACTTCCAGAACACGGCCACACAGCCCGGAAGACCCACAACAGCCATTGAACTCCGGCCGTGAAAGCCTTCGACAATACATCAAATATTTTAATTGTTTACTTTTCTCAAAGAAGTAAATAAACAAGCCGTAACAATGATACACTGGTGTACGAAAGGCCAATGAAATACCCAACCCCAACCCCAGAATATTTCATGGAGAATAAAAATATAGCAAAATGCATTAAATATATTCCTGCTGAAGAAAACAAACCAGGAACTTCTACCAGCTTGCATCAGTTACCTAGAACGGTTCAAGATGGCTTCCTTGCCTGCCTCAAAAGCTGAGGACGTTGGACCCTCTCTTTTCATTTAAATTTGGCAAATTCCTCACCTTTGAAATCCATGTCTGTGTAGCTCTTCATATTCAAAAGCAATAAGGGGCTTAGGAATGCCCAGTGGGCTAGTTGCTACCTCCGTCCGTTTGTGCACTTCAAAGCACCGCTTTGCCTTTCAAAGCAAGGATCTGCAGAAGCCTAGATGCTAGTAATACTGGACAAGTAGGACAAAACCATTGAGACAAGACATACAGGACCTCCTGGTCAGTCTGTATCAGGGAACAGGCCTTGTTGAAGACCCAGGCGTGCAAGTACGGATGTGTCCCTGAATCTGAACTTTTGATGACGGCCAAAGTATACCTAACATGTATTTATCTATTTATTTGATACATTCCGCCTTTTTATTCAGGAGTTCAAGGTGGTGTACATAGCGCTCTCTTCTATTTTTAGTCCTGGGAGATAGGTTGGGCTGTGGGACTGGCCCCAAATCACTCAGAGAGATTCCAGGCAGACGCTGGACTAGAACCTGGGTCTTCCTGGTGTCAGTTGAGCATTTAGCCACTACATCACACGGGCTTTGTGTCAGCTGGCCCAGAATGCAGCGGGGCAGGAAGCTGAACTGGTTGCCAGTTCGCTTCCGGGTGCGATTCAAGGTGCTGGCTAGGACTTATAAAGCCCTACATGGCCTAGGGACCACCTATCTTTGTCAGTATATGCCTAGCCACTTTCATCTGGCAGGGTGGGTGCCCTCTGGCTCCCTTCAATTAAACAATGCTATCTCTGGGTGCTCTGGAAGCGCACCTTCTCTGTAGCAGTGCCTGTCCTCTGGAATGAGGCTCCCACAAGATCCTGCGCCCCCCCCCCCCCGCTGGTGTTCTGGAGGGCCTGGCTCTTCACCCAGCCCTTTGGTGAGGATGGGTGTAGCGCATTGAGTGGCTGCACAAGTCTGCCATCTTTGCTTTCTGTCTTACCTTTTTCTTATTGCTGCATTGTTTTATCATTTTATAGTTCTCCTGTTTCCTTGTCAAGCACCCAGAGTTGCTTGGAGTCTGTTGGTGTACACATGAAATAACTGAATAAATAAATAAACTGCATCCACACCTCCAGACGTCAGATCTGACATGCCTCATTGACAGCCTTTTTGTCCGTGCCTTAGTTGCAGTCTATAATATAATATACTCAGCTGCACACTTGGGGGAAGGGAGGGCCAGTCAGCCTGACCTCAGGATTCTCCTTGCTTTTCCCCTCAGACTTACCTGTCCGTCCGTCCCACCTGCCTTGCTTAGGTCCAAGACTGCAATATCAGGTGAAAGCCCTGTAACATTCAAAGAGCTCCTTCAACTGGATAAATAAAAATCCTGGGTACCCAAAGACCCAAAGTCATTGGGAGGCGGGCAGCATATAAATCTAATTTGTTGTTGTTATCTAAAGGGTGAGAAGGTTGGGAGGCATCCTGTTTTTAGCCAAACAGAAAAGAATCCAAGGAAGAGGACTTACTTGGAGCTATCCAAGGTCCTGTTTCTTGCTGCTTTCTGTCTTAACGTGTTTTTGTTGTTGTTCAGTCGTTTAGTCGTGTCCGACTCCTCGTGACCTCATGGACCATAGCACGCCAGGCCTTCCTGTCGTCCACTGTGTCCCGGAGTTTGCTCAAGTTCATGTTCGTTGCATCGGTGATGCTATCTAACCATCTCATCCTCTGCCGTCCCCTTCTCCTTTTGCCTTCAGTCTTTCCCAGCATCGGGGTCTTTTCCAGTGAGTCCTCTCTTCGCATTAGGTGGCCAAAGTATTTCAGCTTCAGCTTCAGTATCTGTCCTTCCAATGAGCAGTCAGGGTTGATTTCCTTTAGGATTGACTGATTTGACCTCCTTGCAGTCCAAGGGACTCTCAAGAGTCTTCTCCAGCACCACAGTTTGAAAGCATCAATTCTTCGGCGCTCAGCCTTCCTGATGGTCCAACTCTCACAGCCATACATTTCTCTCTCTTTAATGCCCCTTTGAGCATCAAGTAGATTAAAGGACAAGATCATCTCTGTTCATTGAGTAGGATGCGAAGCCTAACAGCCAAGGAATCAGCTCTGGTAACTGGAAATAAGGCCTTGAGAAAATGTAACTCTTCAGGGTCACTTACAAGGTATTTGTCTTGTACCTGCTGGACCCTAACCCATCTCCTAGGGGTCCAAGCAGCCTTCCAGAAAAGTTCAATAACTACCTAGACTTGTTTTTTCCCAGATTTTTTGCCAAAAAAAAAAAAAAACACACATGTTAATTCCTAGTAGCCTGGAAGCTTCTGCATCCCATGGCATGTGTATTGATTGATTGATTGATGTGCCATCAAGTTGGTGTTGACTCTCAGCAACCAAATAGGTAGACCTTCTTCTGGAGGAGCATATGTTTTGGGGTAGCTTATTGAAAGAAAATAAAACCAAGAGGGCTAATCTTTTGGGAGTAAAAAGATTTTCTTTGAGATCCCTCAGGACAAAAATGTGTCTAATTGTGATTGTTTATATCATGTATTGAAATCAGCACTCACTGAATAATTTCAGGAGGACTTGGGAAACCCAATTTGAGATGAGTTAGTGCATGTGAATATTTTGGCAACTTGGATAGATCTAATAAACCATAAACCATGGAAACAGTCACATCTAGGACCTTTCCCCAAGATTTGTCACAGACCAAGAACTGGATATTTGGGAAACTCTGCTCCCAGCTATCAACCAGTGAGAAAATTATGGGCCCAGTTCAGATGGATCTGACAGCAAATATTATGTGACTAACTTGGGAGTCACAGTTCATAAAGAATAGCTACATTTCTTCATTCGATATCTGAATGGACCCATCCAAGGTTGAAGCCCTTCTGATTTGGTAAACACCCAAGTGTGCAAAGGATGCCCAGTGTGCAAAGGCTTCATCAGTTATTACTGATGAGCTGGCTCTCCAATTTGCTCTGGTCACATCTGCAATTCTAATGGCTCAAAGGGTGTTTCAACACTTCAAATGGCATCTGCAAAAATTCAGATGAGCAGCAAAAAGAAAAAAAGAGTTTTGCAGCCCAGATAGGATGAGCCTAAGGAGAGGAGGAGGAGGAGGAGGAGGAGGAGGAGGAGGAGGAGGAGGAGGAGGAGGAGGAAGAGATGCTTCTTCAGGCCCAGGACCCACAGGACATGGGAGAATCCCTACACCTGTCAGGGAGGAGCTTGAATTCCTCTTCGAGAGCAGAAACTGGTGAAGAGGGTCTATCAGAATTCATGGCCCCTATCTCCAGCCCTAGACCACACAGAAAACTAAGGCTCAAGAACTAAGGCATAATGAAAGGTTGAGGCATTCAAGTCTACTCTTTGAAACATTGCATACGTGGTCAGTACCAATTTCATCCCCTTCCTTCAGTTTTAATAGATATGGTTCAGAGGATAATTCAGGTAGAAAGGGCGGGTTTGTAATATAGCACTGCGGCCCTTCCCCCAAAAGTGTTGTGATTCTGCTGGTTTGGAATAAACTTCTGTGAAGACAGGAACTAGGGAAAACATGAAAAATGTGAGATTTCATCAGATCTGCCAAATGAGATGAACAGGGAAAATGTTCTCACTCTCCTCTAGAATTAGTATATCTTTTGGCACAGGGGTCTTGCTGCTGTTAACTGAGACGAATGAAAGATATGTTGGTTAATGAGAGATCATAATGTTGTGTAGCAATGGTGTGCCGTTAAAGGAGAAACTATACACTGAGTGATTGTCATATTTATTATCTAGTTGTAAAAGGCAGCACATCTCTGTGGTTGGGTGATAAGTGAGCTGGTATAACTGAAAGCATATTGTTCAATTCCAGGTTTCTTTTTCTCCTTTAGTTTGTCATTATCCATGTTTAACATCCTTCCTGAATGTAAAGGAGTAACCAGTATTTTGTTGTTCAGTAAATGCTAAATTTGGGGAAAATACTGACCGTGTCCCGTGAGTAGTTGTGCAAAGATAATTGAACTTGCATGATTGATTGATTATGTGCCATCAAGTCGTTGTCGACTCTTAGCAACCATATTGATTTTCTCCATGGTGATCTGTCCCTAACCTGGTCTTTCAGGTCTTCCAACAGTGCACTTATTGCCACTGTAACTAAGTCCCATCCACTTTGCAGCTGGTCGTCCTCTTCTTCTCTTTCCTTCCACCTTTCCCAGCATCAGAGCCTTCTCCAGAGAGCCGGATCTTCGTATAACGTGTCCTTAGTAGGATAATTTGATCCTGGTCATTTGTGCCTCGAGTGAGAACTCTGGGTTGATTTGTTCAATGATCCATCGGTTTGTTTTCTTGACTGTCCATGGTATTCTCAGGAGCCTTCTCCAACACCAAAGTTCAAAGGCATCAATACTCTTCCTATCCTGCTTCTTCAGTGTCCAACTTTGGCTTCCATAGAATGTCATAGGGGTACCATGGCTTCCACGATTCTCATCTTTGTACATATAGACACATAACGGCATTCAAATATATTTTCCAAGCCCTTCATGGCTGTTTTACCAAGTGCTAGTTAGCTGGGCAAATCTCATTTTTATCTACCTTCTCAGTTAAATGCTGTTCTTATACTCACTTTTCGACATGCACCACATTTAACCTTGACAGAGTATTTCCGTTTCTCTTTAGTGAAGGCTGCATGCCTTGGATCAGTTTCTGCTGATACCTGGCTCGGTATTTCATTTTTTTTCCACAAAGAGCAGGGAGCCGGAAGTTCCTGCATTCTGCCAGGAATGAGGATAATCCTCCAGAGAATTGCAGTAGGGGTCTTTCATTCTTCCTGTTTTCTTCATTAACTAAATTAAAAGAACTTATGCCAACTACAGATATGTGCAAATGTTTATTTGACTGCCATCACTCAATTACTTAATTAACCTGTAAATTAGTAAAAATTTTTTTTGTAATTTTGGTTTTTATGATATTTATGATAGGTTTTTATATTTTTATCTTTCTATATTTATTGTTTTTATCTGATTATTTGCTGCCCAGAGTTGCCTCTGGTGAGATGGGTGGCTATAGAAATTGGATAAATAAATAAATAAATAAATAAATAAATAAATAAATAAATAAATAAAAAATTGGATTAATAAATCCAAAGCCTTTGTCCCAAACTGGCCTAATGTGGAATGATTCCCTCCTCCAGGACTTATCAGTCAATTAGATTACTCCCAGGTGCCTATGTATGTCCATGTGTGTGTGTGTGTGTGTGTGTGTGTGTGTGTGTGTGTGTGTTTGTGTGTTCATTCATTTGATTATACCTATTTGTCTCCTGGGATCTGGTCTTTGTATTATTCCACTAATCCGATTGATCCTTTTGTCCTACTTCATCCTGAGCCTGGCCATTGGCTTCTCTTTGTCTCCAAGATAATTTCTCAAGGTCCTTTCCACTCAGGTGGCAGCCTACTTTTTAAGTCCCTGAGTAATTTCTTCTTTTTCTTCAACCACCTTCTCACATTGTTTGTCCACAGAAAGTGAGCACTCTGGGTGGTCATATGCAAATGATACAGTTTATTGATTAAAAAAAGAAACTAAAATTATTGGTCTCATTTCATGAATATATGAGTTTCATATCCTGGCTAGTTGAGTACAGTAGTTGCTTTAAAAATAATGTGGCATTGCATGCTATGTTCAAAACCTTTAATCTCTTATGGATACTAATTGTTGAAAGTTGATGGCTTAAATGAACTTCACTTGGTCATTAATTTACCCCATGTGCCTGGAGTGTTGGGAATAGTTTGGCACTTGGACTGTAACAAGGCAAAGGAGACAATAGCCTGAAATATAAGAATAAGAATACTATAGAAGGATAGTAGAATAGAAGACAAAGAATTGGAGAAGATCACAAAGTATCAAGATCTGAAAATCACAGTTGAAAGATTATGGCATAAGCTGGTCGTGGTGGTCCCAGTGGTTATTGGCACGCTGGGTGCCACACCAAAAAACCTTGGACAGCACTTAGAAAATCTGCGCATTGACAAAATTTCCATCTGTCAATTACAAAAGGCCACACGGCTTGGATCCACACTCATACTAGGCCGATGCATTACAACATCCAAAGTTCTTGTGAAGAACTCGATGCAAATGAAGGGCAACGCCAGCTAAAGAACTGGCAGCTGTGATTTCACATTGTTGTGAGGAGAAGGAGAAGGAGAAGAAGTTTGCTGCTCACTTTTGAAAGAAACAGGAGTGCTAACACATGCTCTTTACTTCAAAGATTTCTGTCCAGTTATTAACCTTCAGATAAAGGGGGAGGATACATTTCTTCACAAGGACAGTGAACCTTTCAAAAGCTCTTATTCAATACAGAGCTGTGGAAGAGCCCAGGATAGTGTATTTATGCCTGGAAAACAGTTTATTGACCATACATTAAAAGATGTCGCTAATTAGAATCAAAGGCGATATCTCATGTCCTTGCCATTTTCCCTTCCGGGTCCCACTATGTGCCAGCTGGTGATGACTCTGCTTTAGCACAAGTTCTGTGCAGGGTTAGACATTTCCATTGCAAGTGCATTTGGATTGTTTTCTGTGACTAACAGGCAGCGCAAGATCTATGTATTAACATGCGTAGGATGAAACTACGTGTCCCATCAAGAGGTACCCAGGGCCTGTGAACTCTTCCTGTTCTCCTCAGTTTCTTTCCCTCACTTCACAAATCCCCAAAACTTGCCTTGATGAGTTAGACCAGCCACATCATCTCCTCTGGTTGCCCTTCCCAATGAGAACCCTATAAGGCTGTAATTTAACTTCTGTATAATTCTGCCCACTAACTACCTGAACAATACTGTGTTGATTTCTAATATGTGTTCGTTGCTTTTCTGACCCCACCAATGACCAGACTGAAATGATTTATTTATAAGTACCGTTACACCTTTATGAATACAACCTAATTATTGTTGTTAAGTGTCTTGTTCGCTTCCCCACTTTCTTAAAGATTCTGAGATAACATTCCTGACTGGTTTATTTCAAAAATGTTCTCCCTTTTCATATACTGTACATGTAATGTTCCCAAAGTGAGGATCAAATTAGTATTAAAACCATTCAACCAGCCGACAAAGACAAGAATAGCAAGCAGTAGAGGTTAAATGGATAGTCTGGCCAAATCATTAAGTTTTCTGTTGGCACTGAAAGTTGGCAAGGCTGTGTGCCAACCGTAACTCAAACAGAAAGGAATTCCAGAGTGAGGGCCCTTATCTCAACAATGTCCTTGTTTGGTGGCTCCATGCTGACTTCCTGCCAGTGTGGCATCATCAAGGGGCATGCCCGGCAGATTGTAATGGCCAGACTGGCACCTAAGGAGAACACAATCCCTCAGGGGCCCGCTAAGCTGTGAAGGGGCATACGTCTCAACAGCAACAATTTCACTGCAGTTCCTTCAGAACAGATGCATACTTTCATAATCAATTGGCTTTTTCAGCAATTTAAGGGCATCATTGCGTGCCAATGATAGATTCCAGGACAAACTCTTATGCAGACCCACATAGAGTGCATTATGTTAATCAAATCTTCCATGTATTACAAGTGCATGGATCAGTGTAATGGTTCGGAAGAGGCCAATTTAGCAAGCCTGCCAGAACCTGCCACAGAAACTGTCTCTCTAATTAGCCTTTTTGCAGCTTCCAGTCAATGCATATAAGCACATACATTTTTGCTAAAGCTTTATATCAAAGGGATCTTGACAAAAGTCGTAATTCAATCACTCGGGCTTTTAAAATAGGCACATGTGAACTGACAGATATGGAGAGAAGGAAATGATGCAAAGGAACTCAAAGCCACAGCAAATTGTGCATGTTCAGAATTTGTGTTTGTACAGAATTTGAACCAAAGAATATAACAGTTGATTTTTCTCAGTGTATCATATCTACTTGAGAATTAAGGTAGTACAGAGATCCAAAATTATGTTGTGAAATTAGAAGAATTTAAAAAAAAAAATATTTCCAAGAAGTTCAATGTATGTTTCATTTATTCAGTACTTCTTCTCTGGATGTGTTCCCTGGGATTGAAAAAGCAAGAGATGTGCAGTTGTGCACCTGTGTATGTGATGCACAAGAAAGCAGAAATAGGTTGGGCTCTGATTTCAAGGTAGGATGATGCAGAATCATCCTTTCAAAAAGATGTTGCTGAATTAGATGGAGCAAAAACAGATCCTATAGTTCAGTGTTTTGTTTCAAGAAAAAGCTATACTGTATATCTAGGCCAGTGTTTCTCAACCATGGCAACTTTAAGAAGTCTGGACTTCAGCTCCCAGAATTCCCCGGCCAGCATGGGAGTTGAAGTCCAGACCTCTTAAAGTTGCCAAGGTTGAGAAACACTGGTCTCGACGGTCTGTGTGTGAAAGAAAGGCTCTCTCTCTCTTCTACCTCTTGGTCTGGGTCTGCTTGCATTTCTCTTTCAGCCTTCCTTGCTGTCTTGCCCAGCACCTTCTCTTTAGAGCGGTGCTGGCATTCCATGCAAGTGGCTACGTCCTTCTGGAAATTCAGACCTGGGGCCTCCTGCACAGCACGGAACGCTGGGCCACAATTTCCATCAGGCGCATGGGTGTCACAGTGGCACTCGGCATGTTCTTCCCACAGTGTGTTTTCCTCTCCGTCCCGAAGCTGCCGGAGTAGAATGAAACCGAAGACTTTGCTGGGGGCTGAAAGGAGCGTTTCCATTTTTCACCACGCCTATTTTATTCATGTGTGTCCCAAAGGAATGAGCTTGTGGTGCAATGCAGTACCACTGTAGTGACACCCTGTGGAAACTGCTGCATCTATTTCATCTGTATACTTTTAACCCCTTCCTCTGTCACTCAGTTTTGCTGGGGGGGAGGAGGAGTAAAGTCTGCACTTGGGCTTTGAATAGTGTCCTGGGAGCTACACTCCAAAAAGTAGTAGGCGAGCCAGAAAAGAATTACATTTATTTTCCATTTTTTCTTACCCTTTTTGCACAACTTGATGATCACTCTTTTTCTCCCCTCGTCTGGGACCTGCACATTTTGCCAGCACTTAACAGCCTTGTTAATTCCCGCACTGTGCTGTTCCAATCTTGCTTGAGTAGTTCTGTTGTGCTTTGGTCTAAACCACAGGATTTGTTATTCCTTAAAGTTCTCAGTGCTTGCTCAGTTTCCCTGATTGTGATTATGCCCAGGCCTACATTCAGTTTGCCAGAGAGACTGGAAGCACCAGACTTCTATGCTATAGTTGAACTTGGCTGATTTGGCGTCTCTTTGAAAAGCTCTACTTTTGTTCTTCCTTATTGAGCAAAATCTTCTCATTCTTGCCTTTGATAAGAGCATTGGCATTACTTTTTGCTCAAGTTAATTCTAGATAATATGATAAGTGCCTTCATTATCACTTTTATCTGACACTGCTTGTGCTTCAGCTCCTTTAATCTTCCAACCATTTTTTTTTCTCAACCTGGCAACTTCTCCTGAATTTTTGGTCCAGTGTTTGCTACCTGACCATGGCTTCCGGCTGCTCACTTGGTAACTTGGCCTGATCTCTTTGGTGTTTCACAGATTTCCATTCATCAATTAATTTCCAGGTTCGGTCTTGTCTCCAGAATTCTTTTGGTATTTCTCTCCATCCTATCCTTTCCTCTGCCCTCTGGGTTACTGTTTGTTTGAACCATATCCACTGATCTTCAAGCTATCTTCACACTGCCATTGTTGAAACCAGTTTTCAGGTTTGACTTTGTCTTCTCCAGCAATAGGGTGATCTCTTAGCTTCTCAGTAACATATGGGTGGATCAGGTGATGCTCTTGTCTCCTCTTCAGTTTGAGTCTGAGTGATGCCATCAGGAGGTGATGGTCTGCTCTGTGATATGCTTTCACATCTAGAGGTGGTGATCACCATCATCTGCTAATGCAGCGATAGTCCTTCTCATTCTTGGTGGTTCCTTCAGGTGACTGCCATATTTTCTTGTGGGTATTTCTATGTGCAAAACAAGTGTTTCCAATGCAAAGGTTATTTATGCTGCAGAATAACAGCAGGCATTATTTTTGCTTGCTTGTCTTGCTGATCTGTATGGACGAAGCACGTGTTCCCATCCTCGTCTGTAGTTGCCTATTTGTTCATTCATATTCCCAATGAGTAATATAATACCATGATTGGGAATATAATTGACAACGTCTTGCAATTGTTCGTTGTTGTTGTTGTTTATTCGTTCAGTCGCCTCCGACTCTTCGTGACTTCATGGACCAGCCCACGCCAGAGCTTCCTGTCGGCCGTCACCATCCCCAGCTCCCCCACAGTCGAGTCTGTCACCTCCAGAATATCATCCGTCCATCTTGCCCTTGGTCGGCCCCTCTTCCTTTGGCCTTCCACTTTCCCCAGCATCAGCATCTTCTCCAGGGTATCCTGTCTTCTCATTACGTGGCCAGAGTACTTCAGTTTTGCCTTTAATATCATTCCCTCAAGTGAGCAGTCTGGCTTTATTTCCTGGAGTATGGACTGGTTTGATCTTCTTGCAGTCCAAGGCACTCTCAGAATTTTCCTCCAACACCACAGTTCAAAAGCATCTATCTTCCTTCGCTCAGCCTTCCTTATGGTCCAGCTCTCGCAATTGTTCATAGAAAGCATCTTTTTCAGCTTCATCTGTATCCTCGGTTGGTGCATATGATGCTTAGATAACCATTGTCTTCTCACACCTTGATTGGAATCTCACTGTGATGTTAATTCATTCCACTCAGTCAGGGCCCTTGTTCCTTTCTTGCTCAACAGCAATCGTATACTATTTGTTTGTTTGTTTGTTTGTTTGTTTATTTTCGCCACTGCCCATCTCCCCCCCGAAAGAGGGACTCTGAGCTAAAAAATTAAAATACAATAAAACCACAATTAATACATAAAATATAAATATAAATACAAATACAAAATATAAGTATAAGATAAGTTCCAGATGGCAGTAAAAAGTTCTAATTCAATTCATGTGTACATGAGGACCACTTTAAGGTGCCAGCCATCCCCAAGAATGACTACCCCCCTTCCCACCCCAAGCGAGATGGCAGAGCCAGGTCCTCAACTTTTTCTGGAAGGTCAGGAGAGAGGGGGCTTGCCTCACCTCCAGGGGAAGAGTGTTCCAAAGGGCGGGGGCCATGGCAGAGAAGGCTCGCTTCCTGGACCCCACCAATCGACATTCTCTTACAGACGGGGTCCATAACATGCCTTCTCTGCATGACTGGGCGGGTCGATGTAATGGGGATGAGACGGTCCCTCAGGTAACCTGGACCCATGCCATGTAGGGCTTTAAAGGTGATAACCAACACCTTGAATTGGACCTGGAAGCAAACTGGCACCCGATGCAGCTCACGGAGCAGCGGTGTTACATGTGTGGATCTTGGGGCACCTAAAATTGCACTTGTGGCCACATTCTGGACCAGCTGCAGCTTCCGGATACTCTTCAAGGGTAGCCCCACATAGAGCACATTGCAGTAGTCTATATGGGAGATGCCTAGGGCATGAGTGACTGTTCGGAGGGCTTCCTGATCCAGGAAAGGGTGTAACTGGCACACAACACGAAGTTGTGCAAAGGCCCCCCTGGCCACGACTGCCACCTGCTCTTCGAGCAAGAGTCATGAGTCCAGGAGGACCCCCAGATTCCGCACCGGGTCTGTCTGGGGCAGTGCAACCCCATCCAGAACTAAAGATGGTAAATTCCCAGATACAGAGGAGCCATTCACCCACAGCCACTCCATCTTACCAGGGTTCAGCTGAAGCCTGTTGTTCCCCATCCAGACCCCCACAGCCCCCAGGCACTGAGAGAGGGCAGTCACAGCATCACTTACCTCACCCAGGACGGAGATGTATAATTGGGTATCATCAGCGTACTGATGATATCTCATCCCGTGGTGATGGATGATCTCACCCAGCGGCTTCATGTAGATGCTGTTCATCATTCCCAGAAAACAGAACAGTCTTGCCATCACTCAGTAGTCTGTCAATTCCTGTCCACCTCATCTCGCTAATAACCGGGATTTAATTTTGATAGCTGTCAAATTCACAAAGTAGTTGCCTTTCACATACTTATCACATCCACACTTTCCCTTTCCCAATTTTGGCACTTAGGATCCAACCCTGAACCTCCTTGTGACTTCCATCCATCATCATGATAGGGGCTGAGCTGATATCTTTGTGCATTTGTGTGTATTTTGTTTTAAAATCTCACTTTTTTTGTAGCAGTTTCAGTCTTTATTGGTCAGGCTGGTAGCCCAGCACCCAACATTCCTCCTTTCTCCTCTGGGCTTAAGACTAGCAATGGTGGAATTATTGGAAGACACGTTGTCCCTGAATTTCACTGATCGTGTAAACTCATATTTGCCCTGATGAAAAATTCATTTATTTATTTTATTTATCAAATTTATATAGCTGCCCAACTCACAAGAAGTGACTCTGGGCAGCGTACAGTCAAAAAAACTATAAAACAATAAACATGTCAAACACAGTCATATTTTTTAAAAAATGTTCAAAGCATGCTAGGTAAAGCTATGTACAGAAATGAATATGTTTGGGGCGTTACCAAGCTGATGCAGAGGTGAAAAGACAGATGTCGCTGCTATGCAGTAAAAATTAATCTCATTCTGGGGATAAGAGAGCCAGTTTGGTCTAGTGGTTAAGGCTCCAGGCTAGAAATCAGGCGACTGTGAGTTCTAGTCCCACCTTAGGCATGACGTCAGGCTCGGGTGACAAGCTGGTCAGTCAATTCCTGTTGCAACCAACAGATCAACATTCGGTTGATCCGAAAAAGCGGACCCTGCGCCTGTGGGAAAAATGCTAGGAAGAAAAGAAATCCTGGGGATGGAGGTCTCGTTTCATGTTATGCAAATCTGCCCACAAACGCAGCTCAATCCACTTTGCATCACCAGTCCTGAAATCATTTTGACTTATAGGGGCATTTCTCAATTATTGGCTTAGAGAATAGCACAAAGGCAGTATTATGTGTCTAGTCAAAACAGGCTGAAAGAGATTCTGGAACTCATCCAAGGGGGTTGAGCTTTTATTTACCACACGCCCAAAGCTTCCGTTTATCCTCTTTTATACCAAGCAGTGAATATTGCCCCTCAAACACATGCTGCATTTGTCGTTAGCTATGACTTAATTTCTTCATTTTCCTTCACAGACATTTGCATAACACCCGAATATTCAGTTTCACATCATTTTAATATTCAAAGGGGAGTATTTCGTCCCTTAACAATGTCCCTCCCTGTGTCATCGGTCTTGGAACGAGGGTTCTTGGTCTGGACCGCTACCGTTGTGAATTCAGTTCCTTCTGTGAGTCAATGTGCAGCTTATTTTCAGTTTGGATGGTGTTTTAGGCATCCCGCAAGGAAATGCATAGCCGCTCTGGATATCTGTCACTTGCGCATGTCTGAGAATGCAACCTTGGGCTAGTCTTTTAGAAACAGCTCCCTTGATGTGTAAGGGCTATATAGAAACCACTGCAGAAAAAGTGTTTTGCACCAATGCGAGTAAGAGATGTGGAAATAGGCCGTGGTTCACCTATGCTGGCTTTCTGGCCAGAATATGGAACACCCACCCCATGGGAACTTTTGTGAACTGCCCAGAGTCCCTCCTTGAGGGTGAGATGGGCGGTCATAGATATTTAATTAACAAATAATAAATAAATAAATAAAGTCTCTCACTCCACAGAAACTGTTTTGCTTTGCTTTCTACAGAGGCACTATAGAGAGTGTACTTACAAGCTGTATTTCCATCTGGTTTGGAGGCTGTAGGGCCTCAGATAGAAAGTCTGTGCAGAGAGTGGTACGGGCAGCAGAAAAGATAATTGGGATATCTCTGCCCTTCATCCAAGATTTAGCTCATTTAGCTGTTTGTCCAGAGCTCGAAAGATCATCAGTGACGCCTCCCATCCTCATCATGGTTTGTTTTCTTTGTTACCCTCTGGGAAGAGGTTCCGCTGTATCCGATGTAGAACAGCCAGATTGGGAAACAGCTTTGTCCCCCAGGCTATTGGATTCTTGAATGCCAAATAGGTTCTTTTGTGAGTTAAAGAATGTATATTTTTTAAGAATGTATATTTTATAAGAATGGGTATTTTATAGTAATTATGGTTTTTTATTATTATCATTAGTATTTTATTGCTTGAGTGAATTTGTGAGCCAACTGCAACGAAATTTCATTCTGTTGTGCACTTGTATAGTGGGATGACAATAAAGTTATTATTCTATTCTATTCTATTCTATTCTATTCTATTCTATTCTATTCTATTCTATTCTACTTACCTTCCTTCCCTCCCTCCCAATTTCTAGGCCCCAAACATAAGACTTTGAACAAATGTATGTATGTAAGACAAGCATAAAGGTAAAGGTAAAGGTACCCCCCGCACATTTGTGCAGTCGTGTCCGACTCTAGGGGCCGGTGCTCATCTCCATTTGTTAGCCGAAGAGCCAGCATTGTCCGAAGACACTTCCACGGTCATGTGGCCGCATGACGCGCACGGAACGCTGTTACCTACCCACCGAAGTGGTACCTATTCATCTACTTGCATTTGCATGCTTTCGAATTGCTAGGTTGGCAAGAGCTGGGGCTAGTGTGGGAGCTCACTCCGCACGCAGGGCTAGGGATTCGAACCTCCGAACTTGTGATCTTCCGATCGACAAGCCTGGCGTCTTACCCACTGAGCCACCACGCCACCTAAGACAAGCATAAAAGCCCTAAAAATATAAAACCGGGCTCATCATCCAACACAGGGCAACAACTGCAAATAAGATCCAAAGGCCCAGCAAAAAAAGAGAGGATTGTTTATCTTTCCCTCTGGAATGTGAAAAGGAGGGAGGACATTCTGTTAGGGAACAGGTTCTTTCCTAAGGCCGGGACAGCCACATAAAAGGGAACAAGGTTCTGGTCCCTGGTTCACAAGCATTCACCCCCTTCCCACCTTGAATGTGCAGGATAGACGGATTCTCTATTGAACAAATTGTACGTCCGAAGAGTCCTGGTGGGGTCAGCACCAATTTGCCCATTCCTCAACCTGTCTCTCCGAGGGGAAAGGTGTAGGCACATCACAGGAGCAGCAACTGGGAGGGCTGGCTCCGTCGGGCTGATGTCCAAAGAGGAAAACAGGATGAGGGTTCAGTTCGCCCTGCAGGAGGAAATTGGCCCAGTGGTTTCCCAATGTCCCAAAACAAGAAAAGAGCTTGGAGAAGGATCGGAGCCCTCCTTCCCGAAGTCCTACCTCTCTGACATCATTCAAGCCACCAGGTAAAGTGAGGGGTTGGGTGTGGCTCCCCAATCAGCATCCATTCCCTGCCCGGCTTCTGAGCCTTGCTGTAAAATGGCAGAGCTCCAAACTTCTCTGATTAAGGATGGTGTTACCGCTGCTTTTTCTCAGATCTATTAATAAGCTTCTGTTTCCAGTTTGGGCACGTTGACCGGAGCACTTAAAAAACATTTGTCCTATGAGTCATAAAGGGTTTCTCGTGCTAGGAGGCCTCTGAGTTGGTGCAGAAGCTGTTCAGTCTTCCTCCTCTTCCCTCGGTATTTCCCATTTGCAACCCAAGAACGCCAAGCTGTGGCTTCAGCGATCAAGAATGACGAAGCAGCAGCATCTGCAGTGACCTTTTTCATCTTTTCCAGACATGGCTGCAGTGTTAGCAGCTGATCGGTTGTGATCGTGAGAAACAATTGAGCAGGAGATTCCCCCCCCCCCCCAAAGGCTGTCATAGGCGTCAAAACCTATGTTACCTGGCTGGCTTGCTAGACACGTGTCTGAACTCAGCTCTAAAACCCATGTGAAAGGAGAGCCTTAATGCTGGCAATAGCACAACTTGGCAAATTTATGAGTGCCAGGGGATTCGTTTATTAATCATGCACATCCACTCAAAATCAAAATGCGCCCAGTATTGCTTTGGGGAAGAACTAGCAAACTGCAGGGAAACAGTTAGCTCGTGAGCTACCAATAAGCCCATGGAGGCCAAACATAAAAGGCAACTGATTCATTCTAGACCACGCAAATCCCACCCAGAAGCTGGATTTAGAAGCATGAAAGTGAAGCCAGAACTCTCTGAATGCTCAATGAATGGGATACAGCCTTGACAAGGACTGTCAGCAGATCAGATTAAGGTCACCCAAGGTAAGGTCCTTGAGGTTTACGGAAATAAAAACTGACACCACCCTGTGCATTTGAATGAGGGAGATTAAGAGTTTTGCACTACTGAGTGATGTCACTGTTGCAAAACAGATGGCTTTGGGAGGATGAAAGAGTCCAAAGTCAACATAGACATCTCAGGCACTTGTAAAGGTGCAATTTCCTGTCTTTCTCAGTTCTCCTCACAGTTTGGTATAAATTCTAATTCAGTAAGAATTTTTTTGAGGCACCTGGTAAAATAGCGGAGACTTCCTGGAATTTGAAAAGAATGTAGGAAGGTCTAGAGGAAAAGGAGTTTAGCTGTAGGGCTGTCAGGAAGAGACAGTGCTAAAGGGGATGGACTTCAAGCAAAATTGTAGGAATTCTGGAATGCTAATAACAGAAGTCCACGCAGTTTGATCTAGTTTAGCAGAGCAGAAGCACACCAATAAACTTGCACAAGGCTTAATCAGTTCAAAAACACAAAATAAGCACACTTCACACGTTAATGTAAAGTTACAGAAAAATAGCTTACAGTTTTATTGTAGATCAGTTTCATGGTAGCAGAGGATGGTTCATGCGTGCGAGCGATAGGTTCTGACCAAACCCACAGTCTTCTTAATGTGGCCTTGCTGAATGCATGTATGAGCAACTTGGACAGCCATGGCTGACCATCCTCCCAGGTGGGGATTCAAGCAGGAAAGAGGGAAGACGAAGGGAACAGGAACAGGAAATCGGGGTTCAGCCCCTCCCACACAAAGCAAGTAAGATTAGGTTACAGCAGAGGCTGCCTCCTCCTTCAAGCTTGTGTGAGATGTGCTTGGTTGAAACCCGATATCTCTAACAAAAATATGTTTAAAATAGATTTATCAATCAAGATTTCTATAAGTTGCACTTACAGATACACATAATAGTATTGAGTATTCTTGTCTTGAAAATATTTTCCCAGGTATCCATTCAACCAGGGGTTTTCCAACTAGCCAGGCGGTCTAGTGGATTCCTTAATTCAGATCTGTGAGTCCTTCAGAATAGACCAAGTCAGGAAACAGACCCCCAAAGAAATATTAGAACTCTATTTTATTGCTTTGGAGCATAATAACTCTCAGCCCTTCAAGGCTGACCAGGAAACAGACTCCACAAGGAGATCAGAACTGTGTTTTATTGAGATAGGCTCTAGTAACAGAATCTTGCAAACCTGACTGTATTTTCCCTTCCCTCCCTCTTCTACAGTCTCTGAATAGATTCTCCAAGGTCTCCCTAAAATAACAGAATCTTGGAAGCCTGACAGTGTTTCTCTTACCCTCCTTTGTCTACTCAAGAAACTCAAGATGGAGCAGTCTTGAGTTTCTTCCTCCTCCCTCATGTCCTTCCGGGCTAAGGCTGATGATTTTGTAATGGCTGCTGCCTACTTTCTTCAAAGCTTTCTCAGGGCTCCTCTGCACTATCTGGGGCATCATATCTCCCAGAGGCCAGACTCGGGGTCAATCCTGAGTAATTGCTGGGTTTTTTAGATGAATTGCTTGGGTGTGCCAGTGGGCTCTTAAACCCCTCCTATTTATGTAATTTATTTAGTATAGCCGAAAGCATGGCGGCACCTTACCTTCCTTAAATTATACTAGGGAGCTTTCTGTTCTCTGCAGTAGTTAGTTGAAATCTTTCCACAGTATGGAAAACTGTTGCTTGGTACATCTGGCTTCTTCAGCTCTTTCTATAGTGAATATACGTAGTCTCTCTGTTTCTGCTCTATAATGAAGACTTCAAAGATCACAGGAAGGATTATGTCTAGCGTGGTTAGATGTTTAGAGTGGAGGATCTGCTTAATAAGATTTAGTACAAGGGATTTCAAATCCTCTACTTGGTACAAATAAATCATTTCATTTTTAATCTTTGGTTGTTATACATACCTTTGTATTGTACTGTGCCACGAAATACTAGCTTCAGTTGCTAACTCAGGTTTCACGTTTTTTTTAATTGCAAAATTCCTTCCATCTGCATTTCTTGCCTGATTTTGTATCCCAAATTATCTGCTTTTGTTTCTGGAGTGGGATCAATGTATTAGCAATTGCTTCCTGCTTTTTTCTTCCAAGTGTGCTGCACATTCATTGTTTTTTGTAGTTTTCAGTTTCTGTTTTTCTTTTTTGTACAGATTACCAATATCCTGAGCAATTCAGTGTATTTAAAGCATAAAGATGGAATTTTGATTTTGTTGCAAACTTATCAGGATAAGTTCTTGAACTGAAATCTAATGAATCCACATGCACATTTATTGAAATGGAAATAAGGAAAAAGGAAAATAAAGTCCTAATAAATAGAGTGTTCAACCTATCAAGAAATCGTAGAAAAAAAATAATAGAAATCTAATTATCCCAACTTTTATGTAGCTTTGGTAGAGCAGCATCCAAATAATATAAATTTTATATTATTTCTTTAATTTGAAAGAAAGCTCTCTGTGTGTGTGTGTGTGTGTGTGTGTGTGTGTGTTTGCATTCTCTTGTGACACAAATGGGATGAGAGTATAATGTGTATATCAGTCTTTCTCAACCTTTTGACCCTGGAGGAACCCTTGAAATATTTTTCTGGCCTCGGGGAACCCCTGCACATTGAGGCTCAAATATAGGCCAGAAGTTACACAATTTATTATATTCGTTTCCTCTGTAGGTCTGTATAGATGCATTAACAGTGTTCTTAAACTAAAAATAAAGAATGAAACTTACCTCTTTAATGTGAAGTTGCCTGAAATTTGAAATAATTTTTTAAATAAATCGTGATTCCCAGGGAACCCCTAGGGACCTCTCGCAGAACCGTGGGGTGCCATGGAACTCTGGTTGAGGAACCCTGGTGTATATAGCATCTGCTTCTATGACAATAAATAAAATTTCACAAACACGCAAGTACCATGATCCAGAATTAGGATCTATTCTGAAGCTAACTAAAAACCATGGAATAAATAAATGTGTTAGTAGAATTCTGTTCCCTTTTGAAAGATGGAATAAACACAATAAATGAGTTACTATGAAGTACATTTTACTTCAAAATAATCCATCACAACTTTCTTGGAAATGTTAGTGGGACCTAATGAATTTGTACTTCAAAGGTTAATTTTGTATGGATATTAATTTCTTTATGCCATTGCATAAATAATTTTCAGAATAGCTAAAGGCCTACCTGCAAGTAATTAAGAGCATGTGTGTGGGGAGGATGAAATGTATGCAATAAATACTCCTTAAACAAATCATCATGAAAATAGAGTTGTTATGAGGCATTAAATGTGTTGTTAGTTTTCAACAAGAATGGATTTAAAGTAAAAGATAACCCTAAGAGGGTAAAAAAATACAGTATTATGGAAACTCAAGATGTTACATGATACACCATTCCTTTCTGGCTCACATAAGGTTCTAATTAATTTTTACATACTTTAAATTTTGGCTTTGAATTACTATGCAATTGGGACTGAGATCATTCACAAAAGCTTTGCTTTGAGTATTCCTTCATTCTGAATAATAATGGACAAATTTTTGTTGTTGTTAAGAATAAATATTTTTTTTGTTTTTTTTAAGTATTTAACTTTGAAAGTCATGAATCTGTTGCATATGCCACCTCAATATGGGACGGGAATGACAATAGTTCCTCTTGGGAGTGGCTGGTGCCATGAAACCCGCCTTATTATTAACATCCTTTTGTTTGGATTTTATATGTAAATTATTGTTGCTGTAATTTTATATTTTTAACTTGTTGTTGTGAACCACTCAGAGTCCCCAGGTATGGAGGAGATGGGCGGTGATACAAATTTAAATAATGAATGAATGAATGAATAAATAAATAAACTCAATATATTTTAAAAGTTAAAGAGTAAAAAAAACCCAAACCTTTACCCTTTCCATAATTCTTTCTATTCTTTGGGAGAGGATATCTAACATAGTTTCTTTCATTTATAACATCGATAAAAATACTTCACTCATCCATGAGTCCAATTTTGCCAGATTCTTTATTATACAAAATGTAATGATCAATTTTTTCCAGGAATTCAGTTTTCTCTACTTTTGCACACCAATATTCCAAAGTTGCCCCATTCCAATCCTAGCTACTGTATGGCAAACGTCCATCAAAAAATAACCTATGAACAGTGTACATCCAATATTTATATATTGCCAATTATCAAAACTCTAGGCAGTTCACCCACATAGTACCTTAATACATAATTCAAATCCTCAAGGTCTGTAAGTTAAAATTAATGTTTTGAAGTCATATTTAAGGGGACAAAAATGTTTAGCAGTGCAAAGTCAGGAGTCCTTTCAATTTTCTGATCAGCTATTCAACTTCTTAGAAAACTTGGTTTCAAAAAGTCCTTGCTTTATCATACGTTCACCAAAATAGAAATATGTTCCTTTATTTCTGCATCTTCTCTAGCAATTCAAAGAGAGTATGTACTATTTTGTTTCATGTATGGCAATAAAATCTTAGCCTCTTTTCCATTTTTTTTAATCCAAATGTTGGAGCATTCTTGTTTTATACCTGCCACCTTCTATCTGTTATGAAGCATTTCAGATTCTGTCTGATCAGTTTTTCCCCTCTGTAATATATAAAATAGCCCGTTCATTAATATATTTACCTCTAACAACCGATCCCTTGCTTCCCACTGTTGGAATCTGGCAAATCAAGCATGCCTCATTAGCATATGGGTGATTGCTCTAGGAGGCAAACTCTGTGCTACTAGAGGAAGCTGCTTGTTGCCCCTCCCACTTCCTCTTCTCTCTCTCTGATCCTTCCACTGACAGAGAAGCAGCATGCAAGTTGCTCTCCCTCCATCTTGGCCACATGGATGGGCCTAGGAGATTTTCCCCCCTTTTCTCCATGCAGCCTCTGGCAGCAAACAGGGCCAGAGGTATGCAGTTTAGGAAACAGAAAGAAGAACTGAAACCAATTTTCTACTGAAATGGCTGTACCTGGACAAAATAAATGTAAGAACTCTTTTGTACTTACTTTTTGTACCTGAAATGTCTAAGCGTGTGTTTCTTTATGCTTGGGTGGGCTAAAAGTGTAAGAATGAGAACCAGAATCTCTCTAACATGCTCACAGGCTGTGTTTTTAAACAATACTCCTTTTGCTGCCCATGAGTTTACACAACGTTAAGCTCTGCTCCATTCACTGGTTCTAACAGGCCACTGAATGATCTTCACCCACCTCATTCATGGACTCATCTGGCAAGGCTGTTATTTCTTGAAGACAGTTTTGCAGGTTTTCTACTGATTGGGAGTTGAACAAATTTGCCAATAATGCAATATTAACTTTCCATTGTAGAATATATGGGAAGCGTTCCCCACTGTAATAAACACTTAAGTGGTCTAGTCATCTGCAATGTTTATTTAGCCTGTATCTGTCAAATATATTTATAGATTAAACCAGCTGAAACAAGTAGTAGATGATCCACCAGGGAATACACTTGGTACTATGTAAAGCTATACTCATTACTAAACTCTTCATCCCACACATTAATGTAAACTCAAATAATATTTTAAATGTTCTACTGAGCTTATTGAATGCATACCTTTTGTGATAAACTGCAACTTCTACTGCTTTAGAATTGTTATTCGGATCACTCCCCCGGGCCCACACCCAAAAAATAATTTTACCTCTGCAAGATGTGATTATAAAAATTGAAATTAAATTGTAGTTAATTTTATGTACAACTTGAGCCTGAAATAATTAAAGCCTCATTCAAAAATCCTTTTAAAAAGATATAAATACATTGTCATGTTTAAGACTGTTTACTGTACTTTCAAAGGATGTATGGCGATCAAGAATAATAGCTACCCCTCTAGACTTTTGCCTTAAATTGTTGTCCAAATCAATGGTATTTTAACAAAAAAAATCCTTCCAATTTGCTTTATAAATCTGCAATATTATCAAATTTAATTGATTAAATTAATTTAAATATGGAGTATTTCTTTTATATTTCAGAACATTTGTTAAGGCTTTTACCTCAATGTCACAAGTTTAACCTCTGCCATTCCTCATCTATGCCTCCGTTTCCTTCCCTTCCTGTAAAGGTCTGTGGGGATGACCTTGGGAGACAGGAGGAAGAGCCGCAGACTAGGCAAAAAAAAAAAAAAAGCTGTTTTCCCCTTCCTAAAATATTAGAACCAGAGGTCACCCCATGAAATTGACTCCTGGAAGAACCAGGGCAGACCATGCCTAATTCAACTTTGAAATTTACTACTATGAGATGTGGGACTGTCTCCCAGCTTCACTAGCTTCAAAAAAGGGTTGGACCAATTCATGGAAGTCATGGGGATTAATGGCTAGTAGCCTTGTGTAATGGTCTGTAGGAATGACCTTGGGAGACAGGAGGAAGAGCCGCAGACTAGGCAGCAGTCAAATAAGAAGCAGCTGAGCCCGCAGAAGGAATGGGGACGTGGCAAACGTCTCAGAAGGGACCCTCCCTAGTTTCTTGGACTGTAAAGGTGATGGGGAAGAGATGTATTTCCAGACCTGCAAGATTCTGTTAATGTAACCTTGCAATAAAGTTAGTTAAATCTCACTCCCAGCTTTCCAGAGTTTGAAATTCATTAGGGCTCAGACTAGGGAGTAAATCCTCAAGTACTACATAAACGCATATCTAACCCTTCATATTATACGGTGATATGATAACCTTTATGTATTAGTACGGTTTATCCATCTTTAAAAAAATATTTATTTGTATTTATTTTAGAGCTTAGTTATTATTTATTTTAGATTTTTCTACCACCCCAGTCATAAGACTGGGTAGTGCACAAGAAGGAAAATACAACAGAACAAAAAGGATAATATCATCCCCTTAAAACATCATCATACAAACAAGACAGTGGTCACCCACAATCACCCAATGGGCCACAGGCCCTGGTGAAACAAGATAGTCTTCAAGACCTTCTGGAACAGGGGGAGAATCAGGGCCAAGTGTATTTTTGGGGACAGCACATTCCAAAATGTGGGGTACCTTCCCACTTATCTCTAAACATTGCAGTTACTTGATATATAGTTACGTGGTTATATTCCTTTCCTTTCCTTTTCTTTCCTCCCCTTCTTTTTAATTTTTAATTAATTTCTTTAGAGCACCGTATGCCCAATCTGTTAAGAGTTGAAGTTATTTACAGAAATATCATTAAAACAGAACTTAAAACGATTAACCAAGTATGTTTTGAACCCCTTCCTGATCTGTGATAAGGAGGGTTTCAACTCTAAGGATAGCTTGTTGCATTGACAAAGCAGAATTAACCCTGGATGGCAAACACATCCATGAGGGAGCCACAAAAGGTACCTGCTTGGTTATCTAAGACTGAAGGATCAGCTGTACATGGCCCTGTAAGTAGCTTGGTCCTAGGCCATGTAAGGCTTTAAGTCCCTTGGATTGGGTTCAGAAGGCAATCCGAGTCATTCCCCATGCTGCACCATTCCAGGTCAGTTGCAATTTCCAGACCATCTTCAAGGGTTGCCCCACAAAGAGCACATTACAGTAATCCAACCTGAAGGCTACCAGGGCATGAAGTCTCTCTCCTCCAGGTCAAGGCGCAGTTGGTGTATTAGTTTGAAGTGAAGGTCCTCCTGACTATACAGCATAGTGCTGGATCAGGAGTGCCCCCAAATGGTGAAGCTGATCCTTAGAAGGAATGAAATCTCATCCATAACAGGCATAGCCCCTGAATTGTAGCCCCCCCCCCCAATCAGTACCCCGCTGCCTTGTCTTCATTAAGTTTCACTTTGTTCTCCCATGCCACTCCATTACAGCCTGGAGACACTTAGAAACCCTGGAGATGCCCAACCTTGAGTTTGGGAGAAGTATCCCTGAGTACCTTCAGCATGTATATGACAGCTAGCTCCAGACCTGGGAATGATCCTTCCCAGACGTTTCACGTAAACGTCAAATAGCACAGGAGACATAATAGAACCTTACGGAGATCCTGTTTTATCGGACGTATGTTTAGATTCCAGTGCGGGTGCTGTACAATGGAGTTCCCTGAAACTTTCTGAGACCGTTTGAATGCGGTTGAGTAAATGTGGTGAGAAATTATTCCAACAGACTTTAATAGAAGACAACAAAACCTCAGCACTCCTTTTCTAAAAAGATGGTAAGCTGTTCGGAATTTATTTTACCCGCATTGACAGAAGTGGGGGATTGAGGGGCTGGGGAAAGGAAACCAGGAAGCCGGTGGATTTGTAAGCCTAATCTTAAATGTCATGCAATAAAAAGTGCTCATCGGTGGAGGAGTGATTTATCTTCCAGCTCACAGCTGTCTCAGTTGCTGCCTTCATCTGATCCTAAAGCCATAAATGACTTCCACGGCTTTGATGTGGAAGGTTCAGAACTCAGAAGGCTTTGATGTTCGTTTGAAGTCGATCACATAAAAGGGACAGTGTATTGTGTCCTTTTTCATTCAAGGGGACTGCGCATGTGGAAGGAAGGACAGAAGTCACTGGAGTACGTTCTGCAACCTTTCCACAAGTGCAAAATCAGTTTTGGAATCCCCGGTTTGTCATACCAAAAATACAACACTGAAGCAACCGAGTGTTTTGCTTTTCTAAATTACTTTCTCAAGTGACAGCACTGTAAATACCCACAGAAGAGAAAAATCCGTTTGGAACAACTGTAAAATGGATGGGTTTGTTACCTTTTAAAGCCCTGTACTAATTATTCCACTGTATAATGGCGTTCTCCTTGCAATAAGGGTTAAAATCTTTCTTTAAACGTTGAGAGTTCTCAAGGATTTTCCAACTACGTAGCTTCAGGGAATTATTTCCAATTCACGTTGACTTGTCGGCTGAGAAATCCCCAAGGAGATGCTGTGGAAATCTTGTGCACTGGATGTTCAGGGGCCTCACTTAGTGGTGTGTGACCTACTGAGCTGGGGTGGAATTTTTTTTAATGGAATATTTTCCATGTTATTCTTTTAAAGGATTTCCCCCCTGCCTTAATTTAACTTGTAATATAATAAGTCAAGGAAAATTAGGAAACTGGATAAAACAGTGCTCAAATCTAAAATGAAACTTGAAACTAGGAAGCCCATCTCTCACATAGAGCTAAGTAATATATGTTTTGGGGTGTTTAATGTTTTGAAATATTATAAATATTTTCAGATGTTTGTACATCTTTATTGTTTGTTTTACTTTCCTTATGGAATCTTTGGGACATCTGCCAAATAAGCAAGCTAGGTCAAGGTCTTGGTCAATTGTATGGGCAGAGAACAAAGCCAATGTAAATTCCACAAATTCTTGCTGTATGGACAGTCCGTTGTGATGCTTGTAATCAATCAAACGTAAAAATAAACAAGTACGACATGTCCAGGCTACTCCAAGGATTTATTAGGCAAAGCAATGTTTTGGTTTTGGTTTGTTTTTTGTTCAGTGTGGGTGTTAACTTATTTGTAAATTTTGTAGTGCAAAAGGAAACTTGAAATGGTGGAGAAATTAGCTTTACTTTATATAGTTTGGGAAAATAAATGAAAAGGAAATGTCCAGCTATGTGCTTTGCTTCATAATGATACTGAAAATAACCAATCAAATAATAGTTTCTTATTCAGCAATAATAATTTCTTATTTAGGAAGCAAGAGAGCAGAAATGATACCAGAAGCTTTTTTCAATCTGGGCCAGAGGAAAGACATTATTTCTAGAATCAGGGGCCATTTTTCTCTTTTATTTTGTTTTAATGCTGCTTTTATTACCAGAAGTAAGTTCCTGACTGGAAGAAAAACAGAGAGCGATCCCCATAGCCACCGTGTGTGCGAGGCCCTCTTTATCTCTTCTGTTTTAATCTTGTGGAATCAGAGTTAGGTTATTCATAACAGAATGCCATTTTTTTTTGTTTGAAATGTGGTTATATCTGATGCCACACACCCCCTTTAGAAGCCCATAGCACTATTACAAAGGCATATTTTTCCAGATCATAATCCTAGACTCTTGTAATAGGAATCTTGGATTGTTAATGCTTAAAGTATATTCATCTATCTTTGCATCTACTACATGTGTCTCTTGTCCTGTTCAATCATTTCAGCCCCGCTGCTTATTATCTGTTGTCATATGTTCAAGTGGGTGCCTTTGACTTTGGCACTCATACCCAGGGTTATAATTAATTAAATTATTATTATTATTATTATTATTATTATTATTATTATTATTATTTCACAGAAGGGGGTATCATATTATCCTGGCTTCCAGCCTGGAGAGTTGGTGTCCCAAAGTATTTTTTTAGATAAATATCTGGATCTTTAGCCTAGTTCTGCTTGTACTGGAGGGGATAACACACCGAGGAATTAAAACTGTAATGACTGCCAGCAGCATGATCCTGGCTAAATAAAGTTTCACTTCCTGAGCTGAGAATTTCCACCAGAGAGAAAATGTTTTTGACAGAATGAATTAGCTGTCCATCCCGGTTATAGTGTTCTTCAGCGGTGGAGTTTGAAGTGTGTCGTTCGCACTGAATATTGCATTCTTGATCCTGATGGAACTTTTTAAGGAGGGAGGGGAAATAATGGATTTATCTGCCCTCCGATAAAATTGACCCTAAATTAGTCATTAAAGTAACAAGCTAATGAGAACAATGCAGGAAACATTGGCCTACAACTGCTTAGGATGCGATGAAATGAATAGGGCGTCAATCGTACGTACATCAAGGATCTTTCCGTCCAAATCAGTCCGATACCGTTTCTTCTTCGCCCAACAATCAGTCCCAGAACATCCGGGAAATAGGTGTCAGAAATTCTCTACGGCCACACCATTTACACACGCAGAGATCTATACAGACCAAACTTCTGAAATTTGCTACAGATATTCCTCACCACTGGGGCTCTTTCTTTGCAGCAAAAGCCACCCCATTATTTTCCAAAACAAAATAGTTATAGGCACTCTCAAAAATGAAGAGCAACCTGCTTCAAAGAAGGTTTGAAAAACCTGCACCCCTTTCAGTCAAACTGGCCGTGCTTCAGCCTTTGTGGCTGTCTAGTTTTCTACAGGCGAAATTCCATTTCTGCTGAAAAGCAAAATGTGTATAGCCATTTGAGGTTTTTCCATGGGACTCAGAGAAACGGGCTCCTGAACTGGGGGGTGGGTCAGGTCCAACTATCTTTGGGGGCGTCCTGGATTTGGACCGGAGTTGGAGTTGGAGCAGATGCTGCTGACCATTCCTGGTGTTTACACACACACACACACACACACACACACACACACAAACACACTTGGGTCCCTTCCTTAAGTTTTAAGGCTGCAGAACCCTGACCCAAAGTGTGACATTTTTTCAAATGTATGTTTGAGAGGTAGGGTGGAGAAAATGAAAAAGGAAGGCAATGGTCACTTGGATAATGCCTAATGGTCTGTATCAGTGAATGCCGTAAAGGTATAAAATTATTCTTTTGTGGCATGGCTTGAATCTTCTACAGATTGCCTTTACTAGTTGAGTCAAGGCAGTAAACATTTGCCTTCTCTCTTGGTCTCTCGGCATCCCGAGTTTTCTACATTTCTGTCACAGCTTTCTAAAATTGGACGGACACTGTGATGAGAGTGATGGGTAGTGTAGTCCAACACTTCTGGACAGCTTTGGTTTGGGAAGACTTGCTTATCATGTCACATGAGCCAGCTTTATTTTTTTTCCCTAACTTAAAACTTGAAACATAGCCTTTCCTCATAAGGGAAGGTCATTTTTTTGCATTTTTTGCTTTTGCATTTTTTTCCCAGCTCCATTTTACGGGTGTGTATTTGACATGGGGAGACAAGAAATTAAATTAACGTAAGACACAAAAGCAAGCCAATTCCAAGGGGGTATCTTCGTCCCCCCCCCCCATCTTTAACAAACACACTGGCCTCCCACGTTTTTTTCAAAGTTCATTCTGGATTTGTATTTGTGTTTTGGGATTAGGAGTCATATGTTGACACACATGGAGTAGCGATTCAAAATTAATGCTAACATAATACAGCAGAAAGAGACCACCCAGTTAATGTCAGGATTTCTGGGTGGCCTTACTTGACACTGTTTCTTTCTCTGGTAATCCCCTATTCTTAAAATTGCTACCAAGTAACTTCTCAAGAGAATCTGGTCAGGATGACCCAGAAGAAAAAGCTGAGGTTTCCATTTCAAAGCCACCCCAGGGTGTGTCTAATAAGGAGGGAACGTAGCAAACATCTCTGAACCTCTGTTCACCTCTCATCTGTCAAAGTGAATCTGACTGGGTTTTAAAAACGGTAGGAATAGTCGTTTTCCAGCTTCAGAAGCAACGCTCTCTGCATTGGGTTCTTCCAACGACGATCTTGCCTTTCTTTGAAACCTCTAAAAGGTTGCAGACGTACAATGTTCTGGCATAGATTTAACTACTCAAATACGTTTAGCTTCTCTCCTAAAGGACTAGCCACACTTTTCACACCCTCTGAGACGTCTTTGTATTGATGCTATTTTTTTTCCTGTGTTTAAAAAGGGAAAGCAAAGTGCAGTAACTTAGATCAATGGCTGCTCCAAATTTCTTTGGAAACAGTGAGTGTTGGGGCAGGGGGTTGGTGGGCAGTGACCAAGCTATGTATTTAGGTACAGAACAGAGGGATGAGTCATGTCCATATGCTTGAGTTCACTATTTCTTGATACCCACAGTAAGAATAGCCCAACTCAACCCTGAATGCATTTCCATTGGACTCAGAAGAGATGGCTGCAGGAAAGTCTGGTCATCTGGAAGTGCCAGTCAAGGTGTGCAGAAAAGGGCACAGACCATGCTTTTCAAGAAAAGTAGTTTTAAAAGCAGATCAGTAAGAGTAACAAATGTCAAAGGGTCATGGTGCAATAGAGCCTCGTGTGGCGCAGAGTGGTAGGCGGCAGTATTGCAACCAAAACTCTCCCCACGACCTGAGTTCGATCCCAGCGGAAGCTGGTTCTCAGGTAGCCGGCTCGGGTCGACTCAGCCTTCCATCCTTCCAAGGTCGGTAAAATGAGTACCCGGTTGCTGGCGGAAAGGTAATCACGACTGGGGAAGGCAATGGCAAACCACCCTGCTCTATAGTCTGCCAGGAAAACGTCGCGAAAGCGGCGTCTCCCCAGGGGTCACATGACTCGGTGCTTGCACAGGGGAACCTTGCAATGGCCAGGTGCCACTGTCCAACTTTCATTCAGTTAAAGGATATCAGATATACACAAAAAAGGGGTGGGGCTTGAATCACATCACAGCTGCTGTCTTGAATTTTTTTTGACACCCCCTTCTCCCTCAGAGATGCCCCTGGTAGTGAACTAGAAAGATACCAGTGCCTGACCCAGTATGAGATACTTTATACATATAAAGGTAGATCTAAATATAGGTTGTCTGGTTTACACACTATACCCATCACTCTGTTCTCTTTCAGGGCAATCACTGTTATGCAAAATGCAGAAATAAAGTAGAAATAGTAGGCCAAAGAAATTAAAGACATGAAAAATTAAAGAAAAGATAGCTAAATTTTGTTTATACCAATATCATTCACCCTTTCAGTTCTTGGAAACCATGCTTGCTTCCACCACATCCATTCACTTCTTCATATGTTGCCTTTAGTTCTTCAAACTTTCACATCTCAGTTTTTGCAAGATCTCCTTGGCACAACTGGGTTACTAAAGAGGAATAATGTTTGACTCAGTAAACCAAACACAAGTAATTTTCCCCCTTCTCCTCATCTCTGCCTCAAACGGCATCCTGTTTCCTTTGATTCCATAGAATTGAAATGAGAGCCACTGGGAACTATCTGCATAATTCTACTCATTCATTTCTATAGACCTGACCTGGGCTCTGTTGCTTAGCATGATTCACACATTAACTGACCATGTGGGAGTTTCAATTGTCACAAATATAGGTACTTAAGAGAAGTCATGATGCTGGCACATATACAGTATCATGACGTCATCAAGCCAGTGACATAAGTTTCATCTCATTTGCAAGGACCGGGAAGGAACCGGCCCAACTGGTCAGCTCCAGTGGTGGGCCCTCACGCTGATATTCCTGGTAAGACACAACAACCCAGACATGGGAAGTAACTGCCTTACTTAGTTCACCCATCTGACAGCTTCCTTTGTTTACAAATCAACTTTGAAGACATGGGGCAGAATAAGGACATCGTCACTTCCAGTGTTTGAAAATCCCACTCTTTCTACTGGAGACTTGAAGCGCATCCAGCAATGGGATCTTCATGAACTCTGCCTGGGTCTTGCTCATCAGTTAGTTGTTTCTCCTGTTTGGTTCCCTAGACTGGATACCAATTTTTATTGAAAAGCATCAAATGATGTAAGCAAAGAAAGGTAAGTAACCTGGTTGGAAGGAAGGGGCTGAGAATGACATAGCTGTGAGTGAGATGAATGAATTACCAACGCCTGCAGGCAAAGGAACGGGAAAGAACAGTGTAACTTAAAACGGGAAGACCAGAAAGCAAGTTAGCGGCTTCAGCAAGGCACATCTATCAATGCCGCATTCATTGGGACACCATATGGTTAATTGCGTTACGGAAAGCTTTCCGAATGCTCCTGTACGTGGCACCCCTTGAAAATAGACGCTGCTACTTGTTATTGGAAAGCTAATATTACAACATCCTTTTTTGTCTGCCAACCTGGGAGTTATGTTACTTTGACAGTAACTTCGGCTTTTCTGCTCTTGTCTGAGTCATTTAAAGATATCAGCACGGGACTTTTAATGCCGTGTTTTATGATTTCATGCCTGGCCTAAAGGCACAAGGATATTTTACATTCTCCTTGACTTTTTTTAAATCAGCCACAGATGCTTAATTCTTGAATAAACACTAGAGAGGAAATAAATTTATCCAGTATCATGTATAATTTGAACCTAGGATAGCAGAACTGACCTTCCTGTTAGACCGTGAAAGTTTAGCTCCTTCTTTTTTACTGGCCTGAACTGGAGAGAGAACGATAGGAATGAAGTACCTTAATATATTCGTCCTGACTATAAAATTTTTATTGTGTTGCATATTAAGATGGCTCTACAAATAAGTCTTCACGCATCCACAGTTCATCTTGGAGTTAACCCTGGACTGCCATGCATTCAACCAGTGCAGCTTCCCCATTCTCTTGAAAAGGGAGCCTCATGAATTGATGCAAGGAAACGGTTTCCCTCAGTCTCTGCCTTCTATAGTCAATCTAACCACAACCAGTTCCTATAGATACACCTGGTGGATTTTTTGACAGGTAGTCCTTGCTTAACGACCACAATTGGGACCAGAATTTCAGTTGCTAAGCAAAGCAGTCATTAAGCGAATCCAACCCGATTTTACAACCTTTTTTGCAGTGGTCATTAAGTGAATCACCGCAGGTGTTAAGCCAACCACATGGTCGTTAAGTGAATCAAATGGTTCCCCATTGATTTTGCTTGTCAGAAACCAGCCAGGAAGGGCGAAAATGGAGATCCCGTGTCCACGGGACACTGCGATGGTCATAAATGCAAACTGGTTGCCAAGCGCCCAAATCGTGATCCTGTGAACATGGGGACGCTGTGACAGTCGTAAGTGTGAGGACCAGTTGTAAGTCAATTTTTTCAGCACCGTCATAAGTCCGAACCATCACTAAACAAATGGTTGTTAAGTGAGGACTACCTGTACTGAGACTTTCTGAACAGATTATGGAATCAGAGGATTTGCAGACAGGGAACATGCAAACATGACTCCCAACAACTAGAAAGGATTTAGAGGTCCTTTGTGCACTGCAGAGTGAATCATTTCAATGCAGTTTCTTACAGTTCTAGAAGAAGTGGTATTATCATAGGCTGAAGTGTTGGTAAGGGAAGCAAGTCAAAACACAACTATCACCCACACAAGGCAGACACTAGCTGCTTCCAAGCAGAGGCCTGATCCCTTTTCATGGACATCTGCAGGGGAAACAGAGGACCACGGATGATGACACCAGCATTGGGCAAATACTGCAACTAGCTTGCTTGCATTAGATCTCTGCAGGGGTGTCTGGAGGGTGTGGTGGAAAAGTCAAGATGGTGCCCATGTGTGCATTTTCAACCCCTCTGTGCATTTTCAACAATCTGGTCCCCACGGGCTCTTGTACTGCCCCCAAATATTTGAAAGAGGAGACCTGCTCAACCATGGGGCCACCTATGCTCCAGGAGTGGAGCAAACTAATTGGGCAAATGTGTGATGGGCAGAAAGAGAGTAGATTTGAGAGCAAGGAGCTTTAAAAGGAGAACTTCCAAGAGGTCCATAAAGGTGCCCTTTTTTAACGACTATCATATAAATGTGCTGCTTTATATCTTAAGTTTGGGTACATATTTACTAGCAGGAAGGGGTAAGACTGCTGAAAGCCTTTTATTATGTGATAAACAGTCAGACCCAAAGGAAGCATCTGTGCAATTAATTCTTTTAACCTTTCTATATCGAAAAAAATTACCAGCCGAAGAGAAGAAAAGTATTCAGATACTGTGGGAGATAAATGAACTGTCAAAGGCCCAGCACAATAAATTATCAAACAGGCAACTAGATATTTGCACAGGACAAAGACACAGAAAAGTATCTAAAGCAAATTCATTTAGAAATAAGATGGAAGACATATTTAGCTTCTACATTTAAGCAGTTCTGAAATCCTCAGTTTGGGCCCCTTGAACTTGCTTAGCTGCTTTTCAAAGAAATCTGTGTAATTACAAAATTGACCTCCTACCACCTGTTACAGCTCGGTTGGTGTCTGGTTACTAGGATGAGCCTTGAAAGAATCCGGTAGGCCTGTTCTTGTTTTCTGGTGCATACATGTTATATCACAATTATTCTTCATGAAACGTTCCTCAGTAACAAAGAGATGGGCACCTTTGTTGCAGTTTATGAAACTAGAGTTGAGCCAGATTTCATACAAGTCATTTTTCTGAATGAGTTTTCTTTGCATTTGAGTTTTCTTTTCTCCTATACCCTGGAAAATTACTTGCAGAATTTTCTCCCAATATTTTCCATGGCCACTGTAGCTCCCCCTGGAATAAAGTTAGTTCTAGGGTATTGTAATGGAATGTTGGAAGGTGGCTGGATTGCCAGCGTGGCCAATAAACCAAGGACCTTGGAAAAGGTAGTAAACATTCAAGCTGCTGCCATTGCTAAGATGAGCCCCACCCTCAAAAAACAAAAAATCAGTTGGGGAATTTGATGAGATATTCCTCTACTTTCTCTGCCCGTGAATGAATTTCATGCCACAACTTACCCATATGTATGAAACGGAGTGTCCAAACTGACATTGAAGAGAATAACCTGTAGATTGTTATTCTTTTTTTTTAATGGTTTTATTTTATTTTAACAGATGAAAAGGATTTTTGTTTGACCATCACTGCAATTGTGATGCTCTGTCTGTTACCCTGCCCACAAAGAACTTGTGATTCAAGACCACTGACTTAAATAATGAGTAAATTTATTTGTTGTTGTTTATTCGTTCAGTCGCTTCCGACTCTTCGTGACTTCATGGACCAGCCCACGCCAGAGCTTCCTGTCGGCCGTTACCATCCCCAGCTCCCCCATGGTTGAGTCCGTCACCTCCAGAATACCATCCATCCATCTTGCCCTTGGTCGGCCCCTCTTCCTTTTGCCTTCCACTTTCCCTAGCATCAGCTGCTTCTCCAGGGTATCCTGTCTTTGCATTATGTGGCCAAAGTACTTCAGTTTTGCCTTTAATATCATTCCCTCAAGTGAGCAGCCTGGCTTTATTTTAGCAGATTGCATAAAATTAACTTCGTGATAAGTGACTTTTATGGTTGATACAACTGTTTGGCCACTTAAGTACACTAGCTGCATGCTTTCAAAGATACAGTGAGTATCTTGAAAGGCTACCTTGTTCTTATTCTTGTTGTTTATTCATTCAGTCGCTTCCGACTCTTCGTGACTTCATGGACCAGCCCACGCCAGAGCTTCCTGTCGGCCGTCGCCATCCCCAGCTCCCCCACAGTTGAGTCCGTCACCTCCAGAATATCATCCATTCATCTTGCCCTTGGTCGGCCCCTCTTCCTTTGGCCTTCCACTTTCCCTAGCATCAGCATCTTCTCCAGGGTATCCTGTCTTCTCATTATGTGGCCAAAGTACTTCAGTTTTGCCTTTAATATCATTCCCTCAAGTGAGCAGTAAATTTATTTATTTATTATTTATTTATTAGTCAAATTTATCACCGCCCATCTCTACAGCAGTAGACTCTGATAGAGCTGTTCCGATTTCCCAAGTATTCTGCCACTCAAAACTCACCCACCCCCAACCTTATGGTTTCTGCTGTGGGAGAGAAGATATGGGTATTCTCTTCCCTGTCATTCTTCATTGCAAAACTGCAGCCTCTTGCAGCTGTTGTTGGCTTAATAGTCAGGGGAAACATATGCGCACCTCTCATGCTGAGGCTGCAGTTAAATGACTGGACTTCAGGATAGTTCCCTTACTAGAAGCCTTTCGTAGCTTTGAGCAAGTACTTCCATGTCGCTGTAGAACCTACTGTAAGTCTACTGCAGAGAACACTGGGACGCAATTTAAGCTATAGCCATGACGTTCACACATTGTTTATTTAATTTAGATGCAATATAAAATAATAAAGATATGTCGATGAAGGTTCTCAGTCATCCAGGTGGAACAGTCTGTGGCTTGAATCATGTCAACTGGATTTCTATTTTCTCAGTGGAAACGTTTCGCTCCTTATCCAAGGAGCTTCTTCAGTCTGAGCAAAGTTAGTAAGGGAATCCTTAAATATGTTTCTAGGGTGGCTGTGTGACCTTGCACCTGGGGTCATGGTTATATTGAGATGTTATTTTTTAAGTCCTTTTATTATCTAAAGGAGGATCGTTAAGATTACCCTGCTGCTGTTGAGCTTGCGAAATGGTCTTAATCTTCCTAGGCACAGAAGACAAAGCAGGAAGGAAGATAGGGGAAAGGTTGTGCCTGAGGCCCCCACCTCTGTTCAAGGAAGGATTTTCCAAGTTGGCACAAATGGATTCCTTGATAATAAACAAAGTGAGAAATGAATGAATGAAGGATACGGAGATGTATCTGGTGGCAGATGCTGAAAACTTTCCAGGATCAGCATGAATGACCCAACCTTACAAGTTTCAGCATGCTTCAAACTCAGTATTTTATGACGGCGACTGCAACTGAGCAGACTTGAGCAACTCTTGGATGCTCACCTTTGTGAACACCTGTTTCTCGCTGCAGAACTGAGCGGGACCTTGAATACACCTGGCATGCAGAAAAGGAGATATGGACATTAATCAAGTTCTTTGACTGAGGACGGCCCGAACATCCCCAAGGAATGTCAGACCTCTCCAGAAAAGACGTTGTTGGACCTCGATTAGAGGTTCCACTTTAGAAGTGATTCAGAGGATTTAAAAAGGGTCTCATTTGCTTCTGTAGTTTCACATGATCCAGCGTCTCTTTGAAAGAACTCTTTATCTATATAACCACCATTTTTATCAGCAAAGGGGCTGGTTTCAATGCCCTGCAAAACCACGCATTGAGATGACCACTTGTTCCCATGTTGTATTATCCAGTTTTTCACCAAAGACATAGAGACACAACGTGATAATTGACTGCAGTGGGGAGTCATTCTGGCACATTCTTCCATTGGGAGGGAGTGAATGAGGAAATCGCCCCCATAGGGAGAAGTTGCTGGATTTCTTTTCTCTTTTTAAAGTTGATTAAAAGCAGTGGGCAGGTCCCACGGAAGGTCGCTCCATCAGGATCAAAGGAAGCTTTTAATTGTTTAATGAATATATTTCTCACGACACGTTAATAGTTTTCTCACAGCAGACCGATTGGAAATTACTCTGCTAAAGAATTCTCTGCCAGGACTCCATGGTGCCCTCCTTTCTGTCTGTGTCTAGCTTGTTCTAATTTGTTGTTTTAACCTTCTGTCCTTGAGCAAGAGCCATGCAGCAACCTTTGTTAGCAGAAGACCAACAGAAGTTACATTCTGTATGGCAACTGTATTACCACAGGCTTTATTATTTCACACTGGTGTCTGCTGAGGTAAGACATCTGTCCCAGAATGGGAAAGCAATGAACATAGCATGGAGATTACCTAATTATATTGCTGAAACGGGATGATTAGTGTCTTAGCCCACGTTCGTTTAACTACATCTCTGTTTTTCCTGCTATAGTCATAACACAAGAGGGCTTCCGGTTAGTTGTGACCTTGACTCTGCACTGGGATTGAATTGAATTGGCAGCCAACTTGATTTTTTGCACTAACTGTGGGGAATCAATTAAGGATAGATTTACAGTCATTCATAGGAAAGTTCCGGGCTTCCCAACTTTTATTTTCTGAAAAGTCATGCCTTCTTCTAAAGTGATTTCAGGGAGAAGCTGGAATCAATCATGAGGGTTAACCATACAATCAACACGTGGGGTTGACAACGGTTCTGGCTTTCTGATGCAAGCTTTATTCATATGGCAATTGATTGTCACAGGATAACTAGGACAAGGAAAAATGTAGTTCTTCTGGAACCTCCCAGGGGATACTCCTTAACTTCATGATGGTGTCTACCACTGGAGAAATAAGTAAAGTCAACAGTTACTTCTTCAGGATGTGGTTTGTCTTCTCTACTTGAGAACGAGTAACTGCATATCCAGGCTTCATCCTCTGAAAAGGAGTCTTCATGGGGATCCGGACATTGAGTGAGTTCTCCTTCACTGCTGGAGGTCTTCAAACAGAGGCTGGACATTGAGAGTATTCTCCTTCACTGCTGGAGGTCTTCAATCCAGAGTTGCTTTAGTGGATTCAGCACTGAGCAGAAGGTTGAACTAGATCAGTGTTTCTCAACCTTGGCAACTTGAAAATGTGTGGACTTCAACTCCCAGAATTCCCCAGCCAGCCATCCCCATGCTGGATGGGGAATTCTGGGAGTTGAAGTCCACACATCTTCAAGTTGCCAAGGTTGAAAAACACTGAACTAGAAGATCCCACCCATCTCTATGATTCCATGACATCCTAGAATCCTTCTCTCCATTTTTTCTTCTCTTGCTCTGCCTACTGCCCCCTAACTCAGGACCCCAGTGATTGGGAAAATTGACTATTTGGTAATCCCCACCTCCCTGGCTATTAGCCTTTCCTTCCCATTGAAAACAGTTGAGCATTCTCCATCATTGAAGTGTATGGGGTGTGTTTCTGAAATAGGGAAGGGGAGGAAAGCAGATACGTGGCCAGGATTTGGAGCCTGCTGCTTGCATGCTCTCAATTGGCCCTTCCCTGGCACCCACCAGATTCCATGTTCTTTTTTATTTTCTTACTTAAATTCTTTTTTAATTTAATAAAAATGAAATGGAAGCCACCATAGAGTCTGCAGCTCTATACTGATTTCCAACAACCCTTCTGTGCTCCATATATACCCTGGAGGTCTTCTTAGATGATAAAAATGATAGGGTAATGCAGGTTACTGCTCTACTAAGAAGGGTGCCCACCCACCCACCCAGAAAGACAGGGAAAAAGAAGCAAAGATGCTAAGAGAGCCCAAGAAGACAGAGGGGATGATAGACAGTAACTTCATAAGTTTGTCTTCATGTGCATGAGTATTTTGTGGCTGGCCATACCGATTGTGGCTGCTCTTTTATGAATTCCCTTCCCAGGGGCTTAAAATTCCAGATATGCCCACCAAGCATAATCGCTGAAAAAACCCTGAGCTAGCAGGATATAAATTGGCATTATTAAAGATAAAAAAGGTAAAGGTTCCCCCCGCACAGTTGTGCAGTCGTGTCCGACTCTAGGGGCCGGTGCTCATCTCCGTTTCTTAGCCGAAGAGCCAGCTTTGTCTGAAGACGCTTCCACGGTCATGTGGCGGCATGACGGGCGTGGAACGCTGTTACCTTCCCACCAAAGTGGGAAGGGGTTGAGTGAGGTTCGAATCCCTAGCCCCGTGTGATGGAGTGAGCTCCCGCACTAGTCCCAGCTCTTGCCAACCTAGCAATTCGAAAGCATGCAAATGCAAGTAGATGAGTAGGTACCACTTCGGTGGGTAGGTAACAGCGTTCCGTGCGCGTCATGAAGCCACATGACCATGGAAGCGTCTTCGGACAACGCTGGCTCTTCGGCTAACAAACGGAGATGAGCACCGGCCCCTAGAGTCGGACACGACTGCACAAGTGTGCGGGGGGAACCTTTACCTTAAAGTCTGGTTGAGGAGCAGGCTTGAGGCTGATTCCAACAATAGTGCAGTTTTTAAGGAACAATGTGCTGGCATGCATATATCTAGATTTTAATGAGGTAGCTTCATTCTTTCTTTGCTCCAGAGCTTCCCACCCCTACCCCAACCCCCACAATTAATTGAGTAATGTTGGACAAGGGGAACTATATGAAGGCTCAGTGTCTGTCTGTCACCTCACAACTTCCAGCTCCAAGGTGATAAATTCTGTTGTGATAAAGGAAGAATCCATCCAATTTAACCCGATTATTAGAGGATCAGCTTTAATTCTATGCCCAAAGATCAGGTGAGTACAGCCTCTGTTGCTAGGAAGTCTCGTGGAACAGATCAAGACAACTGCCGGAGAAGTTGGTAATACTGTATGAGGAGAAAGTCAACAATATTTGCCAGACATTAATCTGACTGAACAGTCAATTACACCTCTATGCTGTTTGTTTAAACACTTCACAACTACAAGAAAAACTCTCCTAGGATAATAGCAGATACCTTATTCAAAGATACTCTTTTTAAAGACTTTCTTCTACTTTTTAGGAAAACCACAGTACTGATGTGTGCGGTTGGTTAACATAATTTAGTTTGCGATTTCGCACAGTTAGTGTAGACTTCTTTCTTTCCAGAGTTCAGATTTTCCCATGGGAACATTACATCAGCTCTTTCTGAGTTTTATGTGTTTATCCTGGGTGGGAGAAATATTGCAAAACACTGACTTGGGAAATATGTGGACTATGATTATAGATGTATTTCCAAATAATAATGATCATTTGACACCAGGCAAAACTGTAGAGAGATTTGTTTTAGCATTCGTCTTTCTGTACTTTTTCTAAGTTTTATTTCCTCCTTCTCTTTTTAAAGAAGTGATAAAATAGTAGGGGGGGGGAGTGATTTCAGAATATTTGAGGAAATGTTTAGAAGCAGAACTGAGGAGAAAAGAGCATTTCATTTCAAAATTGGTTCTATTTACTCATTTTGACCATCTGCTTTAGAATGTGAAATTTTACCTCAAAATGTAAACTATGAATGATTTACCTTAGAGCTGGTGAATGTCATTTTGGGCACTGTCTCCTGGAGAAGTGCGTTGGTGACTTTCAGAACTTTTCTTCAAAAGGAGCCGGAAATTACATTTTTGAGAATGGATGTCTGGAGGTTACCATTACCCAGTGAATTTGCTGTCAGTTTCCTTTTCTGTAGCTTTATTACTTTTTAGTACTGTAGTTTGTTTGTTTTAGAGTTCTGTAACTGTATTTTAGAATAAAACCCCAGGAAATATACTGTACAGTCTCCTTCAAAATCCAAATAAACACTCAGTGAATCAAATTAAAACTATCTAACATCCTGAGTTCCAAACTCATTCTCTGAAGACTTCTGCTGTCCGTTAAAATTAAGAAGGAGGAGAATTGACAGAACCTGTTGTTTCTTGCCCCAAAGTCTAGCAGAGCTTCTGGTGACGTTGATCTCAGACTGGATGAGATGGAACTGGCTCCTTGAAAGCCTTGGACTCAAATGGTTTAGAGCTTTAAAGACTCCAAAACCAAATGAAACTTTCAAATGAAACTTGGCCAACAGTACAGATGCTAACCCAGAGCTTTCCAAACTTTTCATGTTGGTGACACACTTTTTAGACATGCATCATTTCGCAACACACTCTTACAGCAGGGCATCATTTCGCGGCACACTAGGCACTAGGACCTGCGTGGAATCACAGCAGGTGTGGAGGCAGCCGGGCACAAGGCAGGCACTAGGACCTGCGTGGAATCACAGCAGGTGTGGAGGCAGCCGGGCACAAGGCAGGCACTAGGACCTGCGCGGAATCACAGCACATTTGGAGGTAGCCGGGCACAAGGCAGGCACTAGGACCTGCGTGGAATCACAGCAGGTGTGGAGGCAGCCGTGCACAAGGCAGGCACTAGGACCTGCGCGGAATCCTGGCAGGGCAGGTTTGGAGGCATCCAGGCACAAGGCAGGCGCTAGGACCTGCGTGGAATCACAGCACATTTGGAGGTAGCCGGGCACAAGGCAGGCACTAGGACCTGCGCAGAATCACAGCACATTTGGAGGTAGCCGGGCACAAGGCAGGCACTAGGACCTGCGCAGAATCACAGCACATTTGGAGGTAGCCGGGCACAAGGCAGGCACTAGGACCTGCGCGGAATCCTGGCAGGGCAGGTTTGGAGGCAGCCAGGCACAAGGCAGGCACTAGGACCTGCACGGAATCCTGGCAGGACTCGGAGGCAGCAGCAGCCACAACACACCCAGATACTGCAGCCGACACACTAACGTGTTGCGACACACAGTTTGGAAAGCTCTGTGCTAACCTATGACTTGATCCAATACATCAGACAGTATATATTCATAATCGAAGCTGAACTACATTCAAGCAAAAATGGGTTCCTCATATACGACACCAAGGCAAATTCAGACATTTGGAACATGGTGTTTAGGAAAAGAGTTAAGAGACCATTCAGAAACAATAGATGAAATTACTTAAAAAGATACTAGCAATAACCTTCAATGTTTGACATTCGAAGTACAGCACAAATGTTTAGATCAGAGCTTTCCAAACTGTGTGTCGGGACACGTTAGTGTGTCGGCTGCAGTGTCCAGGTGTGTCGCAGCTGCTGCTACCTCCGAGCCCCACCAGGTTTCCACACGGGTCCTAGTGCCTGCCTTGTGCCTGGCTGCCTCCAAACCTGCCCTGCCAGGATTCCACGCAGGTCCTAGTGCCTGCCTTGTGCCCTGCTGTAAGAGTGTGTCGCGAAATGATGCATGTCTAAAAAGTGTGTCACCAGCATGAAAAGTTTGGAAAGCTCTGGTGTACAGTGACCATACACAATTAAGACCCCACCTTTTTCTACGTATGTTGTGCAGGCCCTGGCTTTACTCACAAGTAGTGAGAGGGGAGTGGCTTTGGCAATAAAAAATGGTTAGCAGTTGGGGAAATACAGCAAATGGGGGGGGGGGGGAAACTTACCAGAAGGGTTTTTTTTCATAATGTTTTTACTTATGTTTTATTAATAGTTCTTTATCTTCTACTTTGCTTTTTATATCTTTATTCTTGTCTTATTTTTTAAATAATCTGTCAATGCTTATGCAATAAAAAAAATTAAAAACAAAAGAAATAGCTCACTTTTGTATCAGCTGAAAGGTTTGTCCATTATGAAACAGACTACAATCTCTCTCAGATCAGTGGGTGTTGACTCTGCCCTAGAATGCAAAAATAGCAGCAGATTACACAATTATGAAAGAAAGTCTTGCAACAACATGTTGCAGATTTTGATTTTAGAATATATCTCCCCATAATATTTTTGAAAAAACCCTCTAGAGAAAATGAGGAGCTGGAATAATTTGGACTGAGATGTTTTATAAAGGTAAAGGTAAAGGTTCCCCCCGCACATTTGTGCAGTCATATCCAACTCTAGGGGCCGGTGCTCATCTCCGTTTGTTAGCTGAAGAGCCGGCGTTGTCCAAAGACGCTTCCACGGTCATGTGGCCGGCATGACGCACGCGGAACGCTGCTACCTTCCCACCAAAGTGGTACCTATTCATCTACATGCATTTGCATGCTTTCGAATTTCTAGGTTGGCAAGAGCTGAGGCGAGTGCGGGAGCTCACTCCGTCACACGGGGCTAGGGATTCGAACCTCCGAACTTGCGATCTTCCGATCGACAAGCCTGCTAGATGGCAAATTGTAATGGTGAAAAGAGAATCGTTTAAGGATTTTGTTATTGCTTTATGTACTTTAACTCTGATTTTTATTTTATTTTATTTAGTAAGTTTACAGTCATAGACCAGAGAAGAATGGGATTTTTAAGGACTGCTGAAGCAAATAGCAGTAATTTTAAAAGTGGAGGTAAGAGGCAAAGAGAAAAAACAGGTTGGGGGGAAGGAAGCAGTAAAAAGAGGTTCATAATCCAGTGTAGTAGGAGAGCCGTGTTAATTTATGGGAGCAAAAAATTAGAAGGAGCACCTCTTCTGACATAATTATTATTGTGTGATAGTTAATAAAAATTAACTTTATTAAAAGGCTCATGAAAGCCTATGTCTTTTTAAAAAAATTGTTGGTCAGAAAGGTGCTGCCATGGTCCTCCGTATTTTTTTGCTTGCTACGGCACAACGTTTCTCAACTTTTTTGCTTAAGAGGAAAATCTGACTGGGACCAGCCTGTACATGGCTTACGGAGTGGGACAAGGTCCTATCAAGGTGGAATGACGTTTCAACGCTATTGTTTTGTAAAGCTCTCTGAAGACCTTCTGCTTAATCTCAGCGGTGGGTTTTTCGAAACCTGGCATGTGGTTAAGAGTCCCCAGTGGGTTGAGATTCTGCAGTGAGCCAAATCAGAAGACTGACTCACCCCAAACCCTTACTTCAGCCACTATTTCAACCAGCACAGTCTCATTCAGCCCTCATGGACCTCAGAAATTTCAACTGGATTGATTCTAATGCAGATGTTGCCTTATAGCAGTGTTTCTCAACCTTGGCAGCTTCAAGCTGTGTGGACTTCAACTCCCAGAATTCCCCAGCCAGCATGGGGATTCCCCAAGTCCACCCATCTTAAAGCTGCCAAGGTTGCGAAATGCTGCCTTAGAGACACAGAACTGTGTATCATGCAGGAGAAGGCTGACCGCCTTTGTTCTGAATAGTTTAACTGGATCAATTATTGCCTTCATCAATGTCAACTTTTATGATACAGTTGTGCCCATATTGAGAGGTGACTGATTTAATTGTGTCTTCTTTACAAAACTGATTTTCTAAAAGAAAAGTCTGATCTTTAGCTATTTCTTCCTTTGGAATGGTGCAAAAAGTAATTTTAGTTTTTGAGAACATGCTCCAGGACTGACCTAAAGGCAAATCTCTTCAGTCCTACAGCCTTTGCCTATTCAGGTTGTAACTGGCATGCGCGTAAGAATGTTTTATTCTAGTCTTAGCCTTTTATCAGCAGCAGCCTTTTGATTTGCTAATACAGTTTTGCAAAAATGACTGCTTAACCAGTGAAGGCTACAATTATTTCCCTGGGTTGCGCTTTTAGACACACAGAAAAAGAAATACACATTCAAAAGCATCCCATGGAATCAGCCAGGACCACACATTCCAACAGTTGTAGTAATTATTTCTTACTAAGAGCTTATTCAATGTTAAACCCAATTAAAGGTAAAGATAAAGGTTCCCCCCGCACAGTTGTGCAGTCATGTCCGACTCTAGGGGCCGGTGCTCATCTCCGTTTGTTAGCCGAAGAGCCAGCGTTGTCCAAAGACACTTCCACGGTCATGTGGCCGCATGACACGCACGGAACGCTGTTACCTACCCACCGAAGTGGTACCTATTCATCTACTTGCATTTGCATGCTTTCGAATTGCTAGGTTGGCAAGAGCTGGGGCGAGTGCGGGAGCTCACTCCATCACACAGGGCTAGGGTCTTGAACCTCCAAACCTGCAATCTTCTGATCGACAAGCCTGGCGTCTTACCTGCTGAGCCACCACGCCCCTCAGATCACAATTTAGTGCTGATCAAATCCTTCCCTCCACACCTAACTAGGAATTCTGTTGCATGAGGAATCCCACTTGGTTCTCCCTCTGTAGTGGACGGTCAATGATAAGGGCTGGGAAGCTCCTTCATGATGGATGATGG